>CABPRJ010000129.1:0-12035 GCA_902439185.1 Cinara cedri
ATTTATTTGTAAATATAAAATAGTTTTTTTAAAAATAAAAACCAAACCAAATTATCAGTTACTTTATTTACACTGTATTATATTTATATTAATATACCAGTATACTTTATGCCGGCAGTACATATTTAGGCTAAGTGAGGTAGTGAGGTAGTGTGAGTGCACGCAGTACACATGCAGCGAGGCTTTGTAAGTCACTCGCATTTTTGTGTTCAGTACTTCAGTTTTGACTTTTGAATGAACATGGACGTTGTTGAGGTTGCTGCTGCTACAGTGTATTGTGCATTTGCATATTATAATTACGTTAACATTTTTTGCAAAAAGAAAATTAAGAAGCCATGGAAAAAAAGAAGATGGTGGATAAAAAATATTCATTGAAATAGAACAACGTAAGTATCCGAAAATATAGCAAAAAGTATATTTTAGTTTTATTTAATACACATTTTTCCTATTTATCAATAAGGTTTATATATCCGGTAATAATATTTATCGTACAAACTATCAATCTCTTTGATAAATTCTTTTCGCTCACGTTCTGGCAGTTTTCTTATATTTTTCATTATTGATTTAGCAAACAGATCATATTCATCATCTTCTTCGTCAACAGTTCTTTTGGTAATTACATTTTTTACCATGCCAAATGCTTCCTTTGTTTGGTTTCCCGCTTCTTGAAGCTCAGGAGGGTTACTGCTACGTCGAAACGTTGGCGTTGGTCGTGGTGTTGTGTTTGGTTGCTCGGGAACTACTGTACTCGTATGCTCCATATTTTCAGTTACCATACTTTGATTTTCTTCAATGTATAAAGAGCTGATTTCTTCACTTTGACTTTGTTCGTCAGATGCAAAAGACTAAACAAAACCAAAAAAAATATCAAGTACCGCGTTAAGTTTCTTTTACAGATGCCGTCCACAAAAGACAAATGGCTAATTGTAGAAAAAAGGATTCAGTGGAAACTTTCCGCATGCCTTCGGGGCAATTGATGGAAAACACATACAATGTCCATATCAGACAGGATCGGAGTATTTTAATTACAAAAAAACTCTCAGCATCGTCCTTTTAGCCGTAGTTGACAGTAATTATCAATTTATTTTCGCCGTCATCGGCAGCCAAGGAAGGATTAGTGATGCCGGCGTATTACGAAATAGTGTTTTATGGGAGAGAATTTCGGAAAATAATTTGAATTTGCTGACACCATACCTATTGTCTGGATCAGACGAACCCTTGCCTTATGTTTTTTTAAGTGATTGTGATTTTGTACGCGCATTATGAAGCCTTATCAGGGAAATCATGAATATGGACCTAAGAAATGATTATTTAATGAAAAATTATCCAGTTCACGAGTGTTAGTTGAAAACACGTTTGGGATATTAACTTCGAGATTTCGAATATTTAGAAAACCAATTGCATGAAATACAGAAAGAGTAACACTTTTAACTATGACATGCATATTACTACACAATTTTATCAGAAAAAAATAATTCCAAACAAATTTATGCTCCACCGGGGACATTTGATACGTATGTTGATAATGGTACTTTAATTCAAGAGAGATCATGGAGACTGGACGTACAGGATTCTTGCGCAATTAGGCCTTTGTTAGTAGTATCTCGTCGACCAACAACGAATGCTATCAAGATAAGATAAGCTTTTACTACATACTTTTACGATAATATATAATATAAAAAAATAGTATATTAATTGTAATTAACTGAATGTATTATTATATAATAAATTGAGTTATAAAAAATTATAAATTAAATTATTTTTGAATTTTAACAACTTGACTGCCATGAGAGCCAAATTTGGATCTCAGTAGATTTTCCTAAAATGCCACGATATTTTACTTGAACTTGTCAAAATAACAAAGAAATCTAATTTTATTAGAAATTTCTGAATCTTTGTACAGCCTTTAAGAAGGAATACATCATTTATTGTAGGTACTTACTGTAACTTGAGTATCTATAGTTTTCTGGCATCTGTAAACTGGTCCTAGAGAAGACTCCATATATTCATAAGCAAACCATGTTGGCTTATAAATATCATTTACACCGGATCCTGATCCGGTCAAAGATTTTTTTTTACGCAAATGGCCCCTAAACGTAGCCATGAGCGATTGTTTTTTTTCCTTTAATTCGGTTACGGGATATTCCAGGTGTCCTCTCAATCGAACCCATGCATCTTTGACTATTTTTCTATCTCTGTGGTACGGATGCATCGGGTCCCAAATAACGCGTTCATTTCGGCAGAACTCCAAAAATTTTAATGTAAATTCATTATACCAATCACACATGACGAAAAGCAAAACGAAATAAATAACAACGAATATGCGAGAATGCGAGAATGCGCGAATGTGAACTGGATGCTCTCGTGCTAGCGTCTCGACTGGCCCCGTGCACAAAAAACCGCCTCGGGAGCGAGCGCCGCCGTGACGGGGTGAGATAAGGCGAAGCCTCACGAGCGCACCTAGTTCACTCTCGCGGTGTCTCGGCGTTTGTGTACTGCGGGCATTATAAACAGATTTTCATTTAATTTATGACGATGCGCAATCATTTGTAATTTACAGTAATATTATATTCCTGATTACGGGTTAACGGCCAATCATATCACATTTCTCCTTATCACTCAAAACGTCGGCCCGCGGCGACGTGTGTCACGAACGTCTCGGCGCTCCGCTGCCTAGTTTGTTGTTTGTCCATTTTTCACTTCGTGTCTAGACCTCGTTATCAAACGGTTACTTAATACAGTTTTCTTTGCTAAAACACTCCCGTGCTGTGCGGGTTGGCATATTTTCTGCCAATAAGAAAGGTCGTATACCTTGGCATGTTTCCTGTCCTGATGGTGCCTCAAACGAACTGATGGAGTGAGTCCCGATCTGGACATCCCCGAGATGATTGGTAATATATATGTAGTGTAATAATTGGCCGATACCCCGTTTAGTTATGTAGTTTTAAGTTAGTTTGGTTAATGTCCTCCGTTTAAATACTTTGTTTAAAATGTTTTTTTTTTCTCTCGAACAATCGTTTGTTCAATATCATGTACACACTTCCCGACACAATAGCATCCGGTTTGTATACGCGTCCTACGGTCCGCGTTGTGTATGTTAAAGACGTGTATGATATATTTTGTCTATGTTAAATTCTTCCGTTATACCAACGGGGGTCAACCAGCGTTTATTAAGTTTGTGCGTCCGTCTCAGTGTAGTAATCCCCGCGTTCCACATCCTATGTGCAATAGGCCAAAACTCATCCGCATTTCGTTTCTTTATTTTTCGCATTCCCTTTTAGGAACTCAGCTTCACAACCACGTGTGTGTGTGTGCGTATTTAAAAAATCTATATAATAATCGATGATTTCTCCATCTCGCGATCCGTGTTCGGACGCACCCCGCAGGGCCACCATAACCACGGACCAATCAATCTGGAATAAAAGATTTCAGCTACCCTTCCCGGTTGTAATATGTGGTGATCTGGCAAACATCACATCACTGCTGTGGGTCTCCCAAAATATTTACTTTGTGTACACGAAATTCCACGCGAAGGTCCGTCTCTGAATATTTATGTATCGATCTGCGCGCGCGTGAATGCGAGTCCGTTATTATTGATAACTAGTAGTAAGTCCCGGCCTGCACGCTCCCATTATATCCGTACATGCGTCCGGACCACAAGTTTTAAGAACATTTGACGCCCCAGTCACCCTCTATACGTATACATTTAATACATTTTATTCATATATATATCTATCATTTTGTGTATACAAACCTATGTACCTATGTTAAAATCGTACCTATTTATTTATGTATTTATATTCAGTTTGATGATGTTCCGTTGAAATAGGTACGATTTATAATTTTTTTTTTTTTTTTCATTTAGTTTGAATTGTGTACAAACACATACCTATATTTTCCCCGTTATATAATTATTCCCCAATAACGTAATCACGTGTATACGTATGTTTCTCAAAGTCATCGCACGGGTTATCGGCCACAATGTTACTTTCCCAAGAATATTTTGTTGTTGTTTTTAATTCTTTGCAGGAAGTGCGGTTCTATTCTTGTATTATTTAATACGCCGGTACTTTGACGGTCGGCGAATCCAAAGATTGCGATCGCATGTTTCGTTCCCAATCAACATTTTCGTCAACGGCATGCAGGCCCAGTCCCATGGTCAGCTACGGCAACACGACAATAACATATCCGTCGCCCGCCGCCGTAATTATTATTAATTAAGATAGGATTATTGTTGTGCGCGCATTGTGTGTACCTGTACTTAATATCTCTATTTTTCCCATTATTACAGTGACTTGAACGGTCACAGTTTATTACGTATTCTTGTTATTTATATATTGACAAATCAATACCCATTTAATAATCGCCCGAACTGCGATCGAATATTATATAATTCCTTTTGCTAAATATTTTTTCCCCTTAGTGTCTTTGATAATTATCATTATTTATTTTATTCGTGGCACATTAGGTCACCTCCTCTTTCAGCAGGCGGGAAATAAATCACTCAACACACGGTATGTTATGGTAGGGAGTTTTTTTTTCTTGTTATTGTTATGGTGTGGAGAGTTTTTTTATCCTGTATATGTATGGCTACCAATTGTAAATCCCATCTACCGGTTGATATTTTTTTTTTTTTTTTTTTCTGCCTCCCTTGGGAGTATGGCCTTCGTCTTTATGGATCCCCAGCCCCCGATTCACCTGTATGATGAGTGGTTGTAATGGTAGGGAGTTAGTTTTTTTTTTTTTGTTGTGTTCGATGTTTCAGTCCTTGGGATGAACGAGAATAGCAGCATTGCGATGGTAGGAGAGGTAGTTATAGTTAGTGAAAAAGACTACAATCAGTCAGTTTCTGACCGTTAATATTTTATTTTAATGCAGCGTCATTAAGTGTATACCTACACATTTTTTTTTTTTTTTTTTTTAGGTTTNATGCTTCTTTCAACATACTTCCATCAGCCCGCCATACATGGCCTGCCCATTCTATCCTTGTCCCTCTGGTGAATTGGACCACATCTTCTCTTTTGTACAGCTGGTATAGTTGGGCGTTTGTTCTTATTTCCCATTTCTGTTCTGTATTGTTGAATACGGGTCCATAAATTTTTCTAAGAACTTTTCTTTCAAATAACCGTAGTTTTTCATCATCGCCTCTCGTCGTTGCCCATGTGGCACATGCATATGTCAATATAGGGCGGATGTAACTAATGTATAGATGTTCTTTTGTTTTTCTTGACAGCAGCTTAGATTTAAAGAGGGTTTTCAGTGCATAAAGGCATCGGTTAGCAGCGCCCAATCTAATATTGATCTCACCATGCATGTTGTTTTGGTTATTTAGGGTAGACCCAAGGTACTTGAACTCTTGTACTTCTTCAAAGGTGTTATTTCCCACGTGGAGGTTATTATGGTCACCCCCTCCTCGCTTTACCATAATGTATTTAGTTTTTCCACTGTTTATGGTTAAGCCAATATCTTTTCCTATCTTTATCAGTTCTTCAACAGTATTCTGAATACCTTCTCGTGAATTCCCAATAACCACTATGTCGTCTGCATATGCTAGTAAGATATTTCCTTCGTCAAGGTTTAATGTCTCAGTTCGCAGTACCTTTCTTATTACACTCTCCAGTGCCATATTGAAAAGCACTGGTGACATCGCATCCCCTTGCTTTAATCCACTATTTGTTATAAACGAAGATGATATTGTTCACCTTGACTCGGCTACTGGTATTCGTGTTACACAGTTTTATCATGTTGATTAATTTAGTTGGTAAACCAAAGTCTTTAAGAACTTTCCATAGTTTTCCTCTAATTATGCTATCATATGCTTGTTTGTAATCTACAAAAACCATATGTAGATCTTTCGCGAACTCATAACTTTTTTCCATAATTTGTCTTATGACAAATATGTGATCAGTAGTTGATTTATTTTTTCTAAATCCGCTTTGGTAGTTACCTACTATCTCATCTGTATAAATTTGCAATCTTTTAAGTATGATTAATGATAATACCTTATACCCAGTGTTCAAGAGTGTTATTCCTCTATAATTCTCTACTTTTTTTCGGTTACCTTTTTTGAAAATTGGACATATCAATGATTCATTCCAGTCTTGTGGTATCTTTTCCTTTATCCATATCTGTTGAATTAGATGATGTAATTTTTGTGTTAGGTTTTTCCCTCCTAACTTCAATAATTCAGCTACAATTTTATCATCTCCTGGTGACTTATTATTTTTTTGAGTCTGGATTGCATACTGTGTCTCTTCTAAACTTGGGTTTAATACTTCTGGTTCTGCTGTATAATGTATGGTGTCGTCTTGTTCGCCTACTTCTTCCGTTGTTGAGCCTCTGTTAAGGAGTTTCTTAAAGTACATTCTAAATTCCTCGGCCATGTTTTCCGATCTAGTAATTAGAGCACCATTATTATCTTCTATCATCTGTATAGCTGGTATAAATCCATTTTTAAATGTTTTGCAACGTTTGAAGAATTCTCTGGGGTTGTGTTTGAAGTTTTCAATCTCCCCTAATCTTTCTTTTTCCGCTATTCTCTTTTCTTTTCTTATCAGTGTAGTTACTTCTCTTCGTTTGTTCTCGAAATCCCTTATGTTCTCGGAGGTTGGTGTATGGATTGCTTTGATTCTGGCTTCATTGCGTTCCTTGATTCCTTTCTTGCAATTATCATTAAACCATTTCTTTGTTTTCTTTCTTTGTGTGTGTTGAATGACTTTTTCTGCGGATTCCATTATTGAGGCTTTAATTACTTTCCACGACTCCTCAATCTGTTCATTATCACTGTCCTCTCTTTTTCCCAAGAAATTTGTCACTGTTTCTTGAAATGTCTGTAATGTTTCTTCATTTTTTAATTTATCCACATCGTATTTTCCGAGGATTTTTTGTTTCTTTTTCCATTCCATGGACATCTTTACTCTGAAGTCAATCAGGATCAAGTAATGGTCTGTGTCTGCGTCTGCTCCTCTGTAGCTTTTGACGTTTCTTATANGGCTACTATATCTTCCTCCTGGAGATAACCACGTTTCTTTATGAATATTTTTCCTTGGGAATCTTGTACTGCTTATTACCATATTTTTACTTATTGCAAAATTAATTAACCTTATTCCGTTATCATTACTTCGGTCGTGTAGACTATGTTTTCCAATAGTCGCTTTGTATGCATTTTCTTTTCCCACTTGGGCGTTCATATCTCCCAATAATAATTTAATTCAATGATCTGGTAAAGCGTCATATACTTGTTCCAATTCTTCATAAAAGGCGTCTTTTGTTTCTTCATTTCCTGATTCGGTTGGTGCGTATGCGCAAATCATTACCATGTCCCGGTGGTTCATATTGATCCGAATGTAACATATTCGGTCATTTATAGCCTTAAATTGTTTAATCCATGGTATTNGTATTAGACTATTGTGCACGAGGAAACCCACCCCATTTTCATGCTTATTAGACGTTATACCGCCATAGAATAATGTCATGTTACCTGTTGGTAGACATCCTTCACCTTGCCATCTCGTTTCTTGTAACGCTACTATATTTACCTTATATCTATTGCATCAACTAGTGTACCAAGGGCTCCTGCTTTATATAACGTTCTTATGTTCCATGTGCCAATCCTAAATCCTTGTAGTCCGGGCCGTTTCCATTGTGTTTTATCCAAATCTCTGTCCCGAGGCTTTAGTTTTGGTTTCTTAACAGTNAGACGTTATACCGCCATAGAATAATGTCATGTTACCTGTTGGTAGACATCCTTCACCTTGCCATCTCGTTTCTTGTAACGCTACTATATTTACCTTATCCCATATATTACCATCAACTAGTGTACCAAGGGCTCCTGCTTTATATAACGTTCTTACGTTCCATGTGCCAATCCTAAATCCTTGTAGTCCAGGCCGTTTCCATTGTGTTTTATCCAAATCTCTGTCCCGAGGCTTTAGTTTTGGTTTCTTAACAATAGAGTTTTTTTACAGTGACGGGTTGTTAGCCCGTCGCCAAACCCCCCACCTGGAGGACTAGACTGAGCCAACCAGTTAAGGTCAGCTCAGAGCTCGGGGCCCCGGGTTCGCCAAACCCGTAGTGCTAATTACTTAGCACCCCCCTGAGGGGATTTTCAAATATTATGAAAAAAAAATCGAAAAAAAAAATAACCTCTTTAAAGTACCACTCTAGTCGAAATTTTTTTTAGAAAAATTGCTCTTTTGGATCTAATTTATTTATTTTTTTAAAATGTTATTCAGTAGCAAAGTACTTTTAGGGGAGTTTACATTTGCCCAGCTTGACAGCTAAATTTGCTTATTATTAATTACGTATATAGGCTTCTGAAATATATAGCGCATCAAAAAAGCTGGGTCTAACAATTTAACCATAATATTGATATTATTACATTAATATCTGGCTAAAATAATACTAAAAATACGGTATCACAGTTACCAATAGGGTAAAGAGCGAACGACACACATTATAATAACTCATATTATTTTTGAAATATTATTACGGTATTTATATAATTTATATTTGTATGATTGCCTGAACAATTTCAAAATAATGGACCATTCTTTGAAGTGTATATCTCCGTTTAGATTGTTCAAATTTGTGAAACGGTGCAACAAATGCAACGGCAAGCTTAATTTACCGTGGCAAAAATTAAAAAAATGTCGCAGTGAGTATATTGAAATATTGTTTGTTATTTGTTTGGTCGTCGTCCGAGTGCCGATTAAAACCATCCTCAGAAAACTACCTTCAGGCCCCGGGTTCGCCAAACCCGTAGTGCTAATTACTTAGCACCCCCCTGAGGGTGTATACCTACACATTTAATAATTTTTTTATTGTTCCCCTGTAACCTTTGTCAATATATCCATGTACCTTTAAATTGGACTGACAGGCCCGTACACACATTTGCGTTTAGCAGTTAAGAAGTCCATACCAATGTACCTTATGAGTCTTACGTATTTAAACAAACCGATTCCTTCCCGTCGATAAAAATAGAAATACGTCACATGCCTATGCATCCGTTTTACCGTGTCCGAGTACACAAAGTAGGTATCGGTGAAGAATACCCCGATCTTTACATATTTTATTTCCCCACATTCATATATCACTTCCCATATTCACCCCTAACTAAGAGATATCCAATTCAATTTTTTTTTTCTAATATATATATATATGTATACCCTTCCCGTAGAAAGAACATAGTTACACCGGTATTAACTGGGTAATTTCTTGTAGGCAGTTAGTTTTTATTTTGTTCTCGATATATATATTTGCCTTGGTAGGTTAGTTTGATTAGTTTAGTTCACCCATTTATCTGGGATGTTTTCACATCCATTTGTAGTATTAGATAGTTCAGTTTATTTTTTTTTTCTCTATAGAAGTATTGTGCCCTTTTAATATTACCAAACCATGTTAGTCCCCGAGATGTTCCGCCAAACAGACCACCCTTATATATATATATAAATATACAATTGTTTGAATTGAGTTTTGATCCGCTTTTACCAATTCAAAAATCTTGTTGATATCTATCTTATATACTTACTGTAAAGGCATTTTTGTTTTGTTATCTAGATATTACCTTATTTATTTATTTTATTTTCCCAAATTCATAGAACCGTATGGTTCCATAAAATTAGTATACCTTGTCCATGTCAACTTCCGCAGGCCAATACTCAAAGGATAGGAAAGAAAAAGAACCAAAGATGGCTCAAAGCAATCCCCCAAGTATTCCTAAAGCCCCTGTCGATAATTATCTCCCCGATCCCCCTGTCCTACTTCTCACCATTAAAGTGGATGAACCCCCTAAAGTAACCCTATTCGATCTGATGACCATAATGAACGCCAGTGTAGAAGAAAATAGGGAAATTAAGTTCCAGTCTGGAGGTATTTGAAAGGTTGCTTAGGTTTCCAATTAAATTCTGTAAAAAATCTAACTGACCAAGCTATTAACCGCATCCATTCTTTAGAGACAACCCAACAATTTGTTACCACAGAAATTGATGAAATTAAAACCGCAGTCCTGTAATATAGAAAATACTTCCATTTCTATTTTAATTTTCCAACCACACATGAATTCCACAAATTTGTTAAACCCCCAATTCAATCTGTCAAATTCCTTCACTCAGACAGAGAGACTAAGTGATGCACACCAGTTCACCGGTAATAAATCTGATCTCCGTCCAGGTAAATTCTTGCAATAATTAAATCAATATTTCATCCATCAAGTTATAGATGATACCCAGAAGATAGGTATTTTTCAACGCTGTTTATGTGCACTTGCAAGAACATGGTTCGATTCATTAGTACCCTGTCTCGATACCTATGTAGAATTAGTCAATCTTTTCCGACAACAATTTTGGACCATGTCCACCCAACAACATGTACATCACAAGTTGTTCTCCCCATATCAATATAAATCTTCTCAAGGATTTCCCTTGGGAAATGACACAGAGGCCCACATATGAATCCGCCGCGCGGCAGTGACTCAAGTCCCCGATAAGCGTTCCCACCGTCCCTGTTTTTTGACTCCATATGTTTCCCCATCACAAACTCCTCTCGAAACAATGCTTGTCACCACACCAATCACCACTCGACCTGGTCTCGAAGTTTTCAACATCCAGTTCAATCAAATAATTAAAAATTTAATTATTAACCTATTATTAATAGGTCTGAATAACAAACTGAGAAAAATAAGTTACGTAAGTAAGTCAATAAATGCTGCTGAACAAAATTATTCTATTACTGAATTAGAGTTAAAATCCATTGTCTATGCTTGTTCTAAATTTTGTATCTTTATAATAGGTTACCCCTTCTATGTACTAACCAACCACCAAGCCCTCATGTTTCTTTTCTGTCGGCTAAGAAAAGCACATGTTACCCGTTGGACATTAGCTCTTCAAGAATTCGATTTAAGAATTCAACATATCCTCGGTCTCATGTTTCTACTTTTCCCAATAATTTGGAAAACCTGGAAAAAATGAAAATAAACTATAAATAACTAATACCATCATGTATAGGTTAACATATTTAAATATTATAAATAATGTAATTTTACGCCAAACATAATGTAGACAAATAATAAATGTTAAAAATGAACGAAATTGCAAACAAATTTAATAATGTAAAACAATTATTCACCATATGAAATCATTGTAAAATTCAAAAAAATAAAGCATATTTTGGCAACTTTGGAACATATCTTATTATTCCAATTTTATTTACTTTTTAATTATTTGATTTTTTTTTTTAAATTTATACAAAAACAACAAATCCATAATTTATGGCACTGATTGTTAAAATTAAAATATATGATGTTATATAAATATAAATATACCTTTGTGTATTTCATATTACTTTTTAATTAATAATTATGAATCCTCCCATAGAATATTTCTAATCGCCTTATTGTGATAATTTAAAGTGTGTATTTGATTAAGATCTGAAAAATGCACAAATAAATGAATTTTTTGACGCTAAGTGAACACAGAACCAATTTATACATGTTTATTAAACAACAGTTTTATTTGAATATTTTAGTGATCATTGCTATACAAATTATACATAGTAGTTGTTTATAGTGAGTAAATAATAAAATAATAAATATTATTGTAGTTTGATCTAAGGGATCTAGAATCTAGCCAACCTTTCATGTACACTTATATGATCCAAGGGGTTTTAATTTACATGGAAAATAGTTGACAGATGGGGATCTAGTTTATCAGGAATCTAAATAAAATATCATCTGATTTTTTGGTTGCTATCACTGGACGCGAACGCATCCCCTAAAAAATTTAAAAATATTTTGTTGGACACACTGTCAATTTGTTGAGTGCCATTCTTTCTTAAGTCTTTCACCCTTCATTTCTGGGACTGGTTTGCGGGTGTGTACTTGTGATCGTAGTATTATTATTTAATAGAAAGTTTCTTCTCTACGTCAAAACGTGGAACATACCAATTTCACATTATAATTAATAATATTGTAACGCCGCCGTCGATATTTGTTTTGATTCGCAGAAGTAAGTATTTTGAAAATGTACATTATTAAGACA
>CABPRJ010000130.1:0-11556 GCA_902439185.1 Cinara cedri
CGAGCTTCAACCGATCTCCCACTTCGCGGTTCATCCCCGACGCTTTCACGACCATTTTTAAAATTTGTATGCCATCGAAACACCTGAACACGACTCAGGGCTTCATCACCGAACACTTTCACCAATTTATCGTACGTTTCCATAACGGAATCGCTGAGTTTAACGCAAAATTTATACTACGTTGTTCCATATTTATGACACGCCTTACAAAAACGTTGTCGAAAACATATCACAACTGGAAAACTAATTATTGTACGAAAATCGCAAGCACATTTATCGATAGAAGAGGGATGAGAGATTAACCGAACGAAGTTTCAGATTCGCAGTGTTACCACAAGCGTGGAAAAAAAATAGTCTCATTACTTATTGGTCAGACCTTGTATGTAGCGTCAATTCAATAATTGTCGTGAAGATGACCCACCCACTATTTCTCAAATCAATCTAATCCATATCAACATTTAGCAAATAATTATCAAGAATTAGGTTTAAAAATGTGCAAGTCATTATTTTCAAGTACAGAACAAAAATTAAGAAAGGTGGGCAAACTTTACGTAGACCACCTTTTTCCATCTACACGCTTAAAACTGATAAAGTTCAATTTCTTATAGTAAGTAAGTAATTACAAGTCCGTAAAAAAAATTTGATAGTTCACCCTACGACCTGTGTGAATTTTCAAGGTGGGCCAGTCCACCTAATAAAAATATATACGTCTATATTTTGTTGTACTCTTAAAATACCTAAGAATATAATAAAATTATAATAACAATTAAAAATGTAACCATCAACTGAAAAAATATTTTATTTTCTAAGAACAATAAAAATAAATATACCTATGTTTTTGCCTAAATCAACAGTTTCATTGTTTTGAAATAATGTGGAAACGTAAGTTTTATTTTATAAAAATATAACTATTCAAATATAGTTTCATAATGCTTATAAGTATATAAAAAAGACGTCCTAGGATAATGGATATGAGTGCAGAAACTGGTATAGACAATTGAATGTATACATGAAAGCAACGATGAACCATTGCAAACGAAAAACCGATTCTGAACGCACTTCTGTTGATATTGATGCTTTGTCAACAATATATATCGTATTATGGTAAAAAAATTAAATAGGAATTAAATATTATCTTTAATAATATTTGTTTATAATTGTACTGATTTTAAGTTTTCCTGTGCTTTTCCCCGTTTTCCAATGTTATTTCCGAGTTTTTTGCATTTTTTGGAGAAACTTTAGGAAAATAGAAAAATGATGTCTTTAGGATACCTTTCTAGTCAGATCTCCTGTTAGAAAAAGTGTTATCATTGAAAATGGGGCAAAATCACTGATAGAAAAGTTATACACAGAAAAAAAAAGGCCATAATATTTTTTTTACTTATACCCACATTTACCATTTTTCCAACATGTCATTCCTGTTTTTCCTAGATATAATGAAAACCGCTTGATAAATTAAAATAATGACCTCCTTAAATTACTACCGAGATAAAATTTCCTTTCAAAAATTAAGCTACACTTGATACATCAGAGCAAGATTTCTGGTGGATAAGTTTGCACCACAAATCGAGGGATGTTTCGCAATTAAAATAGTCCAAGGAAGCCATGGCTTGGGTTTCTAAGTACACCAAAAATACATTTATTTTTTCCTTATTTCGGTAAATAGGGGAATAAAACCGGTTTGAACCCGGGACCCCTAGAATGATAATTGACATAAATAACCATTAGATCACAACAAATATGCTTTAAGGTCAATATAAAGTTATTCAACATTACATTTAATATCCACATAATATCACATCTAAAAATGCTATGATTTTTAAAATCGATTTTAAATCGGAAATATACATATGTTCAAAAAAAAAAAAAAAATTAAAAATTAGATTAATTCCATATAATTTTTTTATTCAAACGTCAAAATTTATTATTAATATTCCCTCGTACAAAACATACTGCAATAAACTCAATTTTTTTTGACTAAAAAGTAAGACTTTTAATGTACCACCTGTTAAACTTTGAAGCATTTCTATTCAAGTCTATCAATTTTACAACAGAGTACCTACCGAATGAAAATTACATACAAAACTTTCAAAATTAAAATGTCTATAAATAGCTTAATAATGGCTTATATTTTTTGAAAATTTGACCACGTTTAAAAAAGCCAAATTACGTTTTTTGTCCAAATTTTAAGGCTCTATGAATATCTTTAACTGAATCACAAGTAACAACATTGAAAAATAATAAGAGCATTATTTTTGTAAATTTCCCGTTTTTCTTAAGTTTTATCCTGGTTATTCCCAAGGTATTATGAAAACCACTTGGAAAATCAAATAATTTCTTCTCAAAAATACCATCTGAACAATATTCTTTTTTAAAAATTATAATATGTGTATATATCTGAGTAAGATTTCTGGTAGTATGTTTTTACAGAGGATAAAAAAGGAAAATTAAATCGACATGTCAGTAATATATATATAAGCTGTTAATATTATATATATTATCCTATCACAAACTTTTTAGTAAAGTCAGTCACCTTATTATAAAAACCAATTTAAGCTTTTATCTTTTTACTTAGCCTAGTTTTATAGGCATATAAAACATTGATTCCATTCCCAACTTCTTATCGATGTCATTAATACTTCCGTGAGGACATATAAAACTAAATTTAGAAATTGTTTATTATTATACAAAAAAATAATTTAATTTATGTGTTTCCATTGTCGAACTGCGAGTGAACAAACTTTTAAATATAAAATAATCATAAAAAATATCGTATTAATTTATACTATATAAAAATAGCTTTATGCTTTTCATTTTTCTAATTATGTCTTGATTTGTTTTTCTTAATATTATCACCGTTCAATTATGTCTGGCCGATGCGATTTTTAGTTTGAGAAACACTGATAAATGTATAATACATAGTATATTTTTATATATGTATATATATGTTTACATGTGTTTTCCTATCTTCGAAACGTTTTATTTTATTTATTGTATTTTAAGTGTCCATACTAAGTTTGATCGGTTACTGACGTTAATTCGTTTGGATAGCAACCTAACGCCTGTTAGTATATATAGTTTCTCGTATCATTATTTGTGTCGGGAATTATATGATATTCGTGTAAAATAAGATTAGATAGGTACCTACATGAAAAGGCGATTTGGCGATTCGTCTTAACGTCTTTAACAGAAAAGTTTGCGTCTTGTTGTCTTTACGAGGTTCGGCTGAACTCGCACTCGACTCTTACAAGTACACTCGAATATCCGCGAATGTCCATGGCATTGTTCTTCGCGAAAGTTTGTACATTAGCGACAATTTGTTGTTTGAACAAACATATATATTTGAACGTCAATATATATATATATATATATAATACAGTATAGATGGCTGCAGCTCCCTCGTAATTCGGCGTCTTTCGTGTTTTTCTGATATCCATAAATAACTCGTTCTAATCATATATTAACCATGGTAGTCCGTGTGTTTAATATATTTAATATATTGAGGGCTATTTGAACAATTGATACAAAAAAACAATTTTTTAAAATTACTTCTAGTGAGATTTAAGTTAAATAGACGTTTAACCGTGAGGTCAGGACACACATAACAGTACCGTACTCGATCCGTGTGTTAAAATCCACACTTATCCGTATCTCGCCCGTGTCCCGCCCGTATAGCTCGTTTGTGTTCCTTGTCGCTATTTCCTAATAGCGTTAGCTGTTTTAGGTAGTTTCAGCATTTGTAACTAAGGCGCAAGCGAAAACTATGTTTAAACATTTAAAAAACAGACAGTTGGCAATTTTAACGCTTGCGCAATATGAAAAAGAGGAGAAATTGATAAGCCAATGGGGAAGAAAGAAGAAAATATGAATACACAATTTTTTTTAGTGTTTCTATATCTGTCACTGATTTGATCACATACGACTGGGTGCTTTCGGACCTCTTCAATTAATCGTTCAACGTCAACCATTATTGAAAGCCTATTTAAGCTATAAAAATAATTATTTAAAATTTATTAATTAGTGTACACGGTTTCTACTGACGACTGCCTACTGCCAGACGCGGATTCCGCATCAGTGTCGTGAAATATAATCATATTTTAACCGCACTCGGCCGTGATACGGTGATGTCTGAACTATTTTTATTAAATAAAATTGCACTATTCTTCCACCGAATGAGGATCAACGCACGGATCGGGCACGGTGTGGTTATGTGTGTCCCGATCTTTACGTGGATTCAGTCGAACTTATCTATAAATTCTTATTTTCACAGGTGAACATTATAATATATAGAATAGAAATAGGAACTCACTATTTCAACGTGTATTTATAACTAAAATTATCGTATAAAATAGGAGATAAAAAGCTAAACAATTAGCTTATATGCGCATTATTTTATAATTTTCAATAAAATTGAGATAAAGTCGGAATGCACAGTGTAATTGTAAAAATATTAAAACATTAATATATTAATAATATATTAATAACAAAATATTAATATATTAATATTGTAAAACTGCTGGTCAGATTAAGTGATGTACTGTGTATATTTATACGTAGACCATATTTTTTCATTGTTTGAAACGTTCAAAACTGGTATTAACAGGAGGTTCATTAAGAGTCTTACTTTGTGGTAAAAAAAAAAAAAAATTGAGTTTATTGCAGTATGTTTTGTACGAGGGAATTTTAATAACAAATTTTGACGTTTGAATAAAAAATTATATGGAATTAATCTAATTTTTAATTTTTTTTTTTTTTGAACATATGTATATTTCCGATTTAAAATCGATTTTAAAAATCATAGCATTTTTAGATGTGATAAGTGGATATTAAATGTAATGTTGAATAACTTTATATTGACCTTAAAGCATATTTGTTGTGATCTAATGGTTATTTATGTCAATTATCATTCTAGGGGTCCCGGGTTCAAACCGGTTTTATTCCCCTATTTACCGAAATAAGGAAAAAATAAATGTATTTTTGGTGTACTTAGAAACCCAAGCCATGGCTTCCTTGGACTATTTTAATTGCGAAATATCTCTCGATTTGTGGTGCAAACTTATCCACCAGAAATCTTGCTCCGATGTATCAAGCGTAGCTTAATTTTTGAAAGGAAATTTTATCTCGGTAGTAATTTAAGGAGGTCATTATTTTAATTTATCAAGCGGTTTTCATTATATCTAGGAAAAACAGGAATGACATGTTGGAAAAATGGTAAATGTGGGTATAAGTAAAAAAAATATTATGGCCTTTTTTTTTCTGTGTATAACTTTTCTATCAGTGATTTTGCCCCATTTTCAATGATAACACTTTTTCTAACAGGAGATCTGACTAGAAAGGTATCCTAAAGACATCATTTTTCTATTTTCCTAAAGTTTCTCCAAAAAATGCAAAAAACTCGGAAATAACATTGGAAAACGGGGAAAAGCACAGGAAAACTTAAAATCAGTACAATTATAAACAAATATTATTAAAGATAATATTTAATTCCTATTTAATTTTTTTACCATAATACGATATATATTGTTGACAAAGCATCAATATCAACAGAAGTGCGTTCAGAATCGGTTTTTCGTTTGCAATGGTTCATCGTTGCTTTCATGTATACATTCAATTGTCTATACCAGTTTCTGCACTCATATCCATTATCCTAGGACGTCTTTTTTATATACTTATAAGCATTATGAAACTATATTTGAATAGTTATATTTTTATAAAATAAAACTTACGTTTCCACATTATTTCAAAACAATGAAACTGTTGATTTAGGCAAAAACATAGGTATATTTATTTTTATTGTTCTTAGAAAATAAAATATTTTTTCAGTTGATGGTTACATTTTTAATTGTTATTATAATTTTATTATATTCTTAGGTATTTTAAGAGTACAACAAAATATAGACGTATATATTTTTATTAGGTGGACTGGCCCACCTTGAAAATTCACACAGGTCGTAGGGTGAACTATCAAATTTTTTTTACGGACTTGTAATTACTTACTTACTATAAGAAATTGAACTTTATCAGTTTTAAGCGTGTAGATGGAAAAAGGTGGTCTACGTAAAGTTTGCCCACCTTTCTTAATTTTTGTTCTGTACTTGANTATACAAGGTCTGACCAATAAGTAATGAGACTGTTTTTTTTGCCACGCTTGTGGTAACACTGCGAATCTGAAACTTCGTTCGGTTAATCTCTCATCCCTCCTCTATCGATAAATGTGCTTGCAATTTTCGTACAATAATTAGTTTTCCAGTTGTGATATGTTTTCGACAACGTTTTTGTAAGGCGTGTCATAAATATGGAACAACGTAGTATAAATTTTGCGTTAAACTCAGCGATTCCGTTATGGAAACGTACGATAAATTGGTGAAAGTGTTCGGTGATGAAGCCCTGAGTCGTGTTCAGGTGTTTCGATGGCATACAAATTTTAAAAATGGTCGTGAAAGCGTCGGGGATGAACCGCGAAGTGGGAGATCGGTTGAAGCTCGAACTGACAACAATGTTCAGCGTGTGCGCACTCTCGTGCATCAAGATCGGCGTTTAACCGTTCGAATGTTGTCTGATGAACTTAATTTGAAACGAGAAACCGTCAGAAAAATTTTAACTGATGATTTGTCCATAAAAAAGCTGTGTGCAAAGATGGTACCTTCATCATGACAATGCTCCATGCCATCGTGCCTTCAGTGTATCGCGATTTTTGACCTCTAAGAACATCGCAGTGTTGCCACAAGCGCCCTATTCGCCGGATATGTCACCCTGCGACTTCTTTTTGTTCCCTCAAACAAAATTGGCCGTGAAAGAACGCATTTTGAGTCCATAACTGACATCCAGAACGCCGTGACGAGGGTACTTCAGGACATTCCAGTCGAAGCCTTCCAGAAATGTTATGAGAGCTGGAAAAAACGTTGGAACCAGTGTATAGGGGTGGGAGGGGAGTACTTTGAAGGGGATCACATCGATGTATCTTAATATTTAAATATACGTATTTTATTGAATTTGTCTCATTACTTATTGGTTAGACCTCGTATAAACGGTATGCAAATAACGTTTCCACTCGTGTCACATCAGTTTTCTTTTTGCGATTTCCCTTGAAATACTTGGTCTTTGGAAGAAGTTATATACATCCTCATTAGTTCGAATTCTCCATTCTTTGGTTCCTGTGTCGAGATAAGGTCCATAAATTCGTCTTACAACTTTTCTTTCAAAGGTGTCCAATCTTATTTCCTCTATCTTTCTTGAAGCCCATGTTTTTGACCCATATAGGATGACAGGGCGTATTAATGTGATATATATTTTTAATTTTAAATGTAGAGATATTGATCTAGATTTTAGCAGGGTTCTCAAACTAAAAAAAACAGTTGTTGGCCAGTTGTATCCTTTTTGAAATCTCTACTTTTAACTCATTGTCCTGAGTTAAGAGGACACCTAAGTATTTAATAGTTGTTTTATAGGAGGATTGAAAAATGATTAACTTTTTAATGTACATTTAATAATGTAACTGGAGTAAGAAAGTTTTTTTTCAGTTTATGCGTCCCTATACACCTACCAAAAAGAATCTATGGGAATGAAATTTGTTGTATATGTAGAATGGCGTAAGTATCAAAAATATGCAATTTGGGGGTTTTATTTTTAATTCACTTTTGCGACCATTTTATTTATTCAAATATCATATGTTCAGTGATAATATAGCGTTTTAAATAAAGCTACAGATTAAAATGATGTTATACAACTTTGGTGACTTTAAAAATATAAGACCAGTTTCTAAAAAAATCGAAAATTGAAATATTATATCGGTGACTGCTCATGGGTATTTTTTTTTTTTTCTGTCAGCGATAAAATATTATCTAGAAACGATTTTTGTTATTAGATAACTAATATCATTTTTGACGGAACCGCGATTTTGGTCGTCGTAGTGTATAAAATAACCGTCTGTCGTCGTTGTCGTCGGAATTAAGACTCGTATATTATAAATTATAATATTATTAATAATCGCGCGTAAAGGACGCTAAATCATGCGATATTTACATAAAGATTTTCCGGACACTTGCGTGCTGTCATATCGGCGTAGCGCGCGTATAATACGTAATCTCGACCGTCGCAGCCATCCAGCAAAATAATAATTTTATATATTATAATATATTATATTTAAGATAAGTATGAAAAATAATATAAAACGTCAACCCCCATCTCTCACCCTCCTATAAAAGCCAGCAAATTAAATATTTTATTAAAATCAAAATAATAATACTGTAAAATATTTCAAAGACTAGTTAAACTATAGAGAACCTTTAACAATAATTATACTAAGAGAGTAATCAAATGCTAGCCACGTAATGTTTGTTGATCGGTTCAATAGTTGACCTTGTTATCAATATCGACCAACCGCCATATTGTATCCTACATTAAACTATACTGTTAATATATTATATATATTCATAATATTATAGTTCTGCGTTAAAACCTATTACCATTTATGTTTCAAATTCTTTTGAAATAAAACAACTTAATTTTTGATAAAAAAAGAAATACTTTTCGCCTCATTCGTATAATAAATCGTACAATATTTTTCAGATAATATATTAAAACAGTAAAATAATAGAGGTCTATTCAAAAGTGACAAGTTATGTCGACCACGCGTTTAGTATAATATTAAGTTCTATTGTCTTAACTATTTCGATTGATACTTAATTATGGTTAGATTAGTTTATTATTAATAGATTAATTTATATTAGAGTAAAATTGCATGATTTCAGAGCACATAGAAACATTCATGCAAAAACATAGAAATTATAACGATATGATCATTCACGAGTCAACATAAAAAATATTACATAAACTTTTATTAAGAACCTTTTTCCTTATCCTTGATATTTATCTGTCTGAAGTATTATTACGTTTTCTGGGGCCTGTTCTAAAATCAATCGATACAATTTCAATTAATTTCTATCAACCTTATCCCGGTATCCCAATAAATCAAATAATAATATGTTCACCGGCTTAGCTGGGGAATATAATAATAACATTTGTTCCGATTAACGTTTCCGATTAAACGACAGTTTATTCGAAAGTCTGGTTTAGGTGTTTTCTGCGACTGATATTTGGCGCCGAATAAATTATGCGGTCTCTCGTCCTCACAACGCAGCACCAACATGTCCGTTCGCCTAAATTGTAAATTATATTCTTCATCATATAATCAATATAATAATTATATTATAATAAAGATGATTTGCCACTCTTCCTGCCTCTCATTCTCTCTGTATTCTTCTCATTAATCGGAGCCTCCTGCAAGGCTTACTTGCTGGAATTCGGCTCTTATTGGGTGCGTAGATAATGTGTGGGTTTATTGCTATTTCACACCCTTCCATACAATCTATCTAACTAACAATAATGTATAATCGTGCAACAGGTATGCTTAGGATGCTTGGGTACATGAGTTTAAACCATGATAACTGTGTTGTAAAGGTAGGGACTATAACTCATTTTATATATACCTAACGCTTAAAAAAAAAACCAAACAACAATAATTCATTTTACATACCGATTGTATCGAGAAAGCTAGTCGATTTACAAAGATGAATTTTTACTTTAGAGTACAATACAATCATTGCATAATCATAATAATATTATTGTTCATTTCTTGTCATTTTTTTTACGGATTCTGTCATTTACGTTAACGTATGTTAATTTTAATTAGGAATTCCACGTGACAAGTCTGTAAGTCTCTTTCGTTTGCCGGCGAATTCCCTAAAAACTGTGGGGTCCACCTACTGGGACTTAACTTTTATTCTTACACTCGTTCATATGGACACGCAAACGAGTTAAATTTTCTTGTGGAATGGATTATAGCAGTGGTTTTTTTATAAGCAAAACACCATTTTACGATGATAACGAAGAAACAATATTCAGTAAAATAATAGAGGGGATAGGCTGGGTGATGTTCCACACTTGAAAATAATAAAAAAGAAAGCTGAGTTGTGCGATAGATTTTACTATTACATGTCTTTAATTCAAAAATTGGTATACTGTGTTCTCGAAAAGTTTATTGAACCATTTATGGAAAAATATGCACGATCAGAGGAAGCAATCATGTTAGAAGTCGAAAACAACTTCGTCGAAAGCATATATAAAACATTAAATTAATATCATATCGTGCGCATGCTAATGGAAATATAGTATGGTGAAGATTTGAGAGGGATTTAAGTGTATGCACTTATTTATTGTTTTTTAAATTAAACATAGAACTGTTAGTGGTCGTTATATAAGAACTTTGGATATGGAAGAAGTTTTTTGATTCTTCTTGTAGTTTTCATGATAAATGGAAAAAAATTAAAAGCTCGTTTTGTATAATTTTTTTGGATTTTTAGCTGATCTTACTAATAATGAAAAAAATAAGATAGACAATACTCTACCCAGAATATTTCTCAATAGCAATAGTTTATCTATGCGTGCAGATATAAATTAAAGTTCTCTGTGTATCCTTCAATTTCACGTCCTTCCTGAAACATTGTTATAACGATCGGCAGAATTGGTAATTTATAAATTGTTTAATAAATCAAGTATAACTTCTATTTAATCACATTCATACATTCTTCATGATGAATAAATAGAAATATAATACATATTGCTGGGTATTTAGGTATAGTTTACGTTCTTATTAGATCATTTAAACGCTAATGAAATATGTCGGCATTTTGCAGCATTACCAAGGGGAAAAGGAACGAAGTCTCTCCTCCTCGACGTAAAATAAATGTTTTCAGTTAATATTCATATCGAGGTAATACTTGTTTTTAAATTTATTTTCAGCTGACCTGGACTATAATAAAGACGAGATAGACAAAAGAACAACCAACTTCGAAACCTTAAAGTTAACGGATATGGTATTGATTAGAACTTTACGACAGGAAAGCTTCGATCGGGTTAAATTGATGGACATTTTTAAGGAAGATTTTGTTTTATGTAATTATTTATTGTTTATTAAATTAAACATACCGATAGGAAAAAAATACATAGAAGATAAAAATTTCAATATATTTCAATCAATTATTTTATAAAACAGTTTAAATAGATTTTGATCGATTATTTAAAAAATAAAAATATGCAGACAGTTGCTCCGAGTCGTAGAAAATCCGAAATGATCTCTGAACCAGAATAGAATCTTTCTTTTATTCAGTCATCATCACAATACCAAACATTTGAAGTAGAGTTTTTTTAATATTTAGAATGCCCTTACATAAATAATTTCTTAGTAATCATGATCAAACGTTGTAATTCAATGTAACTTTATAATTATGTATAATTTATACTGTATAAATAAACACAGGGATTATAAATACGTTGACGAAGACGTTGTTAAATTTTATATAGCCTGCGTGGTGGAAGGACTTATTTATTTGCACGTCTTTAATTCAAAAATTGGTATACCGTGTTCTCGATATAGTTTATTGAACCATTCATGGAGAAATATGTTCAATCGGATATAGCGATCACGCTGGAAGTAAGAAATAATTTTGTTGTAAGCATGAGCACGTTATTGAACGAAGAGAATAACGTGTACATACC
>CABPRJ010000132.1:0-11103 GCA_902439185.1 Cinara cedri
ACGTCAAAATTAGAGGCTGTTTTTTTTCATTTTGGGCAGTGTATATAGCGAAAAATACAAACTATTGCAGATATTCGTGAAAAATATATTTTAAATGCAGATTTTGCTTTGAATATAAAACAATTAATGGCTTTAGCTTTTATTCCGGTACATGATGTCGAAAATACATTTGATGAACTAATGTCACAAAACTTTTTTGTAGAACACGAAGAAATATTGCGTCCATTAATAGATTATTTCGAAGATACATGGATCGGTAGACCAACATGGCGAGGAATCAGAAGGCCACCAACGTTTAGTATAGAGTTACGGAACCAATATGACGCGACACTAGAAGGGTTACCTAAACTAATAACTCCGTCGAAGGTTGGCATAAAGCTTTTTCATCAATGTTAGTCTCATCTCACCCAACTATATGGCTATTAATTGATGTCCTTAAAAGAGAACAAGGATTAACTGAAATTGAATTACATCAGTTAATGGCTAGTCAAGAATCACCGACCAAAAGAAAAAAATATAGAATAATAGCTTCTCGTCTACAAAATATTTTAGCTGGTTATAATGATAGTGATAAACACGAATACCTAATTGGATCGGCAAATAATTTAGAGATGCAAAAATAAAAATATATATCGCCCCATCTCCATCTCCAAAAGTTTAAGAATAAAAAAAAAAGTTGTAGTATAAAGAAAAAAACTTAAGTTAATAAATAACAAAAAGTGTGTAAACCACCAACTAATAGTTGACAATCTCAAGCCTGGAAATAAGTGTGAGGGCACTAACCTTATATAATAATTATTTATTGGACGGAGAAACGTCCGACGGGGAAACGGCGACGGAGATGAGTCCATAAACCGAAAACCTAACCATAGCACACTATAAAGAATTCCACTCCAGATTATCTCTCCATACCAACCCACTTGTTTCAAACCAGTACTCATTTAAGCTTCTGGACGACCCTCCACGTCGTCTCAAGAAACGCTGGTGCCGTGATCTCCTGATCTAGTCACTTAACCCAAATTAAATAAAAGAGTCCTATAATTGGATGGCTTCCCTTATCATGTGATCATGTTTGTTATGTACTGTTATGTTGTATAGCGAATTTCTTATTGTACAAAAATTGCATAGATTGTAAATGTTAAAAAAAAAAAAAAAAAGTTTAATTTATATGTATAGTAATTTTAAAAATAATATGAAATTAAATACGAATATGTGTAAGGCATGTTATAAAAATGATGTATTATATTTTTATTACAATAATTATAGGTTAATAAATAATATTATATTTAATTTAGGTAAATATGGTAGATATAAATTTAAATATATAGAAAGATCTTTGGGAAGATAGCTGGATATAAACAATAACCTATTAAATATCTATATGCAACAATAAATCATTGAAAATAAAAAATTATTCTGAGCAAAGTTAGTTAAACATCTTTTGATAAATTTAAATTTACAATTGTGTGAAAATAGTTTGTGTCTACACAATATTGTGTAATAAATTGCGAGCTTCAATGTTTTTAACGAATGTTATCATTATAATCCGGATTTATATTCTCTTAAAGCACCTAAAATATGATGCTTTTATTTTTTTAAATAAATCTGCAAAATACATTTTTCTATATTCTGTAAAAAAATTGAAAAATATGCAAAAATAATTAATATGAAAAAAATGTAAATACATACATTCTTTTAATATGTATTTTTTTTCACTTTATTAAAACAGAAAAAACAAAAACTTTATATCTCGGATAATGGAAAAATTCATCATCAGATATATCACAATGTCAGGATATAAAACGCGATTCACAGTCGATGCACGCATTCATCATTAGGACTCTCTGCTATAACCTATCTGAAGTCCTCAATATTACCGACACTGTTTGTAATGTTGTAGCGTTGGTCATAGTAAAGGGAGATTTGTCGATTAAAATAAGGTTCAGATAAAATACGATAAAATGTGGATCGGATTATTTATTTGTCGGCTTAAATACTGTTGTCTATGATATATAGCCTTGACAAAGCAACACTATTAACCGAACTCTCCTCAGAATCGTTTTTCACTGGTAATAGTTAATCGTTAGGTACAGATATATATTAAAATTCCCCTCTACTTTCCTAATTTCTCACTTAAAGTGGCCCACCCACGTGCAAAATATGTGTTGTTTTTTTTTGTAGATTTACTATTAACCACCTGGATCATATAAATTTTGTAATTCCTTTTTTTAGATTCGGAAATGAACACTTTGATCTTTCATTTGTTTTGTTTGCTGGAATTTCTCAGCAGCGTATTTGCATTCAACACCACCTAATTTAGCTAATTATTGGTTCGACCAATGGTTTCAGCAAAAGCTGGACCATTTTAGCAACACAACTGAAATATGGAACCAAGTATATTATTATAACATATAATATGATATCTAAATACATTCTATAGTACCATGAAAATAATTTTTTAAATTCTTTAGAGTTATACATTGAGTGCAGAATACTATGATTTCAATGGTACAGTATTCCTAATGATGGAAGCTGTACAAGAATAAATCATGACATCTTATTTTCATCGATTTTGAATTGAAGAATACTGCAAAGAATTCATTGCATTTTATATACTACTCATACATAGATATTATGGTACAAGTCGCCCTGCAATATACTACTAGAAATTAGAATTTTAGATGCATATACCTGTTTTATTGCACGAAAACTTTAATTTATTTTATGTTAATGTTAATTAAATTTTATTTTCATCCGTTAACTTATTTTATAATTTAGACCAATAATTGAATATGGATATAATACTTTAAAATGGTAGTAGTATTCTTCGAATATATAAGTTTAATGTATACATAATAGTAGGTAAATACACAAATTCATATAATAGCAATTCTTTTTCATCGAAATATCTTTGCTTACAAAAGTGATGGGAATTTCTATATTCATATATAATAATTTCCGGTCACTTTTTATTTAGTCATATAAATGAGGATCAGGAATTGACCTTCATTTATATTTACAAATATATATTTTTAAAGTTTTTTGTTTTTTAATATTTACTCTTAACTTAAGGTTATCTGTGTATTGTAAGTATTAAAAAAAAAATACAAAATACATATGATCAAGTCAAAATTTCAAAAAATTGTAATTATTTTATGCAGAATTGGCTTTTCATTTTTTTAATAATCTTATTAGAAGATTTAGTCAGCTAACTTTTTATGCCATTGCTTAATTCTAATCAGGAACATTTGTAAATGTTTTCATAGCTCTTATCTTAATCTTTGTGTACATGTTATAATTTCAGTAAGAAAGTCAATCAATGGAACTCATGCATCGAGTATGGACATGCATGTATGGGAGGTAAATTTTATTACAAAACTGAACAAATTTTTAAAATATACTTGAAAATCTTTTCCTTTTTTTTCAAGCGAAGGTCACGGTAAACGGGATGGGGAAGCTGCCAATCGCCTGCACCAATTGACACTGATGCAGCAAAAATCGGCCACGTCTGCTGTCTTACGGCTGTAAATTAATAATATTACAGAAAAAACCACCCCGTCAACGCCAAGCGATTCTTTTTTATTGGAAAATCAAACAATATTAAGCTCTAAAAATCGAATACGCCACTACCGCCCCAGCATTCTTCTTCGTCGATCTGCGACGACTTTTCTAGACCGGATTCGGAGTCCTCGGAGAATTCGGCGTTCAGCTGATAAGCCAACATTTCGTCAGTCTTTAGATAATCAATCAATAGCTCGTTCACCAGCCTCGAAGTCTGGCCATCGAAACAGCTGCGGGTCAACGTCCTGATGACAGAGGCGGCATGTGGCGGCCACGCGGACGACTGGTCGCTTTCGACGAACTCGTAGCCGGACATGTCTCGACGACACACCAGGTATTTACAGTGTTGGCGTCCGGCCGAGGAAGGTCCGCCGTCTCCGATGTTGGTTATGGCTGCACCCGGATGACAGAACTCCACGCCACTAGCCGTACAGAACCGCACCCGTAACTTGGCGCCGTCCGACACGTGAACCCGGCACACCGAATTAACGAAATCCACGATGGTTTTTGTGCCGTCAGCTGCCTCGACCTCCACGATAGGGTAATCGCACACTAACAGTGGTCGGCCGTCGGGCCACGTGTACTGAACGTCACCTTCGTAGACCTGAAAACCGCTGTCCGTCCGCCGGTAGACCACGTCGAACCCTTCGTCGTGGAAAACACGGTCACCATATTTGCTCGTAGTAACCGTGATCATGGCACCGTCATGTAAGCCTACAGTCAGTTCAACAGCCGACGTCCCAATACCGTGGACGGCTAACCAAAACTTACCGAACTTCACTTTCACTCGATTTCTTTGCTCGTACTTTAGATCGCAATTGTCACCGCTGATCTGCGAAGTCCCGTTTAGCCTGTACGATTCTACACAAACCGTGGTCTCACCGTTGACTGACACGTAGTTCATTATATTGTTGTCCATGTCCGAGTAACCAAATTCCCGGTACACAAAAGCGTTGGGATAATCGTCCGCGGGTAAACGCGGGTGGTTTGAATCGCCATCGTTATCATCGTGTCTGTTCAGACGAAAACATAATATTATCGGGCCGTGTCCACGAATGACCTCACCAATCTTACCGCGATACCGGTAGAAATCCTCAGAAGTTATATAAGTCCGGCCCCCTGATAATCGTCGTGGTCGTGTACATATAATAAATATATTTCGAAAACACTATTCGATTGTTTTAAAAAGCAACCTATCGTCATTGTTCTTGGCACAATATGATATACTATTCATAGGGGTCTATATTACATACTTTATATACATCAACTGACCTGAAAAATTCTGCGGTATTGAACAGTTCAAAATGAAAATCCCTAAAGTCTTTAGGTCCAGCGAACCGGTGGTTGTAATGTTTCTCAATCAAATCGCCGGGTGCGCCGTCCGTGAACTTGAACACCAGCGTGTCAGTGAGTGCGAAATACCGGACTTGATGGCGGCAGTATCTAGAAGCGTACTCCACCACTCTTTGGGTCATCACGTATGGTTCCATGTGCTCCACATGGCTGCTGCCAAACACCCGGTCATCGACATCGTCGTCGCCAGTAGCCGTCAGATCCAGTAGATGTTGGACGCCGGTAAACCGTTCGCACGGTTCTCGGATTTCCGGCCGGAATAGTCGGACTCTAGGGACGTCCCGTCCTGGAGCAGAAAGCTGGTCCCAGCGTCGACTGGCGATGAACTTTGCATTCAGACACATAGCAAATTGTCCGACCGACAAGTCTCCGAGTTTGGTCGAATTGGCGGTGAACTGGAGATTGGCGACCAGACAATCGGACAACGCGCGATCGGTGGTCGTCGACCGGCATGCCACGTTCCGCCAGTAGGACGAAACGAATGACGTGACCAAACGTTCAGTCCGTAACTTGAAGTCAACCGCGGCCTCAGCGGTACATTGACCGTGGTTCAATAGATAGGACGCGTATTCGGCCGCCTTATCACCATATTCCACGATGGTCGGCATCCAGCGGCCGCCGCTGCCTTCGTCGTCGTTGTCGTCCGATTCTGTCGAAAACCAATTGCAGTCTTATTTTTTATATAACTATTAGAGATTTCAGTAGGTATCTACGAAAACAAACATAAATTTCACCTACTCTTTTATGGAGATTATCAGAACTATTGATATTATAAGTATTGTTTACCACCAAATCAGTTTTTTTCTTTTTTTTTTAACCCATATAAACCCAGTGGCCTATATGTAGGACACCCGAAATAATTATTGTTATCAGTATTATTTTTAGAATTATCCCCATTTAATTGAATTAGACTGTTGAATAATATAATAATTGACCCGATGATATTATTTTACGTTGTATAGTCGAACGTTATTACGTGTTAGTAACATTTTGTACACCGGCTTGTTCGAATGGAAAAATGGCTTCATCATCAAAGTAAGTGAACTATATTTTAGATTTTTTTTTTATACATAAAACACATAGTATCATATATATTACTGTTTATATTTTATATTTTTATAAATTAAATATATTTATTCCACATACATTTTCATTTATTTGCGTTTAAATATCAGTGTCTTACATGTAGGTCACTGGGATTTTCTGTAGCCTTATATGTATATTTTTTTTAGATCTCTTTGCATGAATGATATTATAAATTTGCTGGAGTCTAATGAGCTGATTGAAGACACCATTTTCTTAGAACCTCCGGATGAAAACATTACTAATGAAGACTCCGATAACGACGAACATACGGGAAATATAAGCCATTTACTTGAAAGCCAATGTTATTTTACCGAAAGAAATTTTCATCACAGACAATCACAAATTAAAAAAAAAAAAAGTTGTGACTACAAAAAAAACTGCGTTGTAATAGGCAACAAAAAAATTCAAAAAGATTTATTTCAAATTTGACGTGAAGGAGATTTAGAGACTCCTAAAATAACAAAGCTTTGGAGTCCAGATGACAACAGTAAAATAAAATATGGCTCACTAGCGCCGTTAGAATTTTTTGAATTATTTTTCGATGGTCAAGTTTTTGATTCTATTGTACAATATACAAATATTTATGCTTCTTCTAAAAATATTTCCTTAGACTTGACAGAAAATGAATTAAAGTGTTTTATTGCAATTCTCTTATTATCTGGGTATAATGAAATGTCTCGGCGACGTATGTACTGGAAAAAAGGCCCCTGATACAAATAATGGTTTAGTATACAATGCTATGAGGCGAAATAGATTGAACGATATATTTCATAATCTTCACTTTTCAAATAACAACAACTTGGATAATTCTGATAAATATGCAAAAATAAGATCGTTGATTACTATGATAAATACTAGATTCCTAATGCACGCACCTCTCGAAGAATTTCATTGTTTGTCCTTTCCTATTTGTTGCTTCGACCATCTCATTCTCAAATTCTCAACTCCTACTTTAAATTTCATAGAAATTACATCCTTAGAATTTCCTGTTTTATCTCAAAGTCTGTACAAAAAATGTCTTTGCTTAGATTATGGGCTAATTTAACACTATTATAATAATTATCCATATGAAGTGAACGGCCACTATAAAAAAGTCTTTCCATTAGTTTTTCGACCACGTACTCGGAATGACAGTAATCCAAAGAAATATCATATATCACGTGCTCGCCCTGAATATATCATTACTCGGTGTAAAAATTCACTACAAAACAAAACAAAGGCACTGGCCTTCCACTTAAATAATAGGGAAGCAAATAGGCAGTTAGAAATACAAATGAATGACATCGACATACCAAACGAAGAATGCCCTACATATCTCGGAATAAAAATCGATAGAGCCTTGACATTTAAAAAACACCTAGAAGGGTTAAAAAAAATCTAAAAAAGAGGAATAATATTATTTCAAAACTAGCAGGATCGACCTGGGTAAGCGACGCAACAGTTCTACGTGTATCAGCATTAGCCCTGGTATACAGCGTAGCTAAATACTGTGCTCCAGTTTGGTTCAGGAGTTTACTACGCACCCTCATAAAACGCTTAAATCGAGACACCCAATATGGAACCTTACATTTCCTGTAGAAGCTCTATCGATAACATGGAAAACACGATGGAAAGACTCAGGTGTGCGAGGAGTNACCTTGATTGAAAATCCAGAAACAAGAACCCCGGGTTTTGATCTTCCACGGAAGCTATGGTCAACCTTGAATAGAATAAGAACTGAGCAAGGCAGAAGCAAAAGTTTACTACATAAATGAGGAATGGAACAGTCTCCTCTATGCTCTTGTGGAACCGAACAAACTATCAAGCATATTGTGGAAGAATGTCCAATTACTAAATTTGAAGGAGGAATAGCAAAATTACATGAAGCTAATTCAGAGGAAATCTAGAGATACCACTCTAATAAGAAACAAAGTTCTTGGTCCAGTTACCTTTAAATTTAGGATAAATTGAAGATAGTTTTGTCACATTTCAAAAATTTAATATTATTGTAATTTTAAGTTTAAATTTATCTAATACCTATTTATTGCTATAATTTCTTACTCATTTATCATAGTTTAACGTATCTCTGTGTAATTTATTGTATTTAACTAAAATTGTATAACTTATAAATAGGCCGATATGTCATATGCAAAATAAATAAATACCAACATTTCCTTCTACTTTAAATTTCATCGAAATTACATCCTTAGGATTTCCTGTTAATATTTCCTGTTTTATCTCAAAGTCTGTACAATAAGTGTCTTTGCTTAGATAAGCAAAGACCCTGAATATATCATTACTCGGTATACAAATTCACTTGTTTCTATTAGCATGTACAGTTTAACTCCATATGTATGCCGTTTGTTTTTTATAAATTTACGAAAAACAAGTCTGCCACGAAAAAGGACCATCGATGGATTCATCCAACGATACATTTTTACTTGGCTCGTACTTTCCTTCTATTTTCTTATTGAAATAATTAACAATATTTTCTATTTTATTTAATCGATTACTGGACCAAGAATGAGAAAGTGTAGAGCTCTCAAAATTAACATGAATCGATTCCTTCTCATGTGTAAGCGAAAAAAATTTAAGTTGAACATTTTACTTTTTTCCAATAATCTTCTAAACGGTTTGTTCGTATGGTTCCGATATGAAAAAGTAACACCAAAAATATTTTAATTTCATCTATAGTTGTATCTTTCTATTGAGAAATCCGACTTGATCAACTCGAAGTAGATATAAAAATCTCTACTGCGTATAATTTTCTTCCTTGCACAATAAATTCAATAAAATCATTAGTAAACAGCATACTAAAATAATCCATAGGTTTATGTCCTATTGGTAATGTTTTTAAACCTGCAGTTTTAGAAAACAAAACTTTGTTGACATGCTGCAGTGGTTCATTAACTCACGTATAATCTGAAAATTGCCTATCCACAGGTCGATTTCTATTTACTGCATTATTATCATTTTGTACTCTTCATTAGTCATAACTTTATTGACATTTCTTATATTACGCGACGGGCAAGGTGGAAGGTTTATTTTTATTAGAAATACAAATTTTTAAATATTCGAATTAAATAATTAAGTAAAAAATAATTTTTAAACGTTAGTCTTTATTTTAATTATTATAAACATTTAACAAAAAATACTAAATAATAATGTTATATTATTATTTATTTACATAAAATAAATATAATATACATACAAATTTACTTTTTTTTATTTAATTGTAATTGCAAAAAAAAAAAAACCAATAATTTATAATCCAAGTATATAGAAATGTAGCTTAAGTGTTCACCAATTAGACCACGTAAAATTAGGAAAGTTTGCACGGGGCCGATGTAAATAAAACTGTGTTGAAAATGACAACACCTTGTTTTCATCGGCGACGGGCGCGCTACCTACAATGACAACAACATGTTATCATCAGCATTGAACGTGTTAAAGATATAAGTTATAAAAACAATTGATTTTTTGGTTAGGATTTTTTAGAATTTTGTTAGTANAAAGGTCATATCCAGGTGATTTTTTTCTTTTAATTTATTTATTAAAAATTTAACTTCGCTTGGTGAGGTATGTTTTGCAGGGAATGACATTTGAAGAGGACTGTTGATAAATTAATTGTTTTTAGGTATTCAGTGTTGAAGTGTATATTGGTATGTGGTTTGAAAATGTTAGAAAATGTTCTCCGAAAAGGTTTGCTTTTTCTCTATCAGAAATAGCCAAGGATCCGTCAGGACCAGTTATCGGAGGAAGTTGTTGTTTTATATTAAGTAAGTTTTTGTCGTCTTCTAAAGTAGAGCCGTTTTTTGTGTAGGGATTAGTATTTTTTTTTTTTCAAAATACACAGTTTTATGTTTTGATATTCATTTTTTGATTAAATTAACATTNCCCTCTTGGGCCACGGGAAGGGGATGAGTAATCATAATTAAATTCAAACAAATTAATTTCTTATGGTATTAAACAAAATAAGGAAGTGGGACATAAATAAAATCAAACATTTTTTTCTTCTCCTATAACTAAGGGCAACTCTAGGGAGGGGGGTATACATTTCAAAAATGTGTGACTCTCACGGGTAAGTCGCTTTTTCAGGTGGATATCCGGGAAGGTTTAGGATATACAATCATTAATTTAGAACGAAAAAGGATCCTCACCGGTGCAGTATTAATGAAGTATTCACTTATTATAATAGTAGTGTATTTTTCTACATTTCCATAACCTAACCGGAATCTAACAAAAATCAATCAATAAAAAAGGCACAGAGAATTAACTGCTTAAATTTCGAAAAATATTTTAAATAAAGTACTGTTGGGCCGAGTGCTCGAATTTGATAAGTAACTGTAAGTAGTAAGGAATGGGAAGTTCAATACCAGGAGCAGGAGCAGGAGCAGGAGCAGGAGCAGGATCAAGGAGCAAGGTGCTCGGGTGCTATACCTAATATATGCCCACCTGAATTGTTTACCTCTTCATCGACATATATTTTCCCCCACCCCGTTTTTCAAAATATCATATTCCTATATGTTCCACCTACTCGACCTATTTTGACCAAGCCCCCTTATCCAAATATTTTTTCCATATTATCGAATATTTAATCGACTTATTTATGCCTATTTCTTTATCATATACTTACATCGTTATCATATACCCACGGTATCTCTCTTAACCATACCCATTGTTATCAAATCGTTATCATATACCTGCGATTATTATTTTAAGAGTATTGTTAGGACCACCCGGTCTAATATAATAGATATAATAAAACGTAGTAATTAGTATTCAATTGATATTGAATCCGGAAGACCTCGATTGTATTTTGTTAAATTATCATTTTGTGTAGTAAGTAAGTAATTAATTAATATTATGTAGCGTAATAAGGAAAAGTAGCACAGATATGTACTTAGAATAGTAACTGTCTAAATTAAAGGTTCTTAAGGTATATAAAGAGAACGCGAGGGACACTAGTCAACTAGTCATAACCGAGTGTGAGTCAAGTACCTATGTATGACATACATATTACGTAATCTGTGTAAATAATAAACTAAGTTTAGAACAATTGTTGTTTTTTTTCTTAAGTTTAAAATCCAAATCCTTATAAACTCGTTCTTAGTCTTCTTTGCT
>CABPRJ010000133.1:0-10710 GCA_902439185.1 Cinara cedri
TTTGTTTTTAATAGCTACAGATCTTCCATCGACAATAACATTCTCTTTTGCGTTTTGTTTATTCAATTCTAAAGGTATAGAAGGTTGTTGTACAACACCTCGTTCAACCTAAACAAAAAATGTTGATATAAAGAAAAAGTATGTTCCACAATAGACTATTACCTTTTCCGGATTCATTGATTCACATGAACTGGCGGACTGGGTTGTCGGGTTTTCACACATTTTCACTGACGTTCTAATAGTAGTTAATGGACTCACAATCTCCTTAGTTATATTATCTCGGTTCCTTTTGTGGGTTTCTAAATGGCGATTTAAAGTGGACCGGACTCGTGTGGAAAATGTTGGACACAGTGGACATCCTATAGGACTTGGGAAAAATTCCGTCATTGGGATATTGTTAATAGTATCGGGTGAAAATGATATCATATTTTTATTTTCAGCAGCAGTTTGTAATTTCGCAGATTCCTGTGGGTTAACAATTTGATAATTATTTATCAGAATAATACAAAAGCTAAAGTAAGAAACATAACATTCCAATACTGGTAAATGTAATAAAAAAAATTTAGAATTAAATTTATAAAAAAAAAACTATTTCCTAAAGTAATAAGGTCGAAGGTAAACACTAGTATTTGTTGTTTAATGCATACTATTAGGCAATGAAAATACATAGGTAACAGAAAACGATCCCGAGCAGAATTCGGATTAAACGATGCCTTCTCAACGATAGATATGTCATATTATAAATAATAATGAAGTAAACATAAAGTATAATTTTTAATTTTATAAGTTTAATGTACAACTCTCTTGGTTTTCTTGATGTAACATGTTTTATCCAGGTTATCACAATTTCTAGAAGAACTCTTGAAAAATCTAAAATTCAGCGGTCTTATGTACATCCTCAGTGAACAATATTTTTAATAAAAAATTCAATCCGTATAATTTTTATTGAAATGACCGGTAGGGAAGTTATCTGAAGGATTTATATATGCCTTTCTATATTTAAAGGAAAACTTACTGTTGTAACCGTCGATATGTCATATTATAAAGAATAATGAAGTAAACATAAAGTTTAATTTTAATTTTATAAGTTTAATGTACAACTCTCTTGTTTTTCCTGATGTAACATGTTGTATCCAGGTTATCACTATTTCTAGGAGAACTCTTGAAAAATCTAAAAATTAGCGGTCTTATGTACATCTTCAGTGAACAATATTTTTAATAAAAAATTCAATCCGTAAAATTTTTATTGAAATGACCGGTAGGGAAGTTATCTGAAGGATTTAAAAATGCCTTTATATATTTAAAGGAAAACTTACTGTTTTAACCGTCGATTTGTTTTTAATAGCTACAGATCTTCCATCGACAATAACATTCTCTTTTGCGTTTTGTTTATTCAATTCTAAAGGTATAGGAGGTTGTTGTACAACACCTCGTTCAACCTAAACAAAAAATGTTAATATCAAGAAAAAGTATGTTCCACAATAGACTATTACCTTTTCCGGAATTATTGATTCACATGAACTGGCGGACTGGGTTGTCGGTTTTTCACACATATTCACTGACGTTCTAATAGTAGTTAATGGATTCACAATCTCCTTAGTTGTATTATCTCGGTTTCTTTGGTGGGCTTTTAAATGGCGAATTAAAATATATCGCACTCTTGTAGTAAATTTTAGACACAGTGAACATGCCATAGGACTTGGGAAAAATTCCGTCTTTGGGATATTGGCAATAGTATTGGGTGAAAATGATATCATATTTTTATTTTTAGCCACAGTTTGTAATTTCGCAGATTCCTGTGGGTCAACAATTTGATAAATTTTATCAGAATAATACAGATGATTAACTGAAAAACATAATATTCTAACAATGGTAAATATAATATAAAATTCCTTATAATTTTAATTATATTAAAAAAACGATTTCCTACAGTAATTGTAGTCACTAGTATTTGTTGTTTAATGCATACTTTTAGGCAAAGATAAAACATTAGTAACAATTAACGAAAAATGATTCCAAGCATTGGAGATTCAATTTGGAGATTTGAGATTGGAGATTCAATTGGAGATTGAATCATTTCAGATTATACGATGTTTTCTCAACAATAGATATGTCATATTATGATGAATAATTAAATAATCATAAAATATAATTTTAAGAATATTTGATTCATATACCAACTTTCTGATATTTCCTTCATATTCTCCTCATTTTCTATGTAATATCCATATTTTCAATACTTGCTAGGAAAACTATTAAAAGATCTACAAATCGGTGCTCAAATGTACCTCCTCAGTGAAAATTATTTTTTATATGATTTCTAACCTTATAATTTTGATCGAAATTGCTGGTAGAAGTGTTGTCTTAAGGAATGAAATATGCCATAATATTTGAAAGGAAAACTTACTGTTTTAACCATAGATTTCTTTTTAATATCTATTGAACTTCCATCGACAATAACATTCTCTTTTGCGTTTTGTTTATTCAATTTTAAAGCTAAGGGATGTTGTTGTACCTCAGCTTGTTCAACCTAAACAAAATCATTTAACTTTAAGTTAAGTATCGTTTTTTTATATTTTTATTTCTTTTTATATATATATATATATATATTTTTATAAATCGATAGAAAAACTAAGTTCCCAATAAGTCTATTACCTTTTCCGTATTGATCCTTTTAACTGAACTGGCGGATTGAGTAGTCGTTTTTTCAAACATATGTCCTGACTTTCCAATAGATGTTACTGGATTCACAATCACCTTAGTTGTATTACCTCGATTTCTTTGGTGAGCTTTCAAATGGCGAATTAAAATAGACCGCACTCTTGTAGTATAATTTGGACACAGTGAACATCCCATAACACTTGGGAAAAATTCCGTCATTGGTATATTGTCAATAGTATCGGGAGAAAATGATATCATATTTTTATTTTCAGCAACAGTTTGTAATTTCGCAGATTCCTGTGGGTCAACAATTTCCTAATTTTTATCAGAATTAAAAAAATGGTTAACTAATATACACACATTTTTTACAACTGTAAATATTAAAGAAATTATTACAGATATCATAACTTATACCTACATTTGTTACTTTTTTTTGTAGATGATTTTGATTATCTTTTAGTATATTCATTTGATTGTAATTAACTAGTTCAATCGAGTTACTCATTTCCATCACTTTTTCACTAGCTTGTAGTACTTCTGCTGGAGATGATTGTTTATTTCCCTCAATATTGGCACTATTTTTAGATTTTGTAATTGCATTATTTGATTGTTTTATATGAGTTCTTTCGGTAAGATTTTCAGACAATGAAATCATGCCAGAAGGCAAATTCACCATTTTTAACAAATCATTGTATAAAAGTGCTTCCATTCTTATAATGTTTAAATTTCCAACCTTTGAAGAATCCTATAACAGTTATGATAAATAATTACATAAAAGGATAAATTATAAAAAATTTAATTATTCATACACAACTGCCAGACTTCACAGAACGCTCCAAACATAATGAGTCATATTCAAAATGTTCCATGGCTAAATGAGAGATCATTGAATCCATAGTTTCAGTACCAAACAAACAGAAAATACACTGGTACATGTTTAAATGGTGGTCTTTGAAGTGCTGAAAAATAGAGATATTTATTTGATAGGGTAAATGATTTATTAATTTTATATATAGCCATTTTCACTAATGTTTACATTAGTGAAATGCCTTTGTTCATGCCTTTGTTTACAAAGGCATGAAGTTTATGTTTAATTTTAATTTATGGAAGGTTCTTGCCACAATAGGTAAGTTGTTTCATAAACTCCATTCAAAATTATTTTTAAGTTTGTGAATCCTTGTTTGGTATACAGAATTATTTAAGTCTGACATGTTATCAAAAAGTAGAATAATTAGTTTAAAAAAACCTATATGGATATAAAATGTAAATATTACAGTCATTAGAAGAACATATATGTTAAACTAATATATATTTCTAAATAGTTACACTGAAATATATTTAAGATTTACAACCTTAGAACAATAGCTGTAAAAAAATTTAATTTTTATATCAAATAACTTATAAAATTAATTACAAAATTTGTGCATTTACTTCTATTAATAAACTTGGATTGTATGCAATTAATCCTTTACTATAATCTTGATAACCACAAATGTGACAACAGAGTTTATCACATTGTGGATGCTTCTTGTTTAAATGATGTATGAAATCATTAGGGACATAACATGAGAAAGTACATAATCCTAAAATAATTTAATAAAAATATAATATAATTCGTAACAACAATATTATATAGTAATTAAAATAACTATAGTGACAGAATCACAGAAAACAAAAATTATACTTACAACTAGTTAATATTTTATAGAAAACTATCATTATATTAAATTAAAATTCCTAACATTGATGTACACAATAGGCACTTTTCTCAAATAGCCAAACATCCATGGTCCGAAATATTAGAAATTGATAACTTTTATGTCCATCTATTGGCAAACTGTTGACTGGATATGGCAAATATTTATTAAGGCTATTTACACAACACGCTAATTATTATCATGTAACAGTATCATTCATTAAACTAGTCAATTTTGGTTTTCAGGTCCTTGATTTTTATTATTATTATAACTCATATATTAGCAAAATGTACACAGGATGTATATCGAAGACTGGAAGATTATTATTATTATTAATTCATATTAAATCGGGAAAAAAATCCCCTACCAAACAAAAACAAATCAAAAAAAACCCGATGCCACTACAAAGGAAATATCCCCTCCCCCTCCCTTAGCTCAAAGCCATATATGTAGCTTGATCAAATTGAAACTGATTGGACTGAAGAAACAGAAATTTTTTTTAAACCCAAAATTATCTCGAGGAAGTACTTTCGAGTACACCAAATGAAACATATAAAAGACTCGTGTATGACATCCAAACCTCCGAACTCCCCAAAGAATTTTTTTTTATCTACCACTATCATTAAAAATGAAAAAACTACCAAGAAACCTAAAATACTATCTCGATAAAATTCGTCAATCTAACAACAATTAACAATCTAGATACAAAATTGGATGAAGGACTAAAACCATTCATTGAATATTTCACCATTAAAGGACCCCTTCCAATCAAATACCTCCAATTTAAATATACATTGGATAATTTCAATTGTTAAGTAGTAAATATTCACGTGAGGAACGAAAATGCTAATAGAATCATACCAGCTCTAATGGACCTGATTGATCAAATCCGACTCAAAATAAAGGAAAGATCAATTAAACCACGAGTCACAATGCTATTAGCTTTGATTTTACAAACCCAACCTCTCAAAAAAGTACAACCCAAATCCATACCAAACGTGTCTTAATGAAACATACACACTCAAAACTTTTTTCATACTACTCGCACTTATTAAAAATTTAATCGTGGACTCTATTATCCAATGGAATATAAATGGCCTACAAAAGCACAATACCGAAATCTGCCGAACTATAGTTCTTATCCATTTTATCGCCTTCTGTTTCCTAGAGAATAAATTAAGATCCTTCACTAGCTTTTCCTTAAAAGGACACAATAGATTTTTCAAAAATCGCCAAGTAGACAAGTATGTCAATAATCTCATTAAAAACACGGAAATTCATACTCAATCTTCACTAGAAGTTATAGCTACCTCTATACACTCCAAAACTCAAATATATACTCTCAATATTTACCTACCAGGCAGTACCATAATATCACTAAATGATATCAAAGATATAATCAAACAATTACCTAAATATTTTCTTTTTTCTCGCCGATTTTAGCATTCGTAACTAAATTTGGGGATCGCATTACAAGGATCAAAAAGAAAAACTATGGACAAACATATAGAAAACGTACAACTAATATTACTAAATACTGGAGAATAAACTCGTCATAATGCAACTCAAAATTCCCTTTCAGCTATTGACCCCACAATACCAAATAGCACATTTGACCCAAAACCGAATAGAAAGTACTTAATGAATATAACAACGGTGACCATTAAACCATTTCCATAAATACTTTTGGACAAACACCTCCAATATCTCCACTCCACCGTTGGAATTTAAATAACCCCAGTTGGGAACTTTACCAAAATACTATACAATAAGAATTTATTGACCACCAAGTTATTCTTAAAAATGCAATTAACCAAACCGAAAGAAATTCAATGATCAACAAATTTTCTAACAAGATATTAGATACTGCCAATTCGACTATTGGTAAATAAATATCAAAAAGAGAACAGTCCTATAGTAAAACAAGAAATGTAATATGGCAATCAGAGCCTGAAGAAAATATTTAAACAGATTTAAAAAAACCAAATCCATTGATGACCAAAGAGCCCTCAAAAAAATTATTATTAAAAATTATTATAAAAAATATAAGGGAATGATCTTTTACAACCAATTAAAATGGACTCATCATCTCTTATACATAAAAGTTTATGTATAATAAAAAATAACATAATGAAAATACTGTACCATCACACTTTGGGAGGTGGCCTGATATAAAACGACTTCTAAACATAAATAAAACCTTGAAAATGTCACAAATAAATTATGGGTAAATTATTTATAGCACAGCTAAGAAAATCTACTTAAAATATTATATCCTACATATAATAAGGAAATCCGTATATCAATAGGAGCATTAAGAAACAGTCCGAATCGAAAGCATTTTATTCCACCCCGAAAAATTACCTATCAAACTCTAGTGTTACCTCTCAGTAACACAAGAACCTATAGCCAATTATCAGTTCTGAAAAGTTTTAAGCCATTATGACTTAAACTGAATTTACAATATTGTTATGAACCATGTCTGATGATTTATGAAGCTTGAGTCTATTATTTTAACATAAATCATGAATAACTTTAAAGGAAAATAACAACAGATAAAAACATGCAGACATTGTTTCTCTTAGATTAAAAATAAAGATCAACATACCGACATTACACTTATATGGCATAATAAAATCATTATAGTCAACTGCCATTAATATTTCTTCCGAATTATCATTCTCCAGTTGTATTACTTTTGAATTTTTTGTATTATGAAATAAATTCTAAATCAAAATTTTAATAATAGTAATTTTAATAATACACTTATAATACATAATTACAATTAAAAATGAAAATAATATTTACCTGATGAAACAGTACATGAAGAGGTGTATATGCACGATAAAAACAAAATGGACAAAAATATTTACAGAAAGAATAGTTTTTTAAAATATGAGTAGCCAAAGATTCTCCATCATCAAATTGTTTAAAGCAATATACACAATGTTTGAACTGTTCAGAATTATTTATTTGATTCTCTAAAACACACATCATTAACAAAGATCACCATTTATACTCAAATTTAAAGACAATAACAAGTAAAATATTAGTTACTTTTATTTTTACCCATATTTGAAAAATGTGATTGTATATGTAATTCAAACATTACTTTATCCGAGAAAACGTCTGTACATGATTTATCCATACATTTAAAAAGTGTGAATAATTTTGGTATTGTTGTCATATCATTAAGAATTTGTTGTGATCTTATTGCTTTGGCTCCAAACTCTTTGAATGTTTTTAAATAATTTTTTTGATACACTGTGTCTATTAAACAATATGTACCGTTTATGGGTACTCCTTTGTTAACTATTTGTTGATTTGAGCCTACAAGAGTAGCCCTTGAACTCGTAACTTCATACTGATATTTTATTTCATAACATTTTTTATTACCATTTGTAATACAATTTTTACTCTTATAACGTACATTAAAAAAAAAAAAACAAAAACAAATATATATTATNGTTCGTTAATGATCATAATTGGACAAATGTTCTAATATTTTATTTTATTTCAAAAAACATAGTCATAATGTTATTTTATAAATATTATGTAATAAATATAATAATACAATATACAATATAATAACACAGTTTTAACTTACTAGCTGTTGAGAACAAGTCATCACGGACCTTTAGTAAAGAAATAACTCTAATTGGTTCCATGTCTTTACTATTTACTGTGGCTGAAGTTGAGTGTGTCTGTTCTTCGTGCACGTCTTGATCAATCGCTAAAAATTAAAATATTTTATCTTTTATAAAATTAACATTATCAATCAATAATACATATTTAACTTAACATACAAATTACATGAAAATTATTTTATGTTGTTGGTTTCTTTTAAAACCAAATGATGTAAAATGATATGTTCTAAAGCATCTATTAATAAATACTGTTCATTTAAATTGTCCACTAATGAATTATTGTCTATTTTCCCTAAACATTTCCATGTTTCCACTGTATTTTAAATACCTATACAAAGTCACGTAAGTAACTTGGTTAAAATATGTTTACATAAAAAGAACTATTATTGATGATTTCCCTTCAAAAGATTTGAACTTCCAACCCTCCAGTCCTCGAGAAGAAATATCACTTTTGTTTAATATCAATTGTTACTTTTAAAGGAGCCTTTATTCAGTTTCTAATTGATACATGTTTTTATTTAACAATAAGAACTTTAAAGATTATTCTGCAGTGATATCCTTTCGCTGATAGTTCTGACACTATTGGTTTTTCTTTCAATCAGGTTTTATGCCAAGAGAGTGGGGAGAGGAGGGATTCATACACGGAAAATAGTTAAATTTTTATTTTCGTTCATTCATCACTAGACATTTTTTTTTTTTATTTTATCACTTTTCAAAATATTCATTTTTTAAAAGATATTATTCTTAACATTCTATTGTAACATACATTGATATCCGATCAATATTTTTTCAGTCATAGCTTAAAAATATAAAATAAATATTGACAGAGTTATTAGTACAAGGATAATACAATAGTACACTCAGTGAAATTAAAAGTAACTAGATAATTTCTTTATGTATTTTAAGATAATAACCGGATAAATCCAATAAATAAATACTTTTCGGAGATGCTAAATAATATTCGAAAACACATTTTTGTATGTACATAATATAGGGAAAAATAGATTATCATACAAAATTTATTTTTGGTTTATTTTTTGTGATTCTAACACAGAACTCACATTCATTTTATATACCATAGACAATAATGTACAAAAATAATCTGATTTAATATTTTTTTATGATAAATTCTTTTATTTTAATTCTTCTATCCCCAGTTTATGTTTTAACTCACTATTCGTTCACATAAAATAAGTAAATGATATGGTTTGGTTAGTCTCTCCATTGTATATTTGTGTTCGTTTATGATCATAATTGGACAAATGTTCTAATATTTTATTTTATTTCGAAAAACATAGTCATAATGTTATTTTATAAATATTATGTAATAAATATTATAACACAGTTTTAACTCACTAGCCGTGGAGGACAATTCATCAAGGACTATTGGTGAAGGAATAATTCTAATTGGTCCTATTTCTTGACTATTTACTGTGGCTAAAATTAAAGGTTTCTGTTCTTCTTCCACGTCTTGACCAATCGCTAAAAATTGAAATATTTTATAATTTATAACATAACATTATCAATCAATAATTCATATTTAACTTAACATACAAATTACATGAAAATTATTTTATGTTGTTGGTTTCTTTTAAAACCAAATGATGTAAAATGATATGTTCTAAAGCATCTATTAATAAATACTGTTCATTTAAATTGTCCACTAATGAATTATTGTCTATTTTCCCTAAACATTTCCATGTTTCCACTGTATTTTAAATACCTATACAAAGTCACGTAAGTAACTTGGTTANTTTCCCTTCAAAAGATTTGAACTTCCAACCCTCCAGTCCTCGAGAAGAAATATCACTTTTGTTTAAAATCAATTGTTACTTTTTAATGAGCCTTTATTCAGTTTCTAATTGATACATGTTTTTATTTAACAATAAGAACTTTAACGATTATTCTGCAGTGATATCCTTTCGCTGATAGTTCTGACACTATTGGTTTTTCTTTCAATCAGGTTTTATGCCAAGAGAGTGGGGAGAGGAGGGATTCATACACGGAGAATAGTTAAATTTTTATTTTCGTTCATTCATCACTAGACATTTTTTTTTTTTATTTTATCACTTTTCAAAATATTCATTTTTTAAAAGATATTATTCTTAACATTCTATTGTAACATACATTGATATCCGATCAATATTTTTTCAGTCATAGCTTAAAAATATAAAATAAATATTGACAGAGTTATTAGTACAAGGATAATACAATAGTACACTCAGTGAAATTAAAAGTAACTAGATAATTTCTTTATGTATTTTAAGATAATAACCGGATAAATCCAATAAATAAATACTTTTCGGAGATGCTAAATAATATTCGAAAACACATTTTTGTATGTACATAATATAGGGAAAAATAGATTATTATACAAAATTTATTTTTGGTTTATTTTTTGTGATTCTAACACAGAACTCACATTCATTTTATATACCATAGACAATAATGTACAAAAATAATCTGATTTAATATTTTTTTATGATAAATTCTTTTATTTTAATTCTTCTATCCCCAGTTTATGTTTTAACTCACTATTCGTTCACATAAAATAAGTAAATGATATGGTTTGGTTAGTCTCTCCATTGTATATTTGTGTTCGTTAATGATCATAATTGGACAAATGTTCTAATATTTTATTTTATTTCAAAAAACATAGTCATAATGTTATTTTATAAATATTATGTAATAAATATAATAATACA
>CABPRJ010000134.1:0-10095 GCA_902439185.1 Cinara cedri
ACTGGGCATGCATAGGTTACTAAAGGTCTTATTATTGCTGTGTAAAGGAATAGAGAGCATTTCATTTGTAAAAGTATACTTAATTTCTAATGTCTCAATTGATAAATTATACATCGTTTTATTTGATTTAATTTGATAATGACTTAAGTTCGATTAGATTATGTTTTATCCCAAAGTGTTTATCAAAGTACTGAATTATAATAGGAAAAATGTTTACAGCACTATGGTTAGACCCATCTGCACAAAGGAAAATGAGCTGAGTTAAAGTTAAATTAATAAGTAAATATCAACTTAATTTTTAAATTATTAATTCGTTAATGCCCAACCTTGTATATGTTTATAGACATATCACACATATACATTTTTTCAATGGAATTTTTAATATTTTATATAACATGATTAAGTAATATTTTATAATATAGATATAAAAATAAAAATTAAATATTATTTTAGAGTTGACTAAAAACAAAATTAATTTTGAGTTTTAACACATTGCGATCTCATAAAATATACTTTTTAATTATATATATATACTATCAATAGCATTATAACAACTATAAAACAAGCAAATATGAAAATTTGTTTAGATTATTTTATATTATTAGCTTTATTATCCCGTATTCCCATAATTACTAAGATTCTGATCTAAAAAAGACGTTCAATCTATTTTGTAACTCCAAAATCTTCTTGCTATCAACGGGAAATCAACCACTAATCAATAAAAAAAAAAAAAAAAGAAATCATAGCCTTCAATGTACAAATTTATTATTATTTTTTTTTATTATTGTTGGTGATTAATATGTCTCCTCCCACAGTCCCACCACGACACTGTCGAATGCTGACCGCGTGTCTACGTTTAAATAATATTATTTGCTCATAATAATAATAATAGTATGTGTTGTTACGAAAATAAATACTTATATCGACATTAGAAAATGTATTCTGGTCAAATGGTGACACGAAATATTTCAGGCGGATGACCTTAAATATTAACGGGTTTATATTTTAGCAGATCGGGAGTATCAAAACACACAATTTGAGTGTTTTAACAATTTTAACCAATGCGTTTCGCAATAAAACCTATGTATTTGCTTCTTAAATTGAACCTACTGTTTTTTAGCTCCTTTTTGGGCTTTTTGGGCATATTGACAGATTATTATACAATTTGAATTGTTTTTCATTGACCTCTAAAAAGTGTCAACTTTTTTTACCAAGTTCTTAAAGATGGGTTTTCTTTGTGAACTGGAACAATAATCTCATAAATAATATTCACCACATATTTTACTTAAAATTAATAAGTTTTGGAAATCTGTGAAAAGTGATGTCTTCGAATTTAGATTTGTTTTTAGTTCTCTCGCAAATGAAATAACTAGGCATTATTTCAGTGACTCAAAGACCGGTTAACTAACGAAAATTTAATTTAATGTAGATATAGATTGTAAATGTGATTACTAATTTGAAAATTGCAATTTGTAATATTTATATTAAAATAAAAATCACAAATAAATAATAATACTACAATTATGCATAATAATATTATGATAAGAAACAATCAGAGTCAATAGATGTCACTAATTAAGATTATATGTACAATTTTTTTTTTTTTTCATAGAGGTCAAACTCTTAAAATTCGTCATTATTTCAATAAAATATGCTTGTACGATACAGAGTGGCTCTATTATCTCATTTTATGACAGAAGCTTACGTTGAAATTTAAGGAATGGACTATCCATTCTTTATTATCTATGACAGACTCATAGAGTAATATTACATCACTATATTGTTCTGTATAACGAGTTAATGCGCAAATAGGTTTCTATTACATAGTACTATTAATTTTAGGGAAAAAAATATTTTAAAATATTTGGTACGATGTGATGTCTACATATTACATGGAAATTATGAATGCATTACTGATAACATATTTCAATAGAGGTAACAATGTACCATATATTTCTCAATATATTTTTTTCTAAAAGTATGTATCCTGTAAAATAGAATCCATTTGCCCTTCAATGTGCCGACAAACTTTATGGGCAGACTGTGGCGATAACGATCACATGGTCGTTTTATATTATTATTATAAGAGACTATATACCTATAATATTGTTTAGTGAATGTTGTATGAACGTTATTCGTATTATACTGAGTACATTGGCGAGTGTGTAAATAAACGTCTTTATTGGGTTTTTTTTTTCTATTCGTGGTGCGCGAGACCAACGCCGAGTATTTTTATAACTACTCGGTCGCCGTTCGCCAGTGTACGCGGTTCCGAGTAAAATGCCGTTAACAGATATGGGGAGACCCGTCGGCGGTATAATAATAACCGACGACGACGGCTGGAGTCTGTATCCGATTAAGACAATAATAATATTAAAACTACGATTTAAGATATTGTATTATAGTTATTTAAGGCGTATTTATTAAATTTTTTTTTATAATTTTATAGATTCTGATATTACTATATTCCAATCACGGTCTATGTATGAAAATATAATATATTATATTAAATTTTAATTGTATTTGTGTTGTAAACAAATTGATATCCTCCTCTCAGATCTCTTTGCGAGCCGAACCTACCGCGAACCAATAGTGACAATTATTTGAACGGCGTGTCGAACGTCCAAAGAGCCGTTGCGAACCGCTCGCACCGATCCATCGAGAGTCGGTTCTTTTGACGAACACAATGAGAACCTAGTGTAAGTTAGGATGGCGCGTTGATAGGTTCGTCAGTTTTTGATAAGTACCAACGCTACTGCCGGTAGTTCGGTATAGGTTCGTGAACGGATCGCAAATGTGTGCGTGCCATTAAAGAACATGACACAAACCCTTCGCGGTAGGATTAGCTCGCACATGAAATAATCTGTATAAAGCGTTAGTAAACCGGTACACAGTTTATACCAACGAATTTCTTGATACTCGTATAATATTTACAAGCAGTCCAGGATCTATCAAAGTGAGAGGGAAAATGGATTGTTATGTCGACCGAACGCATTACGATATTTTAAAATTACTCATCCAAATGCATTGTGGAAAAATGTCCAAACTCGACGAAATGTTTACAAGCTCGCCCAAACGCAAACCGCCCAGCTTTCGGTAATAGAAATGACGAAGACGGGACGCGTACGGAAAAAGGGTTTTTTTGAATTTTGTTTTTCTCTCACTCTCGTTTCAATTTCGAGAATCTATTCATCCAACACGGGTGCGAATCATAATCATAATAATAATGATAATAAATACTGATACGACTTGTCAGAGTTATTCGAGTCTGCGACGGTATTGCAATTATTATTATTACTATCATTCGTCGGCTCGCAGTATAGTATAGTCATATTGAAACTCGACAACAACAAATTGATAAAATTACGACGATGATAATAATAATATAGGCGCCTGCTTTAATCGAATTAGCCCATAGAGACGAATGAAACATGTTTTTTTTTCCTTTTTGTCGATTATTTCTAATTTTCGCTTATGATTGTTTTTAGGAGAATCGAATAAGAAATAAATAAACAAAACGACTGGACGCAGTCCGCGGGATTCCGTAATATTATAATATCTACTGCAGGATATGATTATAGTTATGTAATTAGTAGAAGTAAAAAAATAATCGATTTAATTGCACCGAAGGCCCAATGGCTGACAACAGTGAATAGCTCTTATCTGGTTTTATAATGTACAAAACGAAACTGAATGTATAATATATTTAAATGTAAAACGAGTTGTGGTCTGACGGTTATCGAAATAATCATTTTTATTATTGCATCACGTGACGATCTGCGCGTAATCGAGTTTTATTATTAATTTTAATTAAATCAATTGAAACGAATACCGAATTATTATAACTGCGAAGTAAAACCACTCGTTTTAAACGTCTTCATCGCGAAAGTTTGAATTGTAAACCTAAACGTGGATATTATAATATTGTAACATTGGACAATATTTAGACCTTTAATGTTCCGAATGCGTTTATAATATTTTATTTTAACTAAAATAATATGTCCTTGCGTGTACACTCGCTGCGTAATATTACTGCGTAGTTGCGTTTGCGCTGGTTAACGTACAAACTGCAAACAGACAAAAGAATAATAATAGAAACTTGGTTCTGGCGAAGGTAATTAAAAATCTGTCGGACAGAAAAGCTGCTATACTACCATCATCCAAGCCTGTATACAAGAGGGGTTAGGGGTTCAAATCCTTCCGAAATTTTTAAAGTAGATATATATTTATAATATAAAAATGATTAACTAAAAATTCACATACTAAACATTTTTTAACCTCCTTCACCGAAAATTAATCTTGAATACACGCTTGCCGTCATCGTATTGGAAACGACGTGGTGTATCGTCTATTAGAAGTGCAACATGAATGCGAATGATTGTTGCTTATCAAAGGATTTTGTTTTTTTTCAGGCGAAAACGATTTCGAACGTATTTTTAGGCTATGCCGCCATGTTTAGATAGTGTATATTTTTCTGAATATGTTTTATTCTATTCGGATATTTAATTGTAGATGTTTTAACAGTATAACTTTGTAAGCTAAAATAAAACAATATAAAATTATTAAAAGTTAAAGTGTGGATTAATTAAAATATTTTTCTTGGTATAACAAAGCACGAATAATACTGCACGTCTATACGAATCAAGCTGGTTTTCCATCAAATTAATATAAATTTAGGACAAATATTATAGATAAATATTTTAATTTTAGGATTTATTCTACATCGTATTATATCGCCTTGCAATAGCAGAAAACCCATTGCTGTTAACCTTATATGATTTTATTGTAAGAAAATAAAACAAAATTTAGACGAATAATATTAACTCCAATTATTATACAAATAATATTATAGTCATATTGAATTTTTTTATTTCTGTCAAGCCGTTGACGAGATATTCCACATTTAATTATAGGTTAAGGGAAGTAGTGGTGCATTAATAACATGTCGCGCGTTGAACCCCATACAAATGACACTCCACCACTCTCCACCGGCCCAAACTTAAAAGTGGAATATCTCGTCAACGGATCAAAAATTTCAACACCAAAATTTATTTTAACTAATACTCCATCTATTTATGGACTTTTAAATTTAGGTTGCCATTTAAAAATCAAAAGTATGTAGTGGTTTTACCCCCAAAAATAAAAGTGACAAAAAAAAACATAAATATAAAATTGTAGAGCTGCTTGTTTCTTAAATGTTCTAAGAAAACAAATTCAGGAAAAAGTTAATACATTCTGAGATAATGAGTGCACTTAAATGAATCACCCGATATACTATAACACCCAACATCACCACAAGCTTAGATTAAAGATGTAGGCAATTTTTGTTTTTTCTTCTAACACTTCTAAAAAGAAATTTTAAAAAATACCGTGTAACTTCTGTTAACAGTGATTTTTTTTTTGGTTCCGTCAAATGTTATTCCTCTATAAAACACCTCTAAATAGCGGTTATTATTTTCGGTCCCTTTGGTGATCGTTGTATGGACGTTTTACTGTATAATTGACAAACACCGTATCTGGCAATGCCGCGCAAAAAATGGCAGGTAAAACGTTTACAATCGTATATCACCCGTCAATTATAATACGGAAGACGATTTTCTTCATTCGTGGCGAAATGAAGAAAGAAACGGATATTATAGATCATCGAATAAGAAACAATACGTGGATAGCTGTATTATATCAATAAAAAAAGGATATCGAGGGGAAACCGAGGAAATGGAAATCCGAGACAGCCATTTGCGAGATGAATTATTTCGGATATAGAACACGAATATTAAGGGGAACTAAAAGAAAATCGCTACGGACAGGCAGTGCTGTAGCAAGGGGTGAAAGATGTTTACTCCCCGGCGCAATACCTGGGAGGGCGCAAAATGAAAAATTTGCATTTTATGTTAAAAATTACAATGGTCAATGTTGTGTATTTTATTTACAAAAACTTCAATGTCTTTTATACTAATTGAAGCAATTCTTAAAAATAATATCTGATAATATTTTTATTAAAAAGTATAAAAACAATAATAATTAGGCAGTAAATACAATCTATTTATGTACAGAAAGTCCATAATTCTATTATAGTTTTATGTGCCTATATTCAATACGATAATACTACCTATATTTTTAAAATTAATATAATAATATAGGATACCGCCTCACAGTCAGTGTTCTGCTGTGCTCCCATACGCTACGATAAATAAATATATATCTATATATTGAAGATAACTAAAGATAACGTATATTACGATTCCGTCTATTTTTACATCAAAATTATTCCAAATGCAAATATAGATTACATATATTGTATTTGTATATTGTACATATATTATATGTTAATAAATAATAACACATTTTAATGTGTTATGTTTACCGAGTATTATACAATAGTAGTTAATCGTTATCTGCTAAAAATGTATTATTACATTTCATTTGTTTTTTCGTCGATTCGGTAACAGACAAGTGACAACAGTTGCTAAATATCTGAAAATGTAAGCCTTTTGTCCTTACAGGTATTTATTTAATTGAGTTTATTGTATATTTTGTACAATTATACAGCTGGGGCTCATATTAAAGACCACATTTGTTCCACCCATCAAATGAAAAACAAATTGTAAATGTATTATTTTAAATTGTATCGTGTATAATATTAATATATTATAGTAGCTAGGTAATTACGTACTTGAATAAAAAATAATTTTAAAAATGTAATTGTAAATTTCAAACAAATATATTATTGTGGTTTTTGGCGTTTGTGATTAGATATAGGTATCTCAGTGCACATATTTTTCGTTGAGCACCAACACGTCGGTCGGTAAAACATTGCGTTTACTTTATCGAATAAAATGTTTAATTCTTGATAAAAAAATCTGAAAATGTAATATTATCTTACCTATATGTTTAATATATGTTTAACTAACAGTACTGAAAAATATATTAGATTCGGTATTAAGTGAGGAATGTATTAATTTTACAATGCTGTATTTTTAAATATAAACGATCGTTTAAAAAATAAACGTAGGGACTTGAAATCGTTACCAAATACTAATATTCCTACTTTCTTCAAATAATATGAATTCCAAAATATTTAATATAAATTTTGTATTTTACAAATTTCTTCAAATTTTTTGATTATTGTCAATAAAATATTTTTTACGATAAAAATATATGAAAATTTAATACAAATCTCTGGATGCATTGTTATTAGTTAACCGGAGCAGATAACCGTAGTTATTACTGTTCAATGAAAATGTCGAAAATACATTATTAAATATTATTTTTAATTTATAACAATTTCATTCCACTCATAATTCAAAATTCAAAATTTTAATTTTTAATCACTATATGACCGTTTAGGTTTTAAACATTTGTATATATTGTTCACCCTTTCATATAATCTGTGTTCGATAGTGGAATTTCAATAATTCTTATGAGCATTCGAAAATCAAATTTTAACAAAATTGTTCATTTAAATAATGAATTTTTTATCACTAAAATAATATTACAATTAATAACTATGTAATTTTTAAAATAGTATCTAAAAATATGGCTTCAAAATTATCCGGTGCAGCTTTTAAAAAACTAAAAGGAAAAAAAAGGAAACTCAGGAATACGTTAAAAAAAAATGAATACCTGGCTATCTAAATTTAAAGTTAATCACATTTCTTTATCTATCTCTTCTAAAGTAGTAGAACTAAAATCAAATCTTACAGAAAAAAATTCAAATACTAGAGGACGATCCTCATAATCTTTAAGACATAAAACAAAAAGAGAATTTAGATTAGGAAGTATAAGTTCAGAACAAAACATCTGAAGTTGAATTTTTAAATTATCCAACTAAACATATCAATAATAATAATGAAATTCAATCTTTATCTGAATCAATGTCTTAATCTAAACCTACTCCTCTTCCTCTATTTCGCTCCTAGAATCATTATGTAAAATTACAATGTCAAATAATTTTGATTTTGAAGATCCAGTTACTTGGCCATTAATTAATGATAAATTTCGATTATTCATTGTATAACACGATCCAAAGTTAGAAACATAAAAACTACAATTTTCCACTTGATGAAACTGGTAGATATTTTCATGAAAAATGACTTGTCAGGACATTACCAAATGGAGAAGAAGTAAGACACCCTTGGTTACTATATTATAAACAAAAAAATGTATTGTATTGTTTTCCATGTATTCTATTTTCCTTCAAAAAATTAATATTTTTCAAGCATTTCTTTGGGAATCAACAATTGGAAAAAATTAAATCCGAAAATTTCAGATCATGAGAAAAGTCTTTGGGTTGCAAGACCATTGATTGCACTTTACAGAATGCAATAAAATCTGAAAAAGAAAAGTGGAGAGCTATTTTAAAAATTGTGTTTAACACTATTTTATTTTGTGCAAAAAATAATCTCGCCCTTAGAGGTACTGATGAAAAAAAATTGGGAAACCTAATTGTGGTATATTTGTATTGTTAAGTCATTATAATCCAATTTTGACAACGTATATTGAAGAATTAAATGCTAAGAATAATGTTATCAGCTATTTTTCTCCGCAAATTTAAAACGAAATTATTTCATTTCTTGGTAAATCAACTAGGAAAATAGGATTAAATCGTGTTAAAGAATCAAAATATTATTCGATTATGTTTGATGGTACACCTTATGTGTCTCACAAAGAGCAAATGTCCAAGGGATTATTAAAAATATCATCTTCATTTAATATTGAGTTTGATTCATATTTATCTGATTGTCTAGATTTTGAATATAAAGTAAATGATAACGATATTGCAAAACCTAATGGAGAGAAATATTCAAAATTATTCGGCTATATATGGCCTTTTCAAGAAGATATTGAGACAGGAAACACATTTTTTACTACAAATGTTGTAAAAACTCCATATTTAAATAGTGAAAAATATTTAAACAACAAAGGAAGAAACATATATTTGTATAATGGTTTAATTATTAATATTTATAGATCGAACTATACTATTGAACAATTAAATATTTTAAAAATTAATATAAAAGTTTCTGATAATGATTTAATTGAAATTAAGTGATGAAAGTAATTTTATGTTTGATAATATCCTTTATGATAATCTAGGGATTAAGTTTGATAATTTTTCAAAAATTGAAATTTATCCAGCAAGTAAACCATCTAATATTCCCTTAGAATTACAGAGAAACCGTTAATATTCACTTTGAAGATCTTTTATTTATTTTTAATTGTTTATCTTAGTTTAATAAACAGATAATGAATGAATATATTTATAAAAGAGAATGTATGTCATCGCAAAAATTATAATTTCTATAATAACCTTAGTTTATGCATACTTATTTTTAAGTTGTTTTCAACTACAATTGGATCATTAGGATTTATTTATAATCCAATATTAGCATCACTATCTCTTGTTAAATTCTTATTCTAATTCTCTTTGAGAAAAATATTAATCTAAAAAAAAAATATCAGAATTTTTAATAGTTTATAAATTTTACAATCAAATGTTGTTGTTTAAAGCTCAAAAAATCACTGAAAAGATAAATGTAAGAGAAAAAGATTTTTTAGAAAATAAATAATTTTTTCTTAGAAAAAAATATTTAAAATAAGGTGAACTCAATGATTATAAATATGTTGATAATGGATGAATTTAAAATTATAATTTTAAAGATTTTGATCTTTAAAAATGTTCTTAAAAAAAATAAATATTTTCTTTAATAAATACATCACAAGAGCATAATAAACTTGAGAAAATATAAATAAATTTAAATATATATAAAAATATAGAATCATTTCCATATCAGAAAACAAAAGATAATGAAAAATCTATATTTTATATTCCATTACGATGTTTAATTGTAGGCATTTCAGGTTCTGGAAATTTTAATTAACTATGGAATATTATAACAAATTTTTAGATTCCTTTTGAAAATCTTTATATTTTTACAAAAACCATTGATCAAATGATTTATGAAAAAATAAAGGCCTTTGAGACCATCTTGCCATAGAACAAATCCTTCCCCATTCTTCTCTATTCTATGCTACCTCCTTCCAATCCATGTGATTATATTCCACTCCACCAGCACTTAGGAAATCTTTTTTAAT
>CABPRJ010000476.1:0-119977 GCA_902439185.1 Cinara cedri
ATTTGTGATAATTAAATAATAAATGTTTGTTATTTAAATAAATAAAATTTTCATTGAAAATTGTTTTTTAACTAATTGTAGTAAACAATAATCATTAACAAAATCATTAAAATATTTTTTGTAGCCCCGGTTTTTTTTTTTTTAGAAAAAATGGGGTTGAGCTGGAAGTAAAGACATTAGGGTTCCGCTTTTGTGTTTGATAAAGGATTCCCAAGGCACTAGCTAAAAGTTTGGGAACCGCTGTTCTAATCAATACATCAAGCTTTTTTTTAGAATCGGCCGAAATTTATGATTTTCGATATTAGATTACTCACGGTTCGTTGTATTTTTCAGTCAATGGGGGGAGATATAACCCCTAACTCTCCCACCCTGGGCACGCCATTGTCTGCGACACCGAGGTAACTCACGAATAAACAAAAATAAATAGATAAATCTACATAAACAATTAGATATTCGTATCGAAAATACCTAAATACCCTAATATGGTTCACGGGATTGAGAATGGAACGCCGAAAACTGTCCTTTCTTTTAAGTTGGACTAAATTACACGCATTGAGCGTTATCTCATTAAAACCGGCTGAGTAATTACAGAGTGCACCTAAACACGTCGCATGCGTGTTTTTTTTTTTTTTTACGCACACAACATAACGGTATGGAATATAAATAATTATTTAGCATTTTTTTTTTTTTTTTTTTGTTCGGTTTCGTTCTGATCACTCCGGAACGCTCCGGACTCCGAACACATGGCCCGTAATAATAAACGTGTCGACATCTACGGGGATTTCCGGGCGACGCCGAACGCGAACGATTCCTTTTTGGCCGACAATCTCTAACGAACGGACGCGAACGTGCGTTCCGCCGTTCCAGCGAACGTTCCGGACACACTGATAACCCGTCGGTGTTCGGCGGGCGGCACGGCGCGGCATATCGTACGGACTCTGCGTTCGTCGACGTCGTCGCCGTCCCCTCGCCCCCACCCGCGAGTCGTTATCCGCGATGTTTATGGCTCGCGTGTTTCGCGCGCGCAAAAGTTACGTGCTCACAGTGTTACCCGCCGGCCGGCCCACCCCACCAACCCCCCCCCCGCGCTCACCGGGCGGCTGGCACAACAATAATCTGGAACGGCGCGGCGGCCGGGTGACAACGGCTATTTCGACGGTGTAATTGTCGTTGTTCCGAAAAACGCGTGTGTCGGGTAACGAAACGTTTGCGCGCGAACGCTCGCGTGGCGGACGTTCCGATCGCCGCCGCCGTTCGTCTAGATGCGTTTGTTGTTGTTTTTTTTTTTTTTCCTCTTCGAAAATCGTAATATTTTATTTCGACGATTCCGTGACGTATTGCGTTTCGCCCCGGTCATTGAGTTTGTACACACTTCGCGCGAAACGAAAGCCACACCGTTCCTCGTGTTTTAAAGGCTTTGGGTCGCGGGTCACCGTCACAGCGCACGACGCGGCCGACGCTCGCCGACTCGGGGGCGGACCGGCCAATTACGGTCGGCGATCGTGGGCAATAGAATTAAATTTAAAAAAAAAAAAAAGAGAAAAAAAAGAGCTGATACTGAGAACGGGTGCGCCGATGTTGTAAGTCGGAAGTCGGAAGATAGGACTCATAAAGTTATTCATTTTATATCTGTACGCAACGGCAAACCGTCGCTAACGAAAAACGATTCGGAGCAAAGTTCGGTTATATATTATGTGTTGAAAGGCCGTAATATTTATGATTTTCGGCACAGTTTGATATTAAAACTCTTATAAAAGAACTACATCACACTCATTTTTTTTTTTTTTTTTTTTTTACCACTAAGTACAATATCTATAATGAACCTCCCGTTATGTTGTCAAGCATTTCTTTTCGGTCTGACAATTTCATCCGTCTACTAAATAAAAATTACGTGAAAAACTCGCAAAATTAAAATGTCTATAAATAGTTGACTTGAATGGTTTGACAATTTACCACGCCCGGAGAAGGCGAAATTTGGGTTTTATGTTCAAATTTTAATTCTACATAAATAGTTTTAACAGAGATAAAACAAAATAACTGAAATTGAAAAAAATAAAAACAACTTTTTAGAAACTTATTTTTTTCTTCTCGCCTTTTATCTACTCTCACCTTTTAAAAGAAAATTAAAAAACGATGACCCTAAACAGAAAGAGAGTGAAACGCGAATGAAGAAATTCACATATTCGTGCCAATCGCCTATCGTCGTTATTCGGGAGGATATCTCATCGTCACATTTAATACGTGTAGCATTACAATAAAGAAAAAACAAATGGCCAAAGGTAATCGCGCGATGGATGGGCCACTGTTGGAGATGAAAAGTTTGGAAGGTACAAAGTAAATGTTGTATATATATATATATGTACTCAACGTTTAATAATTACTAAACTTCAATGTTTAATAAACAAGTTTTGAAAGTCCGTAATATTTACTATTTGAAAATAATACATTTCGTAAATTTTCGCGTTTTTTTTTTTCCATTTATTATGAAAATACCTTAGAAAATCAAAAAATGATCTGCGTAATGCACCAACTAAATAAAATCACCTTTCGGAAAAGTTGCTACACCCCGTACAGCGGAGCGAGATTTCTTGTCGAAAAGTTGTTTACAGACAGAAAAACACAACACATTTCGTGTGGTAACAACCGCGCGTTGCCTTTAATACCCGTAATGTTGGCAATATTATGCATTTTGTTTATTGTCGTTTCCAAGCAAGATACCGTAACGATACGCGTATATTTAATCGAACCGCAATAAATAGTGTTAGTTTCTTAAATATTTTTCGCACTATAATAGTTTTAATTGTTTGTCGTTTTTAAATTGGTTTTTTTTATTTTTCAGAATTCATTATAAACCATGCCTTTCAGTAGTTAATTGACTATTTATCGTCAGTATAATAGTTGTGTTTCATTTTTTCGTAAATATTTTTTTTTTCCTTTATCGCTTTTTCTCGGTTTACCTGCACGCGAATCCTTCGGGCCAAGACTAACTGCTAACTGCCGTGAACGACTTCGCGGATCGAAGATCGGTATTCGGTGATCGTTTTCTATAGCCTATATCAGGTTACCCACTTACCCAAATACAATAAGTTTAGCATAGTTTACTAACATATGTATACATTAATGTAATTAATTTATGTTAATTTTACATTTATGTAAATAAATGATTTATATGTAGAAATAAATAAATAAATTAATTAATGCGTCGCCTGGAGTGTTAAGATATGATGAATAATGATGAATTTTAAATTCGAAACCGGTCGTAACAATACACATATCATAATACTCCAGGCGACGCGTTAATTTTTTTATCTAAATGTTTATTTACGAGTATTAACCATTTAACAATTTTGTTTTTATATTATTATTTTATTATTTAGTATATGCATTAAGTCGTTTTTATTAAGGTCAATATTTTAAGTTATTTCAGGTCTACGTTAAGTCTATATATATTAAGAGCATCCACACCCGCATCTACTGTCTGAATCAGTGGCACAATCAGGAGGGTGTTTGGGGTGGGAGTGTGTAAAAAGCCGAAAATATGTCAGCTGAACCGTAATTTAGCCGGCAAATATTTAATATGACACATATTTTAGACGACTCGTGTTTAATCCGAATCGTATTTCAGCCGACGGTATTTTATCCGACAAATCTTCCTCCACTACAACACAACCGGTGCGTGCATTCACCACTAGGGCACTCTGCTATCTACTTTGCTATCTGCTCTACTATCTGCTTTGCTATCTGCTATCTGCAGTCTACATACACACACACAATAACCGACGCTACCCGTGGTTATGTCGCAGCGTTGGTTGTAGTGGAGGGGGATTTAACGGCTGAAATACGGTTCGGATAAACCGACGGATTGTTTATTTGTCGACTCAAATACTGTCAGTTGTAATTTTTTCGGCTAAAATATAGTCCCTCGTTCGAGGTGTCTGGACATCCCTCTTTATCAGTGTTTTAGTAATATAAATTTATTAAAACGTGTTTTTTAAATGTTAATTCTTGACGTGATACTGGTTGTGCCACTGTCTCAATTTATTTGATGGACAATATAATAAAACTACACTTACAACAGACATTTTTTGAAACAAAATGTTATGCAAAAAAAAAAAAAACCCAAAACCAACTAATGGCTACTATGGTGAAACGAAAACAAAAATACATTTTTATTCTTTTCGCGAGCATATCTGTTTATATTTTATTAAGTGTAACAATATTGTAAAATAATATTTCACGAAAAAAAAATTCATACCCACGAACAGTGATTTTAACTGAATAATGTAATATGAATTTTTTTATTTTTTTATTTTATTGTTAAAATTATGGCTGAACAAAAAATGACATTAATAAAGTAAATCATCAAACTGAAATATCAATCTAAATTAAATTTTTCCAAAGGTAATTAACCCTTAACAAAAATTGTTTTTTATGCAATCTTCTGTGTTTCACGGCTAATAACTTTATTAAATTGTCTATTTATCAACATTTTGATGATTTACTTTAATGTAATTTTTTGTTCGGAAAAAACTTAAACCGTATAAAAAATAAAAAAAGAGAATACATACGAATTGCGTTATTTATCTAAAATCACTGCTCGTGAACTGGAGATTATATTTTTCCGTGAAATAACAAGATAGTCAATGGTATGTTATACATGTACAACTAAGTAGTATAAAAAGGGGGATACTACCCCAGGATCAGGATCAGGATCAAGGATCAAGTGCTATACCTAATACATGGCCGCCTGAATTGCCCACCACTTCATAGATCATTTAGCCCACTTTCAACATTATTACCACACTGTTATCACAAGTTATACTTATCGTTAAATCTTTATGATTAGTCTTATCATTATCAAGGTTATCTTATCATGATTATACCTATTGTTATTACAAAATATACCTAATACATATATTGGTATACCTACTGTTATTACAAGATGATGTTTCCACGTATCTTATACACAGCAAGTATTTCGTATACCTATACGAAATATATCTTCCCCGTCTGTAATACATTATATACACACATACACACACTCACACTATTTAATTCGGGCGGCCATGTATTAGGTATAGCACTTCGATTCTTGTTCCTGATCCTGATCCTGATCCTGGGATAGAATCCTCCTTTTTATACTACTCAAATAAAATATGAAAAGAGAAACATATTTTTGTTCACCCTAATGGCCACAACCTATTACTTTTTTGTTCGACAATTTTTGAAAAAAAAGTTACGTACAGTGCTCGAAAATATTATCTTCCGTTCTTCGCTGATTTCAATCCTAACACCATGATTTTTGTTTTCTAGTTGCCTTTTAGTCATACTTACACAGTAGATGCGGGAGTTGAAAGGCCATATAGTAATAGTTAGCAATTTAGCAGTAAAATAGTCGACACAGTGGATTAGGCCTACTCGGGGACACCACTTTTAAAAAAAACGCGCCTCGTGCAATACCTCAAACGCTTTTCGAATAACGGTAAGCGTCAGTAATATAATAACAGGTCACATTGGTGTTTGCCGATAGCCAAGGTGGTGTGGAAAATTGCACACGGTCTTATTCGTAATATCTTTATTGTAATAATCCGGTAATTTTCGAATATTTTTTCCTTTCCATATTTTTAGTTGTTCGTTAATAACTTATACAAATCATATTAATCATCGTAGAAGTCGTTCTACGAAATTTCATTTTGCATATTTTCCAATGTTTCGACGAAAATTATGCATTGCCACGAAAAAATGTGTCACCCATCGCCCGCGCGACAATGTCTCTGCAACTTAAGACGGCCTTGTCTCCGTCTAACAAACGTAAGACGTAGCAAAGTCGCGTTCAACAGAAAAAGTTTTGTGCTGTTAATTTTAGCATTACAGTGAATTTACCTATAGACAGTATAAAACTTAAAGGTACAATTTTCCGAGAATAAACAACAAACGTTTCACAAAAATATAGAATACATTTCGAAAGAACAGGAGTGAGGGACGTTCGGTATTTTATTATTTAAAGAGGTAGGTATTGCTTCCTTTCCGGTGACAATCAAATCAACTAACTGTTATTTAATCCGTGCCGTCAAGATAATACCAGCAATAGATAAAAAAATGAAATCCAATCTTTTTTCGCAAAACTACCAACAAATCGTGGGTCAGATAACCTTTGAGAGTTTCGTTTCCCGGCTTCGAGGTGCATACGAACCCTTTCGTCCGCTTCTGAATATACATTTTCAGACCCGTACGATAGATTCGGGCGTGGATCGAGTACGGATATACACTTTTTTTTCTAAATATAAAAGAATAGAAAACAGACGATTAAAATTAATTATTAAAAGGCGATTTATTATTTCTTGGGAAACCGTATCCGAAATTAAGGGCACGTGTTATCCGCATATACTGCTCCGTCTTACAAACGTGTGAAGTACGACACAGCAAATTTGCGTTCGTCGGTGACGACTTTGTGCTGTTGGTTTTAATGTTAGAGCGAAAGTACTACTTACAATGAACTTCCAGTTGTATTTTCAAGCATGAACTGAAACGACAATTATACGTTTTATTTCCGAATTTCGTGTCCCTATGTATAGTTTAAACCGAAGTACGCACCGATTAATCATCGCCAGCGAAAAACGATTCTGAGGAGATTTCGGTTTAGAGCGTTGCTCTGCCAACAATATAAACGTCACGTTATGGTGAAACAATGCGTATGTAATTGTTTTGCATTTGCTTTGATAATATTTGTTTGATATATCGCACCTATTTTCCCGCGTTTTTTCCCGGTTTTACCCAATAATTGGAAATTCAAAAAAATCACCTACTCAAAGTGCTTCCGCGGTTAGAGTTCCTTTCTGGAAAAGCGCCGTCTTTGTAAATCGGAGCGAAATAGAGCCGGTAGAAAAGTCGCTCGCGGATAAAAGTAATGCCAAAAGATCCGTCACTGCGCTCCGAATCTAATAGGTTCACGAAAATCCAAATATAAATTCGAAACGCGTTTGTTCGACGTGTTCGTAACATTATCGAGTTTAATACCTAATCGGTAAAACTGCGTTTGTAATAATATTATGACGGGCACGCGGACGGGAAATCGTGTTTACGCACGGAGATAATGTTACGATGAAATAAAATCGGTTGTCGATCGTAATCGGCTCGAGCAGCGCATTGTGTTACGGCGTCGCGGAATTCCGACGAAGGTCAATTGATTAGCTATTCCCGGCGAAATCCCCCGGTTCGGTCTTTCCGGAACGATTACTCCGTTTGGAGCGCGTTGACACGATTACGTGCCGTCATCCCGCGTATTGGAATATTTTTGTTTTCGTCTGTTCGTGTCGCTCGGGCGTCTAAAAATGGACTCCCGTCGGGAAAATGTCCGGCGGAAGCGAACCGGATTCCGCGCCGGAAAGGCGACGACGTTACGCGGAATCGCTCTGTTCGGGCCAATCGAGAGTTTTGCTGTTTTCGGTTTTTCGGTACCACGAAAAATCGCTTGATCCCGAAACGACGGTTTCCGTGAACACGAGATCACCGGATTTCACTCGCGGGCGGGCACGTTAATTACCGTGTCTTGAAATAACCGCGAACTAAAGGTTTCTGAAAATAGATCAGTAGACCGATAGACGTTATTAGCAACCGATTAATACGCAATTTGTACGGGTAAACGTGCGCCTTATTTCTCGGAAGGCGATCGATCGCGGCAACCCGGAGGATCGCGTAAAAACGTACTCGTTTTTACGGTTACGGTTAAACAGTGTGCGTTCGCGTTCCGCGTTGTGTTATGCCGCGGTCAGGACTCCAATTGGGAAAATTAAAGCAGAGGCGCTCCGCGGAGCCGTACGAAAATAGCGTTTTCCAACAAAAGTTCGTTTTGTTCCGAAACGCGGGGATTGAAAAGCGGAAAAAAAAAAAAAATCTGGTCAAATCAAGTCAAAGTCTGGCCGTAAGTCACCGTTTCGCTCGTATGTCAGACGGCGTTATAAGACGGAGTCGTGCCTCCAGCACCCCGATATCCAACTTTGCCGTTTCTCTTTGTACCGTCAGTTGTTCTATAACTAGAGTACTGATTTCAAACTTGTACCGCCAAGTTCTTCGTATGCGTATATCAGTGTGTACATCGATTATAGTGCAATCAATATTATAGGCCGCGTTAAGAATCAACATTTAAAACAAAAACAGTATTGCAAATCGTAAGAAAATTGCGAATTTCTTTAGTTATAATTGCTGAAACGAATGTTATTGCAAATGTTATCATTACGGTTTCAATGGCACAGAAGTGCGACGCGATAATAATATATCACGGAGATGTCTACAGGTGTAAAGTATGTAGTAAATACTCTATGGGAAACACCATTGGCTTTATAATCGTAATCTCGGTAATAACCGACTGTTCTGTATAAAAAATGATGGCGCGACGTGAACTCCGATCCCCCACCCCTCTATTATAATTATACAGCGAAATAGAATGTGTTACCCAACGTGCTGGCCGAACACCTACACGACATTACAATTTTTATCGAATTTCGTCATCCGGTTTACGTCGTCTCGTATCTGTACAAAACGTTAATAATGATTCTCATCAAAGAAATTGACGTCATGAAGTAGCCACCGCTGACCACCACCAACACTGTTGCGGAAAACTAAGTTCTGTATAATTATACCTATTTTCTGTGTTCCCTGTAGCCCTCGCCTGAAAATGTTTACTCCATAGTTTCAGAAAAGTCATCGTTTGGAAATCGAATTGTTGATAATTTAAAATTTTTTTTTTTGTTCATATATTTTTAAAATAACCGAACAATTTAAGAAAGCGTTAAAATAATTTGATGTGCCCTCAAAATACCTTCATTGGAAATAATACCTCCATTTTTTAAGAATCACGCATTTAAAATATTCCAATATACATGTTAACATTGTGCTATGTTTATACTATAGACTGAGTGTAGAGAGCTACACCTAAATTATTATTATTGATATTATATTTTAATTTCACTATACGACTACCCGTACAGCGTTATCAGAATGGGTCACGTAGGCTTTCAGATATAAACGGGCGGATGGACACGGCTACTCGGTTACGGCGTTCTAAAAATGGATTATTTTAAATAACAGGTAACTTCAATGGACGCATTTTAAATGCGGGAGTTGTAAGGAATGACGTGATATTTCCAACGGAAATAGTTTGGAGCAAACGAATATAAGTTGTTTGTGGAGAAATTCAATAATTCTGATTCTGAGCTTTGATGATACACTCGGAAAAGTTTTAAACGTATCGTTATTACTTTTAAATTTAAAACAATACAGGCGACTACGAAAAAAAAAAAAAAAAAAAAAAAACAATTATCTAAACGTGTTTCTGAATTGTTCATATCATATCTTCGGTTGTGCTCACTGATTGAAAACTCGTACCCAAACGATTTTAGTTTACTATAGGTAGTTTCGAAACAAATTACTATCGCGGCTCGGACAAAAGAAATTAGTAGTTTTTCGGAAATAATTATTTTTACAGAAAACCAATTATAAAAACCGTACATAGCCGTGGTACACTATACGCTACACGAGACGTTATCTAATTGGCATTTGGTTGGCCTCTAGCTTCAATTAAAATTAAATAAATAAATAAAAGTTATTTTCGTAGTAATTACCGGAAATTATTTCATCTTGTTATAAAGTTTCTATTAAATTCTATAACTGAAATAATGAACTCACTTGTGTATAAATATACACTGTACGTACATATTTTAAATTCTGAGTAGAGGGAAACAGCTTATGGTTTTACAAAGATGTTTATTTTTTTATCTCCGGGCAAGTTTTCTGCCAGCAATTTCGCTCCAATTTGTAATGATAGCAGTGATTTCTCATAGGGAATTCGAAAGTGTAGGTCATTTTTCGATTTTCTCAGTACTTTTCCCAGCAAATGTGAAAAATTGGGAAAAACGTAGGAAGACCGGGAAAATCGGTAAAACATTAAACAAATGTTATTTAAGATAATATAGAGAGAGTGCCTATTTAATTATTTTACCTTAATATGGCATATAAATTGTTGACAAAACATCACTATTAACCGAACTCCGCTCAGAATCGTTTTTTCGTAAACAATGGTTCATCGTTGCTTACAGATAGACGATAAATTACCTATAACAATGGCTGCACCCGTTGCCATTTTCCTAGGATATCTTTTTTTTATTATACTTTTCGTGTACACGACCGAGTGGTCAAAATATAGAAGTTTCTGTACATAACTTTATAACGAAATATGTTTGAAGTGTTAAAAGTTGCAATGAAAAAACTCCCAAATTCCCATATTTTAATGTAATAATATCAATTACGTATTTTACTGCATTTAAACATTTTAATTTATTTATAGAACATCTGTTGGATATTAAAAGTGTATTCTTTAAACGATATCGAAAGAAAACGGACGTATACATGCCTACACACGTTTTGTAAATTTTCTTAAATTCTAAAGTCCCTGGCAAAATGAATGAAAAAACACAATTTTTAGTAAATTTTATATAATTAAGATGCTATTATCTTAGAAAAAAAAAAACGAAATTGCGACCAATGCACTATACTGTGTTAGTTGAATTAAATTTGGTTCCAAGAAAGAAGAGCTTGATTTAATTGTTTGCATTTTAGATTCTAAACGAAGCGAGGAAGGTTTTACAGTGGTGTTTATTTTATTTAATTATTATTATTTTTTATCTGTGAACGACTTTTCTAACACAAATTTTGCTCCGATTTGCAAGTATAGTAACTTTTCCCATAGGAAATATAGGTGGCCATTTTCTGATTTCCCAATCGGTTTTTCATACAAATTTGGAAAAATCGCGAAAAATCTTAAGAAAAAGTAAAAATGTACAAAATGTGTTACTTTTAATTTATGTTTTTGGTTTTCATTCAGTTAAAAATGTTTGTAGAAACATTTTAGTCGTTATTAAGCTATTTATGGACATTTTAATTTTGCTAGTTTTTTACATTATTTTTATTCAGGAGGTACTTTGTGAAGAAAATTGTTAGACTAATCAGTAAATATGCTTGAAAATTTACCAGGAGGTTCAATATAAGACGTACATTGCGGTTAAAAAAAAAATAAAAATTGAGTATAAGATCAATACAACTTATGTAACTAATGACACATGTTTAAATTTTAAAAATTTTCTAGGTAGACCAAAAAAATATAAGTGCTTAGAGTTTTATAATATTCGTATATCGCGAAATTATCGTAGAAACGTATAGACTACAAAATCAATACTTATAAAATTAAAAATTTTAACACTCATCCTTATGCATTTAGCGATTCGCATTGAAATGTCAAAACTCCGTGCAGTTATCTTTGCTGGACGTCAATGAGCTATTTATTTTTTCGTTTTTTCACCTTCTAATACCGAACGTAGACAAATCTTTACGATGTACGATTCTTCTTCATTAATTTTAATTTGTATGTTCTTTAATAATCATGTGAAATCACTATCCAGCCATATTGGCGACCAGAGGGCTTTAGAAGCTAGAGGCTCGGAGACGGGTCCAGGTGGGAGAGCGTACGGGCCAGGCCCCTAGATATTATTTTTTTTTTTTAATTCTATAGACCCTGATATTACTATATTTCAATCACAGATACGGATGATGATATAATTATTTTATACTGTGATTACAGCGTTGTTTGTTTCCGTTATTATGTGTTAACCGTTAAAACCACGAGAATCGCCACTTTGTCACCAAAGTTGATCCTGGACAATCGCAAATAGATCGTGATCGACTAAACTATTATTATACCATGTAACCGCAGACATTGTAACATTGTACTCGTGAAAAAATTATTACCCCATCCCCGAGATCTTTGCTGCGTGCCCGTTGAGGCTAGAAGGATTGGACCGCCTTCAAGTCGGACCCCGGTTATATTGTTACACACAGTTTGGATGTTACGGTAAACCGGCTGTCTATCGGTTATCCGCTGCTGCGGGCCCGCACGGTACAATAGTCGCCGCGACGAATTCATAAAACGTCGATAAATATAAATGTCTGACGATTTCTCACGGCGCGGATGCCGCGCGACCGCTTTTTCTTTTCCTTTTCAATTCGCTTTGTCCGCCCGCCGTTCCTCGAGCACACGTGCGTATAATACGTACACGCGCCCTGCAGTATACGCGAGCGCGCACGCACACACACACACACACACACACACACACACACACGCACGCACACACGCACGCACGCACGCACGCACGCACGCACGCACACATATTATATAATACGTACACGCACGACTTGCGATCCGGCTGCCCCCGTTAGATTAACTCTTCTCGCGTGGGCCTGACAAGGTCCCGAAATTGTCCCGGTCCCGCGAACCATTAGTCTTCGTCGCGGTCCTCGGACAAATCCAGTCGCCGCCCAATTAAAAACCGACAGTCGAGACAAGCGGACGGACGGCGGGCAAAGGACGACTTTGTGTGTCCGCCGCCGCCGCCGTCCGCGGACGAACAAACTGCGCTCGCGAGCACTCAATTAAATGCACTGTCATGGAAAAATAATGAACAAGGGACGCGTCCAAGGGGCTGCGACGACGACGACGACGACGACGACGGCGCAGACGACATAGACGACGGGGTGTCGTAGAGGCTGTGGGAGGAGATATAGGTGACAAACGAGATCGAGCAACGTGACACGCGTGCTTTATATTATACCGTAATAATAATATCCTAACGATCTCTATGTCAACGATTTCAATAGACCAATCGGTTATCTATATATACGTATATCATATCAAATACGCATAGACGTTATGCGATATTATACTCGACGGTGTAAAAGTTATAACGATATTCGAATACAATATTGTTATCGCGTGTGTTGTACGATAAATATCGAACGTCTTGTAAAATATGCGCAGATCCGTAAAAAAAAACGAACGGTTATTTTTTTTATACAATGCTCGCTCCCTTATATCGTACACAACCGAGAGGGTCGTTTGATTGCGTATCCAAGAGTATTATGCGCACGTATATAAGCGTAGCCCGGTATCATACAGGTAAACATATAGAGAGTACAAGTCACCGGCCCACCGCCGCCAAAGGTCGAAAATAATTTTTAAATTCGTATTCGTTTGATGTGACGCGGTGGCGGCTTAATAGCAGCGTATTGCGTACCCTACGCATGCACGTGTATACAATATACGTATATACTTATAAAGAGCGGGCGATGTGAATGATACGTCGTCCTCCCACTCCTCTGCAAAGAGATTCCTGAACCCGGACTGTAGACCCGGATATCGTTTATTATTGTTCAATATAACTCGTTACCGCGCGGTTAGAGAAAAATCGAAAATATGCGAAAAATAACAATATGTCACGTTATCATTCCGTTCATTGTTATCATGTTAAATGTTAGTAAAAATTGTGCGATACGAATAACTATGATTTGATAATAATATCGCCTCTCTGCCTTCAGAAAAAAAAAAAAAAGTTCCAAGCTACGCCATTGGATGGTACGCGTAGGCACGAACGTTTCGGTTATTACGGTTATACGGTTATTATAATATGCTTAATACCGTTTGCCATAACAGTCGTATACATTAAAATCAAGTTACACAGTTTTCCTGACCGACCGTTTATTATGATTTTCTTTTCTATAACGTACCCACAGTCCTATATAACAATTTCCCCCCCCCGCCTCTTTTCTCACCGATCGGTCGTATCTCCTGATTTAAACAATATTTAATATAAATCGTGTTTGTGATAGTAATTTGCCGTTAAACTTTTTTTCAATTTAAAATTTATCCAATAAACTCGTCCCGACTCGCAGTGACGGCGCTGACTTACATAATTATGCGACTGAAATAGGTTGACCACCTATTTATTGATACAGGAACTCGCGCCTCCCGTTTTCATACGTAAAAGTTAAAAATATACAGGTATTATATTAGATAGTTATTACAAAACAAACGTAAACGCAATTAAGCTTGTATGAACCAATCGATTCTATTTCAACTACTTCAAGTATCTATTTCCTATTTTCATAATTACTTAACGCCCGTCTAGTTAACGTAGCCACCCACCTACCTATTCGCCTACCCATCGATCCAATAAAACAAAAAAACCAACAAGGCTTTAGTCTCGCGGAACTATCAATGTGCGTCAAGTTGGCACCAGCAAATTCTTGACAAATGTTGAAACATATCACCAATAGTTTGTCAGATTTTGCTAGACTATTTTCAGAATTTGATAGTAATTGTTTTCCCCGTCATAGTCGAAAATTCACACCGACACCGGCACGCATGGTCTGAATCCTTCGAGTGACTTATCAAAATGACCGTAATCAAAATGATGTAAAACGACAATTTTATTATTGCATATGCAAATGTGAGTTTAAGTTTGCGAGCAAAACAATTGGTTCTTATCGAGTTATATATTCCGGTTAAAACCACGTACTGCTCCACATCAAAAACTGAAATGACGCCACCGAACTAAATTGTAAAATATTTTAAATTATGTTTTGCATCGGGAAAATACCTATACAAGTGAATATAATGTATGTGTATAGTGTACCTAACATTTTACACGGGGTAAAACTATTTATCTTAATATGAATGTACAATAATATAATACATTATTTTAGTTTTGTAAATGGGTGTTTGTAAAACAGTACCCATTTCAATATCTTGTAACTAAAAACACCCGTAATATAAATTATATTATATTATGTTTATGTGAAATTATTTTCATGCCAAACTAACGGAATTCGATTTTAACAATAATTCCGAACGGTAATTAATGTACACAATAATATACGCATTACCGTAGTAATTCAACGATGTTATAGAAAACAATGAAAGGACAAATATATTTTGAAATTTACGATATTATACAAGTTAAAGGTAAATAATACAGGGTAAAATACAATTTATCGCTTAAAACTGCGTGCATGAATCCAACTTTATATTATATGAAACTTTAGTTTTGACAATTAAATTTACACAACGATAAAATTGAAATACATGTTTCCAATTCATCGAATATAGGTATAGTAACTCGATGATTCGTGAAATCATAATATTTATAATTATTATGTCACGATTTTTCTATGTTTTTTTTTTCTGTCTGTCTGCGAGCAACTTTTTTACTGGAAATCTGGCCCTAATAAAAAAATGACAATATACTTTTTTTATTGTATTTTGAATCTAGTTGGTGTATTATTTGATTTTTTAAGCGGTTTTGAAAATAATTGTAAAAAACCGAAAAAAAAATCATACATACTATGCGTGTCTTCCCACGTCGCCGACATCCCATTTTATCGACATATAAATCGGTTATATTATCATTTTGAATTGAAATTTTATTGTTGCAATAAAATTATTAATACTAAAGAATTTCCAGCGCCACAATCACAGCATGAGCTAATGTAACTGTATGTATACATTTTTAGTATTATTGAAAATACAAAAGCTATTGCCAATAATACTATTAGGTAATCAATGATTAGATAGATGGCTAAAATAATTTTTCTTATTATTTTCATATGTTTAGTATAGTGGAAAATTAAAGAAAACTTGTGTAATCTCTGCAAAAACGAAATGGTGTCATTCAAGCAGTAACGTACGTCACAGGTAAATATTAACAAGAAAATGCTGTCGGCAAATTAGTAGACGGGAAAATGGGAGTCGGTGGCGTGGGAATGAACCGTATACTATAGGGGTGGCCAACTTTTATAGACTTGTGATTGACTTCTGAGTTTTTCAGCTTGTCACGATCGACCAAAATATAAAAGGTAGTCAATTATATAAAATATATAAACATATTTATATATCTACGGGTTTTTTTATTAAGAATATTAATTGGTAATAATAACGTTTAATTTTACAGTTTTACAACATATTGTAATATTACAAGTTATTATTTGATAAGATATGTTTATTTAATGAGACTTTTGTACTTGCATTTGAATTACTAATTGTGAAATATCCGGGGTGTACAACGACAAAGATAATCTCAAACTATCTTCAGAATGCATATCAGTCAAACGTACAAAATACAAAAAAGCCGATTCACACAGATATGTTGGTCCAACGCAGGTGATTCAGCATATGTTTTATTACGATTAAATACAAATTAGGCTTTATTTGCTACAGCTTTTGAATTCCCGTCGTAAGGTTAGGCATAAAATAGATGTTTCTACGATTTATTAATGATCAATATTTAGTAGGTACACCATCATTTCCTATTAGAAATTCCTGAGCATGTCGCTGAATGTACATGACTAGAATATACGAATCTAGGTATTTACTGCAGATATCGAAATCTGAACCGTACGTGATATAAGAATCGTTAGACGAATACGACGTTCTCATTATTATTACAACATAATCGCGCTCCTCATATAGTATCTGTGTATCATGTAGTATATTATAACATTCCTATCATAATCGAAATTCGTTTACTAAGTATTATTACAATCGATGGAACAATATTGGAATATTGGTTATGGAACATCTAACATAAAAAATAGTATGAAAATATAAAACTTCTATTATCCGTAGAATTTTAAAAAGGTACCGAAAATAATGTTGATGTGTGCAACTAGTGTACAGGATCCGAAAATTTCGAAAGCACAAAATAATAGTACGCTGAACTACCTAATACGGATCAATAATTTTCAATTATGTTGTTAATATAATTTGGTTAAAAACATTCGTAGAAACCTGAAACGTACACAGTACTTGTACTTATATTAGCTATTTCTAGAGCATTCTACGTATTTTTATGTATTTGGCACTTTCAAGTATTATAATGTAATAAAAATATTTTGCCCAACAGAAACGCTTGAAAATTTAACACGAGATTTATTATACGTTGTCCTTGGTGGTAAAAAAAATATTATAGCGTTGAGCGTATTTTTTTTTTTTATATAAGCGTTTTAAATTTGAATTTTTACGAAAATTGTTAAAACTTCGGCATTTCAAAACTTGTATTACTGAATTTCGCTCAGAATGTCATACAATTGTTGCTGTTTTCTATAATACAATAATATATATAATTTGTATAGGAATTCGAATTTTTTTTTTGTTTTTTGTTGGAATCGATTGAATTATATTATTATATTCTTGTAAATACTTTTATTTTCATGGTGACTGTACCTGCGTCTGTATATTAAATTATTCAAACATTTTAACAATAATATTTATTCTAGTAGTTTTTGCGACTGACTATTTCATAAATTATTAGATGTATAATAATGAATATAGAATAGTATTGATTTAAATCATAATACAGGTCATCGTGCATTAAAATAATATAAAAAATAAATTTGTCACAGGTTCGTGAATCTATACTTAAAATGTTAAAAAGAACGGAATTATACACACGTTTTAATTCAACTGATAACTGCAGTGTCTATGGAAAGATACTTTTGGCACAATAATAGACACTTACATAAACTGTGTAAAGGATAAATATTTGGAACCACGCCAGGTATTCCCAAAGGTCTTTTCCGTGTGCACATGATCAACCTCTCTGAATCCAGAATTGAATGAGAAGTAAATAACTTTTCGTTGTAAATCAAATACTGACAGTAGTGTTTTATGTGTAGGTTGTATAGATTAAAGATACCTGTAGGTGCTTAATGGCAACTAAGTGAAATCTATGTTTCATAATTGTGTACGATTCAATTTAATAACTTAGCTGCAGATAACACAAATCGTTCAATTTTTAATACCTGACCAGTTTTTATATCTAAGAATAGTATGATATTTTTTTCTCGATTTAGTATTAATACATATTTTTTGAATTATGATCCGAGTACAGAGAAATTATATGCTCGTTAAACATAATAAATGATACAGCGGAAAGAGCAGTTAAACTTATGGAAGATTTTTATGGGAGTTTAACCAAAGGTCATGACAAGTCTGAGTTACTCTTATGCTGTATAAAAGAACACAAAATACCATACCTTGACTCTAAAAAGGAAACATTAAATAAACCATTTTAATGAATGTTTTGTAATATAATGTGTAATACGATTTTGGGAAAATAGTACTTTCATACATCAATGTAAATATATCATGTAAATGAAAAAAATAAGAAAAAAAATATGTAAGAATATAATTTATAGAGAATTTTATTTTATGTAAAATATATTATTTAGCAAGTTTAAATTGCCAAATACGTAACCGAGATATTCATAAATTGTGAAGTATACCATTTAATATTGCCAGTGAATTAATGTATTCAAATTTCAAATTAAAATTGGCACGTGTTTATCTTAACAGATCGCTCTAAAACTTTTTGTAGCTCATTTTTTTTATGCATATACACAAATCGGAGGGGAGGGAGTGAGATTAAAGCAACATACAAATTGATAAATATAAGGGACACTCTAATGTACAGTGTACCTTGCATGTCCTCATCATAGATTATAAATAGTTTTAGGAGTTATTTTTACGTGTTATAACAGTTCATTAACTGGACCAAACTTTAAGATATTTCTAATATTTTAACAACAGTGGAAAAATATTGATAAAATAAGTTTTAAGTCTTAAAAGAAAGAATAACTAATCGAAACGAAGTTACAATATTTTGCAAAAAACAGTTAATTACATTTCATTCGCGTGATAATTAGAGGGAGTTATTAGAACTCATAATTGTTAATCTTGGTAGTTTTCCTGAAAGAGGAATAATATTTATTCAACCTGGAGCCGTTTATCGGGTGTGATGGATGGCATGTGATATTTACGCCATTAAAATTAAATTTATAACATCTAAAGATACAATAAAGTATATGAAAAAATGTTCATTATTTATTGTTCAAATGTACGTATTTTATTCGTTTAAAGCTCTCTGTGCTTTATTTGCTCCTGTAAACGATTTAAATTTATTTAAAGAATTGTCTTTATACTTAAATAAAGTAAGCTATATCGAAAGCAGAATTTACGGCTATTTTCCGTCATCAGGGGTATTTGTTAAACTTACTTGTATCTATTCCATTTTTTCATGTTGAATTAAATAAAAAATGGTCGTGGCTTTAAACTAGAAAAGCTCAGAAGATTATAATAATCACATTAAAATTGTGATCACACTATAAATTCAATTTTAACACAAAAAACTGTCACCGATTTCGTTAATTAATTAATTTTTTTAATAAATGAAGATACCAACTGAGTTCCTTAAGTCTGATCTTTAAGAATGGGAGAATATGCCAGATTATCAATTAGGATTGAGTGTGGTTAGAAGTATGCAAGTTGTCAATGACTTTACTAAAAGAGGACTGGCTCTAATTTAAAGTTATAATTAGATTCTTACGAAAAATTAAAATTAAAAACAATTCCTCTTACAAGTCGTCGAAAGTCATAAAAAGAGATTTCTTAATGTTCGAAAATCAACCATCATATCAGACGAAATTTAGTAAAATTAATTTGATTAACTAATTTAATTTGAAAACTCAAATTATTCAATAATTTAATGTAATTTTATAGTTGTTAAAATCAAAATTAATGTATACTAAATAGTCATCATCAATAAACGTATTTATTTACTATACTACATTACGGCATATATAATTATTTTATGAAAAAAAAATTAATAAACCAATTTTGTTAAATAATTTAAATATTTAGTATTTTATAATTTTTCTTGTAAAATAATAGATTTTTAAGGAACTTTAGAAATATATTCTCTATTTATAAAATAAATTTTCTTTTATACATTTCTTTATAAGTTTTAAATTTTTAAAATTAAACTCAAAAATTGACTTAAAAACCCTGTTTTGGAATTTTTAACCCTTTTATGGCACGTGAAAGGGTTAAGTAATCATTACCAAATTTTACATAAATTAATTTCTTATAGTAATGAACAAAATGGGAGCATAAGAAATCAAAAATTTGAAAATTCAAAAATAAGGACCACCTAATGTACACCATTTGGCATATTATCTGAATAATAAATATTATATCAAAGCCAATACGGTAAATACCATTAAACGCTACGTGAGTAATAATCAAGATACGATATTCAGTGATGGATTTGAGTTGGGTGGCATGGCGATCATTCATCATCCTCCTCTCCTTGTTAATTTGTTTAAAATGTGGGAGAAGGGGGTTGTCTATTAGTTTACGTTTGAACCTGAAAAATATATTATAGTATAACAAACAAATTTTGAAACTTCTCAACTACCAATGTGCCATAACGAGAGCCATTCGTTCGGTTCTTCCACGGAAATGAAAAACCCTAGAGTTGTTATTACCTAAATCGACATATAAACAAAACACAAAAAGTTTTCTGTCTTATTATTTTCACTGGCCATTTATCTGATAACAACAATAAAACAATTTCAATTTAAAAAAAAAGATGGACATAGTTCGCACGTAGGGGTGAAGTTGGGAAGGTATAGGGGAAATTTAATGTATATCTGTAACCAGCGATTAAACATTTATAACGAAAAAAAAGAGTTCGGGTTATAGTGTTGCTTTGTCAACAACATATTAGGTATATGTCATATGTATGTTACATAATATGCATATTATGCATTATAAATTTTCTTTAATAGTATTTGTTTAATACCGTACCTATTTTCCCGTTTTATTCTATGTTTTTCCCATTTATTAAGAAAACTCCTGGGAATATTAAAATATAACCTCCTAAAGTACCACTCCAGTCAAATTGAATTTTAGAAAATGTGCTACACTTGAAAATCGGAGTAAAATTGCAGTTAAAAAAGTTGTCCACAGAAAAAAAAATTAATTAGAATAAAATAAACATTATTGTTAAACAAATACATTCCTTGCTCCGCTCAAAATCTAAAACAAAGTAAAATTAAATTCAAGTGTAAGTTAATATGGATTATGGTACCAATATAAATAACTACACTACAAAATATACCAAATTTTTTTAAATATGAATTTCATATTCAATACGTATTTTATTTTAATAATAAATATGAATAAATAATACAATGTTTAAAATAATTAACCTACTCGGTTATTTGTAGTTACAAATTTTTGCTGTATAAGAAAGAAATACGTGGATATAAATATTAGGTACCTACTGAAACACCGAAATAATTAAATTTTCGAATATTAAATAAAACGTTCAATACTACATATAATTAATTTTACTATCCTAAAGTCGGTATCTAGTTCAATTTTTTTTTTTTTTTTTTGGGGGGGGGGATTCAATGATCATTTTCTTGCCAACCATAGAGTTTATTATTATTTTCTTTTCTTTCATGGATACGAAGAATTGACGCAAATGAAAATATTGGAAACATTCCAGAAACATCTATCACCACTACCACCATCACCACCGAGATATCCATTTCTCTGTAATTGAAATGCCTGGCCTTTCAAAACTGTAAAACGTCTCTTATAACATTACTTACAATCTTTTCGTATCATACAAATTTTTTGATTTCGAAGAATGTTTGTATGTTATTTTTTCAACTTTCGTCTAAGTTACAGACAACATAATTTATTTTCATGTTCATTGAAAAAAAAAAATGATCAATCTTCCATTCACTAATTAAATTTCGATAATCGAACTTATATATATATATGTATTGATAAATATACTTAATAATTTTGTCCGTATTTGGAAGGTGGGAGAGTAAGATGAATATTTTACTTCAGACCATGCTCTTTTATCAGAAAAACCATCTCAAACCTAATCCAGATGAAACACAGGTATATTGGCCTTCTATTTACGTAATAGACAAGCAAATCAGAAACTTAAAAAAATTGTCATTTGAACTCTTGTGTTTTTTTTTAAACTAAAGTCGTCTGTTAAAACAATCAATATATATATTTTTTTAAGTTCTAAAAGTTTTTAGTAAAGGGCAGCTGTAGTTTTTCTTTTTAGGGTAAAGTCCATTGTAAGCTTCTAGCAAGATGTCTATTGGTTTTGCAATAATGTTTTTTTTTTTTTTTTTTTTTTTAAATGCACCGAAGTTTTATTCAGCTCTCCATCAATAGATTATAAATGAGACACAGATGGTATACTTTTAAAAGGAGCCAAATTATTTTTATTTTTTTAACTTCCCAGAGGAATATAACTCTTGAAAAATTGAGAAAGTGGACATTTTACGACACATCAGTGAAATACTGTTATTATAGTAATGTGATTACAAAACAGTATCTATTATTTTTAGATTTATTTAATTAACTTCATTTGACATTTGCAGTTATTCAGCCAGTTTTGAGGTATTAGAATGACACAACGATCACATATGTTTTTTAAATTGTAATACGAAAATGATAATATATTTTTTATGTGATTATTTTTAGTATTTACGCTAAATATTAAGAGGACAAATATAATACGAATACTTGTATATGTTGATTTTGTTTTACAAGTGTATGACATTGCATATATGCTTTCAGCCGAAATAACATATTGCCATTAGTTTTTATATTAGAATGAATTGACCAATTATCATAGTTAAAGATAAGAATATTGTCTGTGTAACATTGACACTATTTTGTCTACATTTTAATTTTAAAAAATAGGTCAATCACTTTAATATTAAAACTAACGGCGTAAAGTTGTGCATGCTGAATTCAAGATTCCTATGTCGTATATTTGTAAGACAAAGACAACACACGTGTCCACTTAAGAATTTTGTTAAAGTATATTTAACCATACAGATATTGAGGCTATTTATCTATAATACTTAAAGAGGAAAAAAACTAAATTAAACTATACAATTTTATTTTTGCAATCTGTCGCAATTTCGATAATATAAGATATTATTACAAACACAAAAAACTTGGGATACATTTTTTGTAATCGATTAAAATCACCTCTATCTTCTTTGGTTTATGTAGGCTTCTAAAGAAACCCTTCTCATATTCTCTTATCTTTCATTATTTTCTATCCATTGGTTTTTTCTTTTATTTTGAACCTCCACCATGTAATACTTTATCATTATTTTTTACAGCTTTTCATATCGTTTCGAGCCTTCCTAAATTAATTTTTTTTTTTTTCAAATATATAAAGCTGTTTTTATTTATTTTTACCTATAAATGGGTGTGTTTTTTTTCTGCAGGATTTTCAACGAACATAATAATTTAGATTTAATAAATACAATAAATATAGTTTTTAAAACGGCCATTGAACCGAAAAGGTGCAGGTTTCCAAGACGAAATGTAACCCTTGTATAGATCGGATACAAACGGAAATCACTGAACGGATCAAAGGGCGCTTCAATTCCGCTCATAAATCTTTATCTCGGTCAGATATTCTATGTATTATTCAATGGTGCTCGGGGTTACTATTGAGCACGGAAAATGTATTGCAAACGCAATTTTATGACTTTGTCGTCTGATTCGATAACTACGATGTTATTTTCGGAAGAGATGTAACTATGTAGCTGCCGATTCGATATAGATCCTTTACACGTTACGGGCAAAAATGTGAATCATATGCGCAGAATTATTATTTTATATATTTTATATTATTATTATATTATAGATAAATATATTTTTATGCGGTTATTATAGTTGATCAAATAAATGTTTTATGGGAAAAACATGCCTCATAGAGTGGTTTGATTTTGATTATATTTATTTACAAACCATATTAAATTTTGAATTTCAATATTTTTGTCTCAGAAACGTCCTAAATTGGTTAATTTTTTATAAACTTTGTGCATTATTACTTAAAATCAAATGAAAACTCGTAGTTCAATGCGGTCTGAATAATGTTATGTTATCGTCCCTTCTCTTAATGTGTATCGGGTAGTTTATAAGTAGTAAATCTCCTTTTTCTTCACTTTCATTTCAACTATTTAAGATTAATCCGATCCTTCATATCGCCGTACTTATTCTTGTTTTCGGTTTTCCTTTTCTCCTTTTTCCTCATATGAATATTTTCCTTATAATTTTTACTGCTTCTGATACATCTCTTCTCATGCCATGTCCAAACTATTTTAGTCATTTTTTCCAATATCGAAATCACACCTAAGGTACCTCTTATGTACTCATTTCATAATCTAAGTTCTCTCGTCACTCGTCGATCTAAGCATTCTCATCTCTTTTACACTCATTATCTGTTATATTTTTATATCTATCACCCAAACATCCAACCCATATAACATAGTCGACCTCATCACACTCTTGTAGAAATTACCTTTAAATCCCGTTAGAAATCTCTTGTTATATAAAACAGTTGACGCTTAATTCCACTTTATCCGGGGCTCAAAACCGTTATCCATTTTAACGGTTTCGGATTTAAAATAGGTTTTTTTTTTAAATTTTTTTTAGTTTTGTTTATGATTTTGTGAACGGGTTTTTGATATTTTTTGGTTTTAGTTTTACAAATGGTTTTTAAATGAAATTTGTTAAGTTTTCGGTAAGTTTTTTTATAAAAAAAGGGGTTAAAGCTTTATTAGTTAGGTCTCTGTAGACCAATTTTTTGATTAATGTTTTTTAATAATTATTATTATACTTATACCGGGTTCCCACGTGGCGTGAACCACGAGAGTATATATTCATAATTCACACTGATAAGCTGGTCTTATTAATAACCAATCATGAACAGTACACATACGATTTTGCGTTCGTCTCTTTCACGATAAGATGTTTCATTTTCATTGAATTTTAAAAACATACTGTTGGGACGACATCTTAATTTCACGAAAGGTTTTTCATGACTGAAAATCCAACATGTTTGATGTGTTCACACTTATGTCACGCACGTATTCTCCTGAACGCAAGTTCAACGACTATACATTCTCACAGAAACGTATCACACGAAAGCGTGGCTCACTCTCATGGCTCACCCTTCGTGAGAACCCGGAATTATACTTCATGTCAGTGACGTAATTTTGGAGGGAGGACTAGGGACACCTACCCCCAGACATTTTTTTGGGGAGGAAAGGATCATTTTTCCCACCCCTCCCAGATAATATTCTAACAGCTGCACAAACGTGTGTGAACTGTACATTTACTAGGTGTTACGTACAGGTAGTACAGAATCAGAGATTGAAACATTCATTTAAAAAAACCAATGCATTCGCATTTATTTTCATTGAGTTAATAATTTAATGTATTCGTATTAAAAATAAATTAAAAAAAAAAAAAAATAGAATGCATTCATATTCAAAAAAAAAAAGAATTACATTTATAACTGCATTCAAACAATATTTTCAATATTTAATTCAATTTTAATGGAACACAATGTCGAGCTCTACAATTATTTTATAATATATTAAATGATCAGTACCTATCAACTAAGTAATGACATCTGTACTGATAAACAAAACAAAACTAATAACATTTAACAACCATTTTTATAATTTATTTAAACGTACTGTTCATAATATTTAAATATTTAATAAATTATAAAAATTAAATAAATGATAAATAGTATATTTTGTAATTTTTTTATAAAAGTCTTATCTTCAAAGAGGTCATTAAAATGTTAAAATAATTAAAAGTGAGGAAAAATATGGAAAACTAGCACCGGGCCTTTACCTTTTTATTTTACTGATTTTTAATCTGTTAAAAATGTATGTTCTCTTTTGATCGACGATTTAAGATATGTATATTTTATTTTTGGGCAGTAAGCATCATCAATAAATTATTTTTCACTGCGAATATTTACATAAAAATGGTTTGTTAAATTTTGTTTTCACGGCTTTTAAGTACCTGACTAATTGTAAAATGCTTACAGAATATGTATATTGCTAATAAATATTTTCTACTCGTAGTTAAATTATAAAAATATGTTGGCGATTTATGTAATTTTTTTAAAATTGTTTCAAGATAAAATTTTAATAAAAATCGTTAAAACTACGACATTTAAAAACATGTGTAACGGAACTTCGCTCAGACTTGTATTTTGTTAGCAATTATTTTGATAAATTAAATAACATCGTGTACCTTACCTTCCCAAATTTCCTCCTATAACAGTGACACACACATTAGCAATATCAGCTATTTTTTAATTTTTTTTCAATTCATAATTTAACATATTATTATCATCGTATTTTTAGAGCATATACCTACTGTTTGTACTGTTTAATTTTAATTTTCTAGAGTATTATTTTCCCCGTGATTTCGCCTGCAGTATAAATCCCGTCAGTCTCTCAATTCCAATCCATTCTACTTTTCTCAGCCCTCGGGGAGGATTGTGATACGCGTCTCGCTTTAACAAAAAAATACACGGTCACGTTATAATATAACTACCTATATCTATCCATCCGAAGGGTTGACAAGAAGTAAATAGTGATTATGAACAAAGAAAAAAAAAATATGAAAGTGAATACATTTTGCATTCTATACGAGTCGTTTTTACAAAAAATATGTTTTTCGTCGAGAATATAATATATACGAGTCGAATATTATGTTCAGTGACGCGTGCACGTATGTCATTTCATCAAAACGAATAATATGCGACTTTAGTTTCCACTTTCTAGCCACGGCACAACAGAGAAAGTATTCAAATTTCAGGAAAATATAATTCTATATACGTTAGGTTACAGTGAAATCATTAAAAAAAAAAAAAAAATTATTCTAAAAATATCATCTTTATTCTATATTTTCCATACAAAAGCAAAAAATAATAACTGGCTTACAAACAAAAAAAAAAAAAAAAAAAAAACCTACAAACTGTTTTGATTATTCTCGTCGGAAATGTCGGGTTCGAAAGAAAAATATGTATAAATAAGTATACTACTGTAAATAGGTCACCGTAATAAAATCCTACAGTCGTGCGAATTGCGCTGCAGCAAAATGTGCTATCGGCGATCGCCGTAATAATCTACAAAACAAACGCACTAAAAAAGCGACCTTGAAACTCAAATTCCCCCGCTTCCGCCCCTGAACAGTCCTGTAACCGTCGGTACGGTATTAATAATATGTTCCCGCCTAGCCACGTGCCCGCCGTCGGGCTTATCCGTTGTAGAGGTTATTACGCCTGGGATGCCTCGTATCGTTTAGAGTGAGTTTTGATGACGTAATTAATAACGAGCTTTCGGGTGTTTTTATCCGAAACGACACTAATTCCGAGGTCATTAAGCCCCGGCGGTTCGAGGTTGCCCCCCGGAGAGAAAGAGAGAGAGAGAGAGAGAGAGAGAGGGGGAGCGCGCAGGAGCGGGAACGACCGCGAAAGGAGGAAGCGTCTGTGCGCGCGGTCTTAAATCCCGAGCTCGGGATCAAAACGTGATTTTTCACCCTTGGCCGCGGAGAAAAGCGAGAAATGGCTGCTGCCGCCTGGTTGTGCCCCGTCGACGTCGTCGGTGGCGGCGGCGACGGCGCAGGGTTCTCATTCCGTGCGGAAAGTCGGCGATTCGTGTAAATCATTCCTGTTGCCGGATTAACAAGAATTCGAGCGTCAATCTCTTTCGGTCGCACGGCAGCTGCTCCGCGCCATTTCTCACGTGACTCTTCCGGCGGCGGAGTGTGTCTGCCTACTTACCCGGGCGGCCGCCTATAAATCGCTATAGCTGTACGAAGTTGATGACTTTTGCATTTTTTTTTTTTTTTTTTTTTTCCATTTATCCCATACGTGATACCATAATACGACCCTACGCGATTCGTTTCACGCTTCATACATTCGGAACAATATCATATACATTTCGGTTTTGAATTTGTATCCGTGCGACCTTTTTTTTTCGTTTTTCTAACGTATTTAATTTTTTTTTATTTAACCTTTTTTCGACATTTTTTACAACCGTGTATTATACATTATGTACCAAATTTTTAGATAAGTCCATTATATCTGGAGCGTTTTGGCCAGGATGAAATTTACAGCAAACAAGGAGCTTGCGTGTTCCACTAAAAAATTGTTACTTAAAGTACTTAAAATAAACCAAGTCATTACCGGTCAAATCATCGGGCAATCCCAACCATAGATGTAATTTCTCCGTTAAAAATTTATGATTTATTTTGTAAAAACTAAATTGCATATTTTTTTGTAAAACATAAATTAGTTTTTGATTTGTGGTTACATGTATTTCACCAATTATTTTTTCTAGTTTATTTTGTATGAATTTTGTGAGTGTTATTGAATCGATTGACGAAACATTCTGATTTTCAAGTTGCCTTATCATTGATTGTGAAAATCCATAACTCACGTTTATAAAAACTAAATTAGATTCTAGGGAATTTTAACTAAAAGGAAGCTATGACTTATTACTATCCGAGATAGCACAATAGGAATATTTCCGTGAGATATCCTGTGTATTACATACAACGATGGCCAGATAGGTAATATAATTGTATACGCCGGTATATCCAACAATACTTCAATCAGTGATTAATTTCGATGTGAGGCCGAAGAGACGTGGATAATACACACCCGAAACCCGACGGCGATCACTCCTTATATATAATATGCAGGTACATATAAATTTATATATACCTAATGTTAACCTATACTTGTGTCTTATGCGTGCCGTTAACGCCCTTAAGGCCTTAAAGGATTGATTCGGTTTCACGTTAGGTACCTGGTCGTTTCGTTAACGACACGTAGTATAATAGATACTCTCATATACTCGTGTATTATGATTGGTATATAAAACAATAATGAAAACGAGTATGGCTCATGTATAAAGCATGTTTTCATTCCCTTGGGAGTTTTCGCACCAGGGCCGTTTGACTAAAATTAGGCCTAGGCCTTTGACCAGTCAAATTAGTTTAAGTCAATTGACCACGGTCCAGTATACGGTAAATTGACGAAAATTCTTATAAAACTAATAATATATTCTTAAATCTTAAGTACATTTTACGATTGTTGATTTTTATTAGAATTTTTTGGAGTTATTGAACAAATTTCAAAAAATTGTAGAAATATACATTTTATATATATTTTATTAAATGTTACAAATCAGAAAATACTAAAAAAGTAAACTGTGTGTTTAATAAATTATTAGTGTAGCACTACAGTGAATGACATGACAGTTAATAACTAAAATTAAAATTTGTGGTTAATCTTACTAATAATAATAAAATGCGAAAGATCGTTTGAATGTGCATTCTACAAATGTGTATTTGTTACCACTTCTTGCATAAACTACGGGTTGAGCTGAAACTTTACATAAATATAGTTCTGGACATGGAATGATATATAGGCTGCTTCACCCCGTCTTAAAGCCCTAAAGGTGATATGACACATGGTTATCGGCATTTTTAGAACGAAAATTGAATTATTTTTGTTGATATACGGGTAACATCGGTGATACAGCTCAACAAAAAAATAAATATCAATGTAATGATGATAATAGTTGGCACGAAAATACGCATAACGAACAGAAGTTTCCATACAAACCAGTTGCTTAGTTTATTATTGTTCGTTAGTAATTAGCATTATTTTATCGCCAAAATTTAACACATACTGGTCATTTATCCAATTATTTCTTTTTACGCGAGTAATGCCGGCCGAACCAGTCAGTTGACCAAATTTGGACCAGTCAAATTATTTGTGTCGATTGATCGAGCGCCAGCCATAATTAAAATGGCAATTAAATGCATACTGTTTGGCAGACAAAAATCATACACTCGCTGATCATCATAATAATCATGAAAACATCATAATAATTGGTAGGTTTCAAACCGTACTACATCAGCGGTCAGGGTCTATGCGTTATTGCCAGAATGTTCTGAAATCTTTATTACGTCAAGAAAAGTCTAATATTATAATAATAGTCTTCTGCGAGAGTTTCAGGTGGTCTTTATGATTATTTTTAAAAGAGACAAAATCAAAAATAACGGTATTGGGGCAAATTTATTAGTTTTTTTCCCCATTATTAAAAAAAACTTCGAGAACAATCAAAAAATTATTTCCCCGATTCAACAACTAGACAAATTTGTTTGTTACACTCCACCCTTGAAATTAATGATCGGAGATACAAGTTGAAAATTAGCGTTGATTGATTAATCATAGGGTAGATGACATTCGTTTTATCTAAATGTGCTGACTATGATATTCTTTATTTTAGTTATATTATACGGCCACAGCACAATTGTTGATATTTTTTACTTCAGTAAAGCGTATTTTTTTTCCGTTGTTTTTAGATAAATAATTTTAATAAATCTTAAAGAAAATTGTTTAACGCATAATCATATAAGAAGTATCTATTAATGGTGTTATCAAATAAATGAAAATCGTATTCATAACAATCAAATGCTGTTTAGTAAATTGGACTTTTAAAGACATACCAAAGGTAAGTGTTGGAAACCAATAACGGTAGTACTTATTATGTTTTTCGAATTTATGAATCGGTATACAATTTATTATAACAGTATGAAATTAATGAATTATTTACAGTCCTGTAGTTATGCATTTCATTAAGTATTAATTGTATACATTTTCAAGGATATTGAAATAAGATAATCGTAAGTATACATTATTTTCACTTAAAACGAATTTGAATAAAACTCTCAAACTACAAGAATTGTCTGTTCATTGTACACGGTTGATCATTTTTTTTTTTTTAATTCAATATATTTATTACCGTCCGTAAAATTATTATTAAATACTATACACAATAATATAATATTAAAGGTTTCATAAAATGCATAGTTCAATAACGTTTGATAGTTTCTGTTAAATTAATTAGTTTATACCGACGACGGGTAGGGTTGATATAGGGTTATATGCGCTTTTGTATTGTTTTATTGATCGGTCAAAAAAAAAAAAAAATAAAAATAAATATATATATATATCTATTTTCAATGTGTACATCAAAAATGGAAAAGGTTGCAATATTAAACTACACCTATACTATATTATACTTTATATACCCATAAAATAAATCAAGAATAATTATTGCTGAAATTATCATATCAGTAATTTTCGGATATATTTTATTAAAGTGTTTTAATCGATAGTTTACATTTAAACATGATTTTTACGGAAAAGAGAAAAAACAAATTGCTTGAAATTCGATATATATATACAGATTATACATCTAAATTTTATGTAAATACACGTTCATTGAAAACAGTCACGCGCATTCATAATAATTTATTTAGTTATTGCAGATAACTCGGTTAACAACCATAAACGTATTTATCGTTTTCAAATAAACGTTCGCAGTATCTGGTGATAAACATCCGAAAAAATTAACTATCGGATTGCAACAAGCAAGAATCGAGTTTTATGGCACTAAAAAGTACACTGAAATGTGCGCAATAACATATTCTGAAATCATTGAAAATAGGTTTTTGCTTATTATTTTCTGTTAAATTATGCATTCAATTTATCGGGGTACTATGCCGACTTATCAGTCGTATGGACCATATGATAATTTGAGATAATATTATTTAATAACTAATGGAAACGTGGGTATATAATATTTTAATTCACATAATTCAGAATTTTTTTCAATAATTTTTTATTCTAATTAAACGAGATTTATAAAAACCACAAAATTAAACATCGTCATTATAATATGCATATTTTTCAAAAAAAAAAAAAGGCTCTAATATTGACAATGCACATTTCAGTCAGGCTATTTTTTTATAATATTATGCATCAATTAATAACTAATAAAATAATGCTATAAAATCAGTTCCGTGGCAATAAGAGTAGATTTGTTTTCTGTATTATGTAGGACGAATGTAACTACCAATCTGATGATTTTTATGAATCAGACATCCTTTCCAAAGCATTCATATATTTTTCGTTTTGTTTGCTGCATTTTCAATAATTCCCGAAACATTCGTTTTACGGTTAATTTCAGTTATTTCCTTTTAAAATCGGCCGAAAATTTAATTTTTAATTTGTTAAATATATTAAATTGTTATAAATAGGTACACACATACTATACAAATCATCATAACAAATACGAACGAACCGCGGTTTTTTGTTTTTTACCAAGTTGGATTTTCCGAATTATTATAAATTGAAAATTTTATATTGAGCTGCGAGCAGCTAGAAGCTCTTTTAGGGTACATGTACAACGAATATATTATAATTGTTCGGCGAATAGCATATACGAGGACTTTTTTTCTGTCAACTCTCAATCAATAATAACAAGACTACGGACTACTTTATCAAAATTGTCACGTGCTAGAAAAAAAAAAAAATAAAATAAAATTGTTCAGTTGTTGTCAAATTGAATTTGCTGCTTTTATATCTGTTATTTTTTTAAAACGACTAAACGACCGGGTTTTCCTCGTCGCCGTTCGAAACTATAACCGTATGCGAATGACGGGAGCAATGCTCTTCGGACTCCCTACTCGTGTACCGACACCATACCTATTGTATCTTTTGACTCGAGGACGACGAATGCGTGAAATCGAACATCCGGCGGATCTAATACGATAGAAACTTTATACGCAGTATAATATTATTCAAATCAGTAAACACATTTCGTAGTAACGCGTTAACGTCGTGTACAATGTCGCATCGCGTCCCCACAAAATCAACCGAAATGCCTCTCGTTCGCGTATAAAATTATAAAAACCTCTGGTCACTGGTTTTTTGTTTTTAATTCATTATTGTACACTTTTATTTTTTATATTTTTGGTGTAAACTGTACGCATGACCTTCAATTTTCGAGCTATAGATACACTATATTTTAATAATATTATGTCTAGGTATACAGGAACACGAATTAGCTATGGGTTATTTTTGTTACACGCAATATTATTTTTAACAAAAGCTTACTGAAATATATGATACATCATCGATTCCTCATATATCTGTCCTACAACGATTTTATTCGAATCGGAAAGTATAATTTCTATTTCTCGGGCTCATATCGAATATAATTAAATAATCTAATTCGAACTATATTATTAACTATAATAACTGTAATAATACAATGTATACGGCACAAAAATAATTATAAATCGCGATATTAAAACGTCTGAAATTATTCTGATAAAATACATAAATATATTATTATTTTTTTTTTAATAAATAGATATTCGGAGATAAAATCAATAAATTCGACATTGTATGCATATTTTTAATAGTAGTACTACTGATACTAATATAATATCCAAACGTATATATACAGAGTGATCAATATATCATAAGACACTCGTTATCTCGGAAAGTATTTACTTTTTCCGGTATTTGTTTTCTAGGATATTAAAAAAAAGCTGTTCTACAATTTCATATTTATGTTTTTATTTTTTCACCCTTAATTTTTGTGGTAAAACCACGTCCTACTTTTGATTATTAAATAGCAACCTATAGTAAAAATTCTATAAATAGACGAAATATTAGTTTACATACATTTTGGTGTTGACATTTTAGAATCCCGTCAGTCTATTGACGAGATATTTATACTTTTATGTTTGGGTTATAGGAGAGTAGTTGAGTACCATTTGTGTAGCCGTACAGCGCGCACCGTGTTTATAATGCATCACCACTCTTTCTCAACCCAAAATTAAAAGTGGAATGTCTCGTCAACGGATTGATGGAAATCAAAAGTTTACAACATCTGAATTTATTTTAATTAATACTTCTTCTACTAATTGAATTTTTGATAGAGGTTGCCTTTTGAAAATCAAAAGTAGGTAGTGGTTTTGCCTCTAAAAATAAGAGCGACAAAAAATACCAGAGATATAAACTTGTAGATCGGCTTGTATTTTAAATTTTCTGGAAAATAAATTCTGGAAAAAGTTAATACTTTTCGAGATAATGTGTGTCTTATGATAGATTGATCACCCTATTTATAAATATATAATATATATATATATAATGTGTATTTAATAATATTCTACGATATTGTTTTAACGAAAATTGAATATTAACTATATTTTGCTCGGCTTAATATTTTCATAAAATATATTATAGGGTGTTCTAGAAAATAATGGCCAACTCTACAGGATGTTACTCAATGTGTGGCTAAAAGAATAGGTTTTTTTTTGTCAAAACTTTGGTTTCATCAGTTTTATTCGTAAAATATCAAAACAAATAGATTTAGATTCTGAGCACAGTAAGCGTACTGGTTTTATCTGTCTTTGTACAAATTTTATACAAGAAGTGCACGCTAATCGCAAAACGACAACAAAGGTTTTCCCTAGAATTTTGAATCTAAAATATATACGAGGAGTTCAGTTTTTTAATTTTCCAAGTAGTTTTTAAATAATAATTTGGAAAACCGGAAAATAAATTTATATGAAAACTATTAGATTTATGGTGTACAGTTTTACTAGTTTTTAATTTCGATATTGTTTTTCCGCCCAATATCTTTTTCCGCGCGTATGTGTGTATGAGTGTGTGTATATTTGGTGAATTGGGGGGGGGAGGGGAGAAGAAGAAGAAGAAGAAAAAAATATATAATAACCATAGAAAATCTTTTTCCGGTGCAGCCAGCGAAAACATAAAAAAAAAAAAAAAAAATGTTTTTTTATGCAAATCAGGGTCGAAATGTATGGCGGCCCATCGATGACGAGGACCGCGGACGCGTCAACAGCATCGGCTATAAACTATATAAACTATAAACCCGCCGCCTGCGTGTTTTCCTTTTTAAAGATTAAGGAAGAAATTTCGGTACGCGAGCGCGGCGCGTTTCGCGGTAGCTTTAAGGTTCTTGTGATAATATTTGGTTGGGCGCGTTTAATAGTTTGTGTACCGCGGTTAACGTACACACAATAACAACTGCACATACATTATTTGACATTATTACGGAATAATAATGCGGCGTCGCTAAGCCCCGGTGGAAATGATAATAATATTTACGTCGACCGCGCGCCGGAAAAATAAACACTACGCGCCGGACCACTCGTCGTCGTCGTGGAAAAGACGTCACCGCCGCCGTATTTTGTCGTTTTCCGCAAGGGCGCCCGCAAGGAATTCTCGGCGACACAAAAAAAAAAAAAAAAAAAACAAACAAACACGCAACAACGTCGGATCGGAAATTAGTATTGTTCTTTCGAATGCCCGTGAATGATATTGGTTTTTCCACACGCGACACGTTAGATCATGCGGAAATCTAACGTTTTTGCCGCATACTATACGCCACAGCCTCAATGTATTCTACCACGTTTCTCGGGTAATGCACACGGAATCCGGACGGTGTATGCCTGGGACTTAAATATCCGGACGTGTTCGAACAGTGTCCCTATCCTCCTTCCCATTTTTCCTTGTCGATGACAAATATTGCGTATATACTAGAGATGGAATTTCGATATTATTCCGAAAGAAATCGAAAAAAAAAAAAAAATGGAAATATCAAAGGATAATTTCGTGAGCATAATGTATTGTATAGCGTTATAACGAAAGTGCGAGCTTTTGGTTAGGGGTACGATTGTATTAGACTTCTGATAACTTCAGACTCACGGGGTCAATTCCATCATATATTTGATTTGTTATTATCTAAAATAAATTTGAAATAGCCAACCACGAACTTATTTAGGTGATGTAGAAGGTATGAGAAATAAAAACGATCAGGTAATCAAGAGGTTAGACGAAATAAATATAAATGGATGACGGGAAGTAGGTAGATCAAAGAACTAAAATAACTATTCGAGGTTATTCGAGTAGACTCGAGGGCATAATGTAGACAATGAAAACCAGTTAGTGCAGAGGGCAAAAATGAAAGTTTAACTGATCCCATCCGTGCCGGGTAAAGGCGAAAGTGAAGAAAAATATAAATTTAAAAAAAAATTTGACAAGGTATTTTGAAAAAGTGAGGAAATTGTATGATATTTTATTATGTTTGTAACCTCACCAGTACGCTTACTCCAATGTATACTCCACTATGCCTGAGAAGAGCGTGAACTATTATTATATTATACTTACCGTACCGTCAGAAAAATATCCATTTTAAATTTATTGCGATAGGTTTAGTGGTTATGTATATCGAAAAAACTGGAGGTGGGCTCAAAAATACGATATCGTGCAAATTACAAAACAATTTGTGTTCTCCTACAAAATAAACTTTCGGTATAAAGGTAAATTCCATGATCATTTTCCTTTAATATGTACCGCAAAAAGTACATAATATTATATACGAAGTTATATTTCAATTTTATTATATTTAATATGTATGAATATAGATAATATAGTTTTTAGCACAATTCGCACGCAGTATTATACTACGAAAATAGAAATAATATTTTGTTGGAAAAAAATAAAAAAATAGCAGCTATACAATCTATAAATCATTGTTTTTTGATTGTTTCGCTTATCGGTTGTAGTTGAATTTTTCTTCTTTTTGCAAAGCCTTGACTAAAATCACACTCAAGACGGATATGAACATCTGAAAAAATAAATCCACGTTAGTGTTACGTAAGTCACGTTAGTGATTTAAGATAAAATTTAAAAAATATAATATAATATATCGTTCTTAAAAGTTTTTGTATTAATTTTTTGTTGTAAATAAATTTACGTGTAAAAATATAAACACTAATCGGCTGTCAACGCCTAAAACCGCGCAGCTACGTGTTTGTAATAATATCCCATCAAAATTAACATTGTATAATATTAAACCATCGAGGTTCCGAGTTATTTTATAATTAATGTATTTGATGGTTATAAAATATCACGCGGAATCGGATAAACTCGGTGCTCGAGTCTAACGGGTAGGCTCCGGTTGAACGGGACGAACTACGCAGAAAACCTAGACGGGACATGCAATATCATACTCGTTTTTAATCATACTCATGTCGATTTGTTGCAATATTTCATGTAATTTCGGGCCGTTTAAAATGCTAAAATCCGGCGGGCTGATACATGAATCGTATTATCCGGTTTGCTAATTACAAACCTAAACGAGTAATATCGAATAATTATACCGATCTTTATGCCGCTGCGGTTTTTCTTTACAATAATTTTTAACCATTTTAGATTCGGAGCTTAGCGAGGAATTCATTAGTTTTACAATGATATTTATCGTTATTATTAATTTTTTTTTTTTCACTCTTTGAGCAAATTTTTACTAGAAATCTCTTCAAGTGTAGCGCATTTTCTAAAAAGAATTTGTACCCAGCTGGTACTTTAGAGAAGTCTTTTTTTTGGAAATTCCAAGCGGTTTTCATAATAATTGGAAAAAAACATAAGAATAACGAGAAAATATACGTAAGTGTATAAAAGAAATTTCGCTCTAAATCGTTTTTTGTTAGCCCATCGCTTTATTGGTTTATTTTTTGTATCCCTCTGTATGACTACCTTCCCAATTTTTTACCAGTGGCCCAACCACCATGCGAAGTAGGTCCATCTTGTTTTGTTTTGTTTATTTTTTTTTTACACTCGCTTGTATTTTGTGTTTAATGATATTCAATTTCGAGTCCACCATCAATCATCAATCATTAAACACACGGTACGGTCGAAACGCATAAAAAAATAAATAAAATTCAACATTCGTTCGTTGGTCAATAAAAGTATGAATATCGAATTTAATATATATTTCGTTCGACTTATGGGTGTATAGTGTATACTGTAATGGATGTTTTGAATTTCGATGTTACTTTCACCATTACAATCACCATTTAACGGAAATATGGCGGTGCCGTATATCATAAAGGCATAAACCATTTTTAAACTAATCTGGCAAATATTGGCATTTTACTAGGGGCGCAATTTCAATAAAAAAAAAAAAAAAAAAATTGAGGATGTGAATTCATACTCATGTGGAATCTATAGACTATATGTGCCACTAATTTTCTTCTATTCTATTACATCTTTACCCTTTTATTTATTTGGAACAATTTTCCATCATAATAGTTTTTCTAAAACATTGAAAAATACCGAAAAACAAACTGACGGTACATATTTTCTTTTGATTTCTGGGTTATCTTATTTATTACACAGTCCTCAAACCACGATTATAAACCTTGTTCCTGCAGTTTATCGAGCTCAATTCAGAATAGGTTTTTTTCCATTTCTATAATTTTCAGTACATTATAAAAACTAAATTACCCTGTATAATTTATGCCTCAACTATTTTCCACCTACAAATAGAGCGAAGTATGTCCAGGTTTGTATAAATTAAGTGATCTTATATTTTGTAGTCAAATTCGATTATTAAAAATTCATCTATGCGTTTACGGAAAAACAAACTTCAATATTGTATACTAATATTACAAAGAAAAAATGATTTTTTGTATATTTGTAATTAATAAGCTCAAAAACGACTTAGCCGATTTCAAATTTTTTTCATCTACAAAACGCTACATTATTAACGAGTAACATGAGATGTATATGTTTCCAACAAAATTAGAGATCCCTATGAAAATACAACAATAATTATTTATTTATTTGTTTTTGTTTATGCATGGGTTACCTTGGTGACATGGATGACAATGACAATTCGGTTGTCGTGGATAAAAAAACTAATATTATAATTATTATTTTTAATATTATCTAGCATAGTAATGAATAGTAAAGCATTACCGGGTCAGGTAGTATTGTTTAAACTACATTCAAATTGTATGAACATTGTGTGTATAATATAATTTCACATTCCACCTCGTGAATTGTACAACCTTTTTATAAATAATAATTTGTTTTTACGAATGACATAATTATAATTACATTTTTTTTTTTTTTATTAACATAAAATATTTCATTTGTTACTCTCGAAATTATTTTTTACGGACGTACGAGTACTTGTACAATAATATTTTGTTGTTGGTATAACCAAAATTATACTTACGCGGTGTATTTACCGGAGTAAATATTAAATAATAATTTTATATTTCATAATGCAAGTATAAATACATAAAAAAAAACAAAAAACAAAATAAAACATATTAAGAGGACGCCACATTCCCATCCACTGTTTCAGTCAAACCATTAGGTAGCATGCAAAAACATTGCTTATACAGCCTAGCTTAAAACTAGCTTAGTATTGATTTTAGAGTAAAAGTACCTAAGAAATTTACAGAGAACAATATTTTGGAAGAAATCTTATATGTGTTTTTTCATTTATAACAGATTCAAAAAGTTATAGTTATTTAAAAATTAAAAAAAAAGAAGTTTTTGTGCTGTATATTTATAAAAACCTGATGATAACTTAAAATAAACAATCGAAATATTTAATCTTTTATACAGTTATATAAATAAGTATCTACGCTACATTTTAATTAGTACTGTTTTCGAATTTATATTGTAAATAATGACTCGATCTTCCCGAGGTTTTTTACACGGGTACCTACCACCCATGATGTCGAGGTAATTTAAACCGAACCGATAATTTGTGTATACATTTGTGTACTCGAGACTATTCTATTGTAAATTTCTAATTTTTATTTTAAAACTCGTCGTATTAAATCTACATAGAAGTTTTATTAGACTAAAACTACTCTATTTAAGTGAAAGCTGGACTGGGCTTTAATGAAAGCTAGACTGAATAGCATCATATAGTAAAATCATCCAAATCTTTCACATGATATACCTTAAAAGATATGGGATTTTCCGCCAGATTACTTCTACTTTTTTTTAAATACTTTTGTAAACTCTCCAAATCAGGTTTTCTGTTTCTTCTCCTCCTCCGTCTTCAACTCAACCATCAGTTTTATATTTAGGTACATTTTTATCCATACATGACTTTTGCAATTATTAACATTTTTTAAAGGTTTTTAATGACTTAAATCATCAGCTAACCTAAGTGGCTAATTAACCGAATTCCTCTCAGAATAGGTTATCGTTTGTATTAAATTACCCTAAATTCTGCCTCGTCAACTCTCACCAATTCTATAATCATATAGCTATGGTATAAAGCATACTTTGCAATACCATCGTGTTAAATAAAATAATAAGTTAATTATTTTTAATGATATTTTTTGATCAAATTATCTGATAAGCCATACAAAAAAAAAATTAAATAAACCATTGTACGGATGTATATTGTGTGGAATCATATTCCGATAATTGACAAACCACATAATAGCCAAATCAAGATTCAAGACTAAAGAAAGGTTAGGAAGTCATTTGAGAATAATAGAACCAATGACGACGACGTTCAACGTTGGTACAAATAAACCTGATGTTTTTTTATTATTTAGAACTGTATAAATGGCATATAAAAAAAAAAAATGCATTAAACTTATTATAAAAAATATATGATATTTTTATCTGTATGATATCTTTCATATAGTTACCTACATAAACATTGACGTATAGTCAAGGTTGTATATACTCTAGCATACCTATACGTAGTAATTATTAGTGTTTTACCTTTAGCGAGCTGTCTGTTTGATGAATGAAATATTTGTTTTTATTACTGGAGAAGCGGATAATAGACAACGGGCGTGGTTCTAAAAACGCGATAACAGAAGTTTATTTTTACATTTTCATACCCCCGAATATTATTAATGTAATTGATCTGAAATGTTTGGATGTTGACGCGTTTTTACATGGTTTTAATGGGTAGTACAATTTAAATTGATCAATTTTCAAATTTAATTCAATCCTTAACTAATAATTTACAATGATCACGAAAATCGAAAAATCCGGATGCATTTTGATCGCGTCATTGTCGTTGTAATTGATAGAAAGTTTAGATGACATAGGATAAACACTATACGGGATAATTAAATATTCTTGTGTCTACTGAAAGCAACAATAAATCATTTCAATAAAAAAAAACGACTGTTTTAATTACTTAATATGTTTTATCCCTATAGTAGCTAAAGTAACCTATAAATCGGTGAAAATGTAACAAAATTATCAACATTTATTGTCAGTTTTTAATAATTTTTTAGAGAAGCTGTTAGGAACTAAGACATTTTTTTTCAAATAAAATATCTTTTAAGGTGCCATATGAAAAAGTCACATAATTTTTAATAACCGAAAAAGTGATTTCCGAGAAAATATAATATACATCTTAGTAAAACTAATAGCTATTATACACAGAATCTATTAGAAAACATACAAATGTTACATAATATCAATTGATAGAGCATTGAATTTTAAGGAATTCAATTAAAGATATCGAAAATAATATAAAATGTTTAAAATAAAAAACAGCAGTCAATTTTTGTCAATCATGCCAATAATAAGTTAGAATAAGTATAGTTTTAAAGTAGGTAAATATTTTGTATTTGGTTCGTGACTTGCGAGTTTAATATTAAGTTTCGATAATTACATGTAGATTATTAAAATGGAGACAAGCAAAAAGTAAAATATAAAACCTAATGAGTTTATGTAACGTTTCAAAATGCGAAGAAATTGGGAATGAGCGAATAACTTAAAATTATGAATATACAAATAATATTTTAGTTTTACTACAGGGTGTGCACTTAAATAAATAAATATATTTTTCCCGTAAACAACTATTCTACTGGTAATCTTGCTCGAGTCATTAACCTCGGAGATGGTTTTTAATACTAAATTATATCTGTTCGGTGCATTGATGAGGTGTAATGTTTTGATATTAATTTTAATTTCCTTAATGATCAGGAAAAAATGAAATGAATATTTTCGAACAACGGATACTGTTGTTTTTTAAATATTGTTCTTGTTCTTGTTGTTGGTATTCAGTTTAAAATAATTGCAATGACCTGGAATTATTACCGGAATACTTATATTAGTCGATAATAGATGTTGTACAATCTATCGAATTTTCGAACTAATTATAGCCACTTGAAATACTCGAGTTTTTTAGTTTTTATTTAGTCGTAGGTATGTGGATGACATTTTTTATCTGTTTAAGTAATCTTTAGAAGACAATAAAAGGTTCATAATAAGTTGTATTTAATGGAAAACACAATAAGCTGTGCGTAATAAAAAGTATCTCACGAAGATTCGACAAACACAACTTTGTTTCTGTTCAATATTTAATTTTTTTTTTTTTTGTCATAAATACTTAGATCTTGCATTATAAGTTCTTTTTTTTTTGTATTTTATATCCTTTTTTAAACATATTTTAAAACCAAATGTTGGTCTTATAAATATTTACTAATCATGTAACGTAAAGTTTAGTTTCTATAATTTGTAGACGTTATTAAAAAAAATAATTTTTTATGGTTACCTCTCTAATCAAATAAGGTTCTAATAAGATCTAACAAAATATAATAATACGATTCGTTGTTATTTATTATTTTTGTCAATTATCAAACCTACTCATTTTACATAGCTTTTTAGATTGTAGATTTATTTATTTAAATAGAGCTTGAGGTTTCCACAGCGTTAAAAATGTATTGACCTAAATAATAAAATGAAAATGTACATTATTATTACGTTCATTTTTAACTTTTAGCAAATCGTACCTAATTAAGCGGCATTTAAACACTATATTCCTTGACATTATAGAATATTCATTTTTCGATAATGAAATAGAGTTAGCGGTTTTCAAAAATATTTTCAATTATTTTAATTAATAAATTAATAAGCAACGTTCATATTAATTAAGCGTATTTTTTTTATGTTTATAATTTGTAGGTATTTCTTTTATTAAATAAATAAATACTAATAATGAAAATATTTAAAAATAATAATATCGCCCTTGGCCTTCGTTTATAATTTGTATGAGAAAACTAATTTAAATAAAACTGAAAATTGATTTAAATTAAAAGAATAAATCGGTTTTTTTTTTCGATTAAATATATACGAGTATCAACACGAATTGGATCGAAGGAGAAAAAGCTCAATACAAATAATAATGTTATTTTTAGAACATATACATCATAAATATTTGTAATTTATTTTTTTTGCAAAGAATTTTTATTTTCAATTAAAATAGTTCGCATTGCTATCGGTTTGATAAAAAAAAAAAAAATGATCGGTTGAAGAAGTATGTGCATAAGCAAATTCAAAAAAAAAAAAAAAACTAAATACAAATATATATAATAATATATTATTTTCTATTGTTTGATGAGAACTGAGAGATTTTCATTAAAATAATATATTGTATTTAGTCAATGAAATGGACCATTTCGTTTATGCTGTTAATAGTATAACTAAAATGTACAAAAAATGATATCAAAATTATTAAATGGTGTAGCGGCGGATCTGGGGGATGGCGACGCACGACGACAGCAATGCCCCTCCCGTCCCCGTACTTTCTCTAATATACTTTTAGCTTGAATCATCATCGAGCTCATCATAAATGTGTGTGCCTCGTATGCATTTTCAAAATCGCTCTTCCTCACCCGTTATCTTGTTCTGAATCCTCTTCCAAAGTGGTGTTTACTATACATTATATACAGTAATATAGTAGGTAATACATAAATGAAGTTTTTAAAATATAACTGGGAATATATTGTGTTATATTACCCATATTTTTTTATTTTTTTATGATAATTTAAGTTATTTATTTATGATATTAGATTTAAAATTGACGTGTAGACATTTTATAACGTTTTGACGTTTAGAAATTAACGATTTTCTATGTCCTTGAAAGTTTTTAAGTTATGGTGGACTCGTTTATTATACGAAAATATAAATTAATTTCGTCTTAGTATAGGTGTGTGTATAGGTATTTGTGATTTTCGATCAATATAGTGAATAATCAAAGAGACTTGTGGAAAATCTATTATCTGTGAAAAGAAAAACTTAAAAAAAAAAAAAGAACTTGACTCGAAATCGATTACTGAAAAATTTAAGTTTAGGTATTTTACCGTATAGGGATAATACATTAATATTATTTCGCGGGTAATAATAATTCATAGGTGTGCTTGAAAAAGATGTAAGGTCGCCAAATTGCGAAAAATTAGTTATTTACTATTTACACGAAAAAAGCAGAACAATTTTCTGCGTATGATATGTTAACTAAAAATTTTCCAATTTTTAATATAATTTTTCAATGAGCCTTTTAGGATTAGATATTAATTCATATTTCAAATGTGCCATGAAAGTAAAGTTAAGCAAACAAAACCCATATTATATGTTTCCTGAAGTCATTTTTTATTTTATTTTAAATCAGTTAAAAAAAAAGCTGATTTTTAAACATTGAATTATAAATTTTATGTTGAACAATACAGAACGAAACGTAGAATCTCACAGTACTTAGGTTATGACATGATCTTCATCGTGATGATCTTGCGTTTTCAATTAAAGTTTATTATCGTTCTACTAAATTGTTCTGAAATATGAACACCTTTTTTTTCACGCGTACGCCCACGAATTATTAAGAAAAATAAAAAACAGCAATAATAATACGTTCAGTATAATAACTCACAGAGATATTGCGCGAAATCGACCTTTGTTCTAGTCGACAATAAAACGATAACTCAGTATAGATAATCGCACCCTTGGAACAAGACCACCATCGTGACATGAAATGTGTTTTGAAAAAAATGAATTTTAAATTTAAAGTATTTACCAGGAGGTAAATTTTTAAGTTTTATCAATGAAACTTGTATGTTTTTTTTTCGTTTTATGTGCTTTATTGAAACATAATGTGCAACACAGTATTAGGATATCTTCCATTTCTAAGAATTTATAGTTATGGAAGTTTTTAGTTTTAAATTTTAGTGGAACACTGCCGTATTTCGATTTAGAGCAGTATTACATTATACTAAAAAAAAAAAAAAATAATGGTAACCATAAACAGAAATATGTAAAACAGTTGCAAACCTAAATAAGGCCGTCTTAAATTTCGTTTTATTTAACACTGGTATACTACGAGAATAATTTCAAACTGCTGTGAATGGCAAGTAATAAATTTTAAATTTTCAGAATATTGTTGATTTATTAATTATAATATTTATCACAGAGCAATAAATCGGTATCGGAAAACACGGAAATGTTGATTTATCTTAGTGAAAAAAAAAAAAAAAAAAAATTAAAAAGCTGTTAAATTCTAGCCGTCCGTCGATAATGCGACGGCGGCGGTGTGCCGTTAATTGGTCGGGGACGGTTTTTCGCTATTCCGCCGACACCAATACGCGGTCGAAAGGGCCGCGCGTCGAGGTGTGCGGCCGTCTTGTCCCGGGGTGGCGCGCGCGATACCGTCCGACGGCGGCGGCCAGGCGGGAACGCGGTCCGCCGCGGAGCGGTCACCGGGAGGAAAAACGAAGAGCGAACGATTTTCGGCCGCGAGAAATTACCACGTTAAAAGAACGGGGGGGGGGGGAAAGAAAAACAACCGCCGCTGCGCCGACGGCGGTCGAGGGCGCCGCGCGTAAACATTTCGCCGGGAAAACATCTCAATAATAATAATACAGGCCGGCGGCGGCGGCGTATCAAATTTATTCTCCAGCTGCCGCCTTGCCGCCGCCTCGCGCGCGCGCGCCGTTTCTTTAATAACATTAATTTCCTTTCCGACTTTATAAACATAAATCGTATAAAAAGGAGACCCCGTCCGGCCCGGCAACGTGTACACGCCGGGGTTATCGCGCGCGCAGTCACGGGGATTCGATGCGAGAGAAGTGGGCGCGCGCGTACGCGTATACTGCGGCGGGACCCGGCCGGCGGGCGGCGGGGAGGTGAGGGGGGGGGGCGGAGGGAGAAAAAACATTTACAGTTGTCGTGATGAAATATTATACGCACCTTGCCGCGTCCGCCCGGCTCTTTCCGATACTTTCCTATATAAAATGGATATAAATTATTAAGTTTAACCGGGTTGATGGTGCGCGCGCGGAGAGTATAATATAGTGCAGTGTATGCGTATAAAATATTATGTATGAGAGATTTTTATTTTTTTATATTTATTTTTTTCTCCGCTCCCCGTATAGACGTTTTTATTTAAGGCTATAAATTTCGCGCGTTCCGAATGCAGTCGAAAAACGCTCGGAAAATTCGACAGACCGCGGCCCGCGGCGGACTTACGTCGCGACGACGGCGGGGTAAATGCGTAGTCACAGGCACTCTGGAGTTTGCGAGCGAATAATAATTCGCCGATTTCCCACGATAGTTTTAGATTCTGAGCGCGACGGGAAAACCGCCAGTTTTAACGTAATGTCGGTATATTAACAAGAACAAAAAAAAAAAAAAATAAAAATAAGTAGTTGTCTACAGTAGTCGCTACTTTTCGCATTATACTATGTGTAAGATATGCTACACAATTTACTTTTTTTTCGACTCGAAAATGAGCACCGTTTTGTTTTCGTCAAAAGCTCGAAATACATAGTACCCCAACTAAATATTAATTCTTATAATTGTTCATTTTTACGATTAAATTGAAATATTTTCAATACAGTAAACGCTCCCATTAAATTGGTAAACTATTGCATGTTGTAAGTCGAAATTGTCCACAGGAAAAAGGAAGGCCGTAATATTTTTTTTGGTTTTTCACATTCGTTAAGAAAACTCCGAAGAACATCGATAAACGACCTACCTAAAGTACATCCCCAGTAAAATTTACTTTTAGAAAAATTGCTATCGTTATAAGTTGGAGCAAAATTAATGGTAGAAAAGTTGTCCACACAAAAAAAAAAAAAAAATAAAAAAAATATATCTGTAAAACCAAGTTTCTTCGCGCCACTCAGAATCTGAAAATATTATATAAATTATTATTATCAGGATTGGCCCAATTTTATTGTAACATACATTTTTATTTGGCCGTAGAATCACTGTATTTTCCTCACCAGTCTCTTTTCTCTTTCTAACAATCTTGTTACTGTGTTTCTATTTCTAAGCACAGTCCATATAATATCAGGACTATGGAATTAATAACTTATGTTGCATCCTAATTTTAAATTATAATCAATATATTTCAATAATTTTCAACTCAAATTTAACCAGCTTTTATTTTGTGTCACATAATATTTACGTTGTACTGAAAATATGGTACAAATGTACAACATAATGAAATTTCTTAATCAACGGTACAAATTTAAAAATTTTAAGTATCCTAAAAAAAAAGGATTATTTTTTGATGTAGTTCAAAACTATAAATAAATAATAGTGAATTATATACTGAGAGTGTAATGCTTCAATTATAAATAAAAAAAGTGTTACAAAAATTCATTTTTTATTGGAATACTAATAGAAAGACACTGTGTTATAAATTAATTTAAAAATACAGGCGCGTATTTGAAAATGAGCTTTAATCTTAATTTGGATAGTAGGATAGTAACGAAAGTGAATACGTGGTCTATATATTATGATTGAAATCCATTATAATATGTAAAATGTGTCAACTGTAATATTGATTGTTTTTTTTTTTTTTTAAAAAAAAAAGTATTTTATTCCAATAAGTTTAAGTAAAAAAAGTTTGAAAGTCGTACATCGGGCCGAAATTTCGTACGGACAGAGTGTATTTCGAAATGTTTCATCTTTTCAAATATTCATGTTATACCTATACAGGTATATGCGGCGGAAATAATAAATAATATATAAAATATATATCATCGTAAACCTATTGGCTTTCGTTGGCTAACCCAATAATAATCTAAATTGATAGGATCTGAAAATAACGATAATATTAAATGTTCGTGGTTTGTTCCATGTAAGTAGGTACTAAATAAATAAAAATTATTTTCTAAAAAAAAAAAATAAAAACATAAAAAATACATAAAGATTGTGTACACCAAAACGAGTTTAATACATCGAATTTCGTAAAAACTTTACATTCTTCCGAGTTCATGAAATATTCACTGATTTTCGCTCTCGGACAATATTATCTTCGTTGTAGAATAAAACGACCGACCAATATTATTAGTGTAGCATTTGACAGTGTTAATTATTGTCACCGTTAATTGACTAGCCTTTCGACATTTTTGGATATCGAGCAAGCCAATTAAATGTCACGATTTCACAACGTCGCTGATGTTTGTCTCTCCCGTTTTCATTCTTATTGTTTCTTATATATTATATTTTACGCTGTTTTATTCGCTTCTACCCGTCTGCGTTTACGTATAACGATGACGATACACACACACACACACACACACACACACTACACGACATATATTTTTAATTCAGTATATGTACGCGTATAGACGCCTTAAGTATATATAGACTCTTCTCATTTTTCGATTAAAAATCCGCTGACAATACGAAGAACCGACACTATATCGTCGGTCTCGTGTGTCGTTAAAAAAACGCACACACCCATACACACATTCATTTTACCGAAGTGATTATTGCACGTTCGTCGTACTTACACACAAAAATCCCCTTCCCCCCCCCACACACACGCACACACAAACACATATACACGTATACATACATATATCACGTTTGGATCAATAGACGGTGGCGAGCCACATTTAATGTGGACCCAAGTATTGAAAGTTGTATACAAAAGGTCCCGGTCGCTGATACTTTTTGTATATTATATGTGAATCGCATCGGTGGTAGCGACGTAACGACGTCGGGAGCGTTTGTCGAACGGGGAACAAAGCAAGGGGAACTATCTTTTTGTCCTGTTTTTTTTTTTTTTTTTTGTATCCACCCGAAAGGTCGTGGGTGGTAAATGTCTTGGCTTAAGGTCGTAGGTACCTATAGGTCGTTTCGATCGGGCTGTAAAAAAAAAATCACGTGAGATACGTTTTCTAAAAACAACAATTTTAATATTCACGTACAAATTGAAGGAATTTTTCCAGTGTCCGGTAATAACATTCCGAAAACAATACGATCGTGTCATACAAATATACAATATAAAATAGGCGTGTTGGGAACTAAATATTGAACATACTTTTTTATTCTAACTTAGATGTCGTTTGCATAGTAAATGTTTCTCGTGTAGACTCTTCAAGCTACTTAGAGATTCTCGAATGTCTATAAAATAATGTAAATTGTTAATTTAAAGATGAATTTTAGTTACGTCTATGTGTTTAATGAAACTAAATATTGTGAATATATTATATTATTTAGGAATGTGTGATAAATAAAAGGAGCGAATCAAAGGGCCACTTTAATCTTTCCAACGGTTGTTATAAATAATAGAATTACTTTTTTGAAAAATGGCTCCTATTCCAATTCAATCGGCTCTTAAAACAGTTTAATTATTCGGTAGTTGTATTAAAACAATAATAATGTCAAGTCGTTAATTATTTCTGTATCGATCATTCCAGTAATTACGAAGGGATTAAATGATATCAATTATGTAGGTACCTATACAATTTCCACTTGTCATTATATTATCATTCTTTGAAATATATATTGATAAGCATATAACTGAATTATTAATTCATTATGGCACGGTACAAATGATTACTATTCAATTTATTTTAATTTACTTATAAAGACAACAATTAAAGTTTGACCGCGATAACAAAAACAAAAAAAATGTATTTCCTATATTAACCGTTTAAAAAAAAAAATAGTTCATATAAAACAAAGCTGAGCACTAATTTGTTAAAAAGTTAAAAGTTAGGTTGTAAGTTAATTTGTATAACCTATGGTTTTTGCATTTATTTTTTGACGAAATAAAATTACGTATATTTAAATAAATATAATGAGATTAATTACCACGTGATATAGCCTAAACAGGGATAATCACAAGAGCCCCGTACATTTATTAAGTTTGAATATACATTTATGAGTTTATAATAGTAACGGCTATTTTAAAAACGTAATTTTTAGCTTAACTAAATTATCATTTTCTCGAGCATGTGTTATTTAACTTGATTAATCAAATGTATTTATATTATTATTTTGTTTAATGATATTTTAACTTAAACTAGTAAAAACAATTGACTTTCCCACCGTTGACTTATACGCATGCAGTGTTTCGTGCGTTAAACTGTATCGTTTTAGGTCAAATATTTACACTATTCATCTACCCGTAAAATAAAATATCATCGTATTGTCGGTTACCTCCAAAGCGGCAATCGATATGGCTATGTTCGTTATCCATTTGGATTTTTCTTCTAAAAACCAAGTCACTTCGTCGGCACATCCGTAGAAGAACGCGTTACCGGTCACCGTATCCCTGCACTCGGAGGGCAATGCTCTTCTCAGGGATAAATAGTCATTTGGTCCGTCCGCACCACAACATCCAATCTAAAACCATTATATACAATAACAGTTATTAAATTATTACAGTGATGACATAAATTATTCGACGGTGTAGTCAAGTCAAATATCAAATAAAACTAATATTTTGGAAATCTCCAGAGAAATATGCTCAGGTGCATATTTCTGTTCAGTTCAGGTGATTTCTAAAAACGTCTTTGTTGAAGTGTTGCGAAAACGCTTTATAAGTTTTACCAAGATGAATTTTTTTTTCTCTTAGAAAAACACTTTTTCGCTTAGTAAAATATATACCCATATTCCAAAACGTTTACATCACATCTAAAAGATGAAGATTTTTCGTTCGGTGGAACTTTGATTAAAAATATGTTTTCAAAGGTTCTCAAAAAAAAATATTATAAAAAAAACCTAAACAAAATAATATTACAGCGATATTGGAATAAAAATTTTTAATTTAGGCGCGTTTAATGAAAAATAAGCCTTAGAGCCTTATAGGGACTTAAGTATTTTACTTTTTTGGGGGAGGGGGTGTCTTCTGTTAAACGAATAAAAAACTACTTTAACCAGCCACTAATGCCAACTAGAGCTATATTGAAAATCATTTTTATCTAATTTTCTACAAGAATAGAGACTAATGTACTGTATTTTTGTGTCTGTTATATATACGAGTATATAATTTTCCGGCTACTTTTGGTCACTTAATTATTGTAGCTCCTTATAGTGCTTTATCAAACTCACGAGTGTTTTTTGTTTAAAATGGTTTCTATAATTATTGCTTTCAGTGTATAAACTTAATATTATTTACTTTACCGATCTTACTTGAGGAACTTTTCCTCCAAACAACACGGTGGCGTATCCAATATATTATATACCAGGTGATTCATTTAAATGGGTGCATTCGTTATCTCGGAAAGTATTAACTTTTTCCGGAATTTGTTTTCTAGAACATTTAAGAAACAAACAAACAAACAACTCTACAATTTTATATTTATGTTAATTTCTGGAGGTAAATTACTACCTACTTTTGATTTTCAAATATCAACCTATAATAAAAAGTCCATAAATAGATAGAGTGTTAGTCAAAATAAATTTCGGCGTTGGAATTTTCGATTTCTGTCAAGTCGTTGACGAGATATTCCACTTTTAATTATAAGTTGGATGAGAGTAGAGGAGTATCATTTGTGTGGTGGTACGGCGCGTGGCATGTTAATAATGTTTCTTAAAGGTTGTAGAAAACAAATTTCTGAAAAAGTCAATACTTTCCGAGATAATGAGTGTGCCCACTTAAATGTATCACCCGGTACAGTACACAATAACTAATATAATATGTATGGTACCATCCAACCCCCTTCATAGTGATAAATAGATAGTCACACCGATAGAATAGAATAAAATATACGGTGTTAAATTTAGATATCGTTCCCTGTGGAGCTCTTTGTCAGCGACATTAAGTGCGATTTTGCAAAACGGTTTAGATAATAACAATAATAATAACTGTAAATTATGCTAATATGTCCAGCAGTTTGTGTCCATACGATATGCATAGATGCTTTCGATACATGTAATAAGTACGCAAATATTTTGTAGGTTTTTTGTGCAAATCACAAATGAAAAAATAATTACCTACATATGTTCTACATAATATGCCTGAACCCGTAAAATCGCGTAATATATAACGAAACTTTGAGTATAACGTGTTTATACATATTTTTGTTTGTTTTTTATTTTTATTTTTTTTTTTTTTTTTTGAGACTAACGCGAAATAATTATTATAATATTATATACACGGAGAAAGACTCTCTTTCTTCACAGACTGTTGTTTGACAACAAATAATATCAAACAGACGCTAAACTAAATGTTTCCGTCTGGTTACCCCTACACAAAATGGATGATATATTTTCTTTTATTCAACATTTTAGAACAATGATGTCATTAGGATACGTATCAACAATTTCATTGTTACTGCTCTGTTCAATGACGACCAAAGACATAACTCGATTTTAACAATTTTTTTCTTTTTAGATTTAACTTGACGTGTATTTATATTTTTGTCAGGCGCCATGACAATGATGGTAAGACATGATATATACACACACACACAAAAAAAATGTGTTTGTAATTTTATTTTGTACGGCTTCTAATAATAAATTGATTAATTAATCTTGGTACTAGAACATCGGTCGAAAGAATGACTAATTGATCGAACATATTTATCTTTTATAATAATCGCTGAGCAGCTGATCGGGACTAATAAATTAAAAAATAACAAAAACCTAACGAATTTGATTAATTAATCGAGTAAAATATTGTGGATTATCATTGGTGGAGGATAGTATAACTAAAGAGTAGAAGTGAAATAAAACCAGATTGTTACTGATAACGTTTGGAGCAAATAATTTTTTAGAGATTAAAAAACCAGGAAAACTCTGAGGTGCTGTACAGTGAATATATAGTATGTACGGAGAAACCAAAACTCACATGACTATGGGCAGTACTGGAACAGAATTAAAGGACTTTTGGAAAGCCAAATATCTAAGGTTAAAGGTAAAAGCTTTAGGAGGTAGCCTAAATTGGAAGAATTTGGCGATAGATAAAGTGGTTAAAGTAATAAAAACTTTGAAGGGAGACAATATTGAGGAAATATTGATCAGCAGGCCCGAGAACTAACTAAACATAAACAAACTTTCAAGAAACCCGACATCATGGAGACAGACTTTCAAATGTTTTTCTCTCACATATTATTATATTTGTTCATAGAAATATTATACTAATAGGGATTAAAAACAAACTACATCTCCCCCTCTCCCTTTAAATATTACCCTATGCATATGGCTGTTTAGAAAAAATAAAGTTAAACCACAATTACGTATAATTAAATAATTATTAAATAATTCATTTTTAATTAAACTAATTCGAGTTTTTGGATTTGAAAATCAGAGCAAGATTTCTAGTAGAAAATTTGTTCACAGAAAAAATATACACCATTGTAAAACCAATACATTCCTCGCGTCGATCAGAATCTAAAATAATACTAAATCGACATTTATATCAAATCCAAATGTAAATTGAGTAATATCTGTGAATCGAAAATGAGACATTTTAGTAATTGAATCAATTGGAACCGAAAAATATCCATGTAATCTGATAATGTATTCTATTTTTTAAAAAATTCCCTTTAAACATCAAATAATTAGTCGTGTATTAATTAATATGTAACAATATAGTTGAATAAACATTGTTTACAGGGAAATGTCCCAAATTCTCCAGAAATACACTGAATATCTTTAAATCGGTGTGACTAATAAATGTGTAAACAAATATGATGGAAAAAATAATTTGTGATCGAAATGTGTGGTTTTTGTTAACAAAAACAACGTAAATATGTTACGGATTTGATGATAAGAACAATTCAGATACCATGTACAATTTGTATTTTAAATACCTATATAAACTGACTAAACAAAATTCAAATTACGAGATATCGTTTGTTTCGACACTGTGTGTATAATATTATAATTTATAATACCATCGATAACACTAACAGTATTAATATAAACTATTTAGGTTTTAGATAGAGGTTTTGATCAAGGTAATTTCCCGACCCGACCGATTTCGATAACAAATTGTAACTTTTAAACATGTTATTTAATATACTATGTATAAAGAGTTTTTCTGTATTTTTTTTTTTTTTTTTTTTTTTTTTTTTTTGATTGTTATTATTATAATAATGTTAATACACTATCCTCGTTACACTTTCAATCTAATGCCGGGGGTTGTTGGTTTTCGTTAGTGTATACAAAAAAAAAATTAATTATAAGTACTCAGATAATTAAAATGGTTTGTTTTAAATTATTATTATAACGGACAAGTTTTTTTGTTTAGATTTTGAGTAAAATGAAGGATACGATCCGTCGTTTTTTTTTTTTTTTTTTAATTTGGTAATTTAGGTATAATATAGGTTTAATATTGAAATATTAAATAACTTGACTATTACGTAATAGATTCACTAATAAATTTAAATATTTAATGTATTAAAAAACGAAAAACAAAAAGACCCGTGTTAATTATGGATAACGAAACTCAGCAACTTTACGGATATTATGTTATAGCATTAAAATAAAAATAGCCGCGTTCTCGTAAGTACACCTGCTGTACGAAATATTATAAACTGTAAACACCGCTATGTTCATTATATAAGGATAAAAATTGATATGCATTGTGTATAGTAAGTTAAAATATATTAATAAAATAACAACTATTATGCAGGTAATTAAATAAATCATACAAACAGGTATACGAACTATAGTAATTACATTGTATGTAACAACGCAGGTACGAGAAGCAGTTTTAAGTGCTTTAGTTTATGTTTATGTTAACTAAAAAATAATAATTACTATTATAATATTATGTAACATACGCTATTTACCGGGTGATTCTTTTATGGTTAAATACTCATTATTTCGAAAAGTATTGACTGTATTTGTTTTTTTTTTTTTTTTTTTTTAAACTTATTAAGAAAAAAAAAGTCCTGAAATGTTGCATCATTATTTTTTTTTATCATATTTTTTTGGGGGAACGATAATCTACTTTTAGTTTTCAAATGGCAACATTGAAAATGTCTTAAATAAATAGTTGGAGTGCCTAGAGTAAAATTTATTTTAACTAATACTCCATCTATGCATGGAATTTTTAATATAGGTTGCTATTTTAAAATCAAAAGTAGGTAGTCGTTTCAACTCCAAATATAGGGTGATAAAAATGATGTAAACGTAAAATTGTAGAGTTGCTTGTTTGTTAAATTTTCTATAAAACATATTTCGAAAAAAAATAAATACTTTCTGAGATAATGAGTGTTTAACGATAAAAGAATCATCCGGTATATTGTAAAGAGTATAATAGAATTATATTTTAATAAATAAAATAACTTTTTTATATTAAATATGTTAAAGTTTTTTTTAAAAATTTAAATTATTTTTACATCTTGGCGTTTTTATTGTAGTTAGATTTAAATTTTTAGGAATTCGCGATAAAAATTGTAAAATTGCATTTAAAATTAAAAAAATTAAATTAAAATCGAAATAGTTAGTTTAGAGTTACGCAAGTACTCATATTTATACAGTCTGTTAATTGGAAATTGATATAATTTTTGATGTTATACGGTTGGGTATTATAATATTATGTGCACACACTATGAATGAACACGCGCGCAGTAATATTTAACCGACATATACATATCTCGGCATTTATTTGTTCACTTAAATACAGGACGTTTGAAAGCAAATATATTTATGGGTTTACATTTTCCTTTAAATAAGTATTTTTGAAAATCCGAATTGCGAAGAAAAAAACCTTTCATATACCCACCTAATATTTTCGATGAATGAAAAGAGATTAAATCAAGCCGAAAACGTACCTGTATAATTGTATAAAATATTATTTATATTTAAATAAACCTCGAAAAAGTCATTTTCGTTTTTTGTAGCACGTTAACCATAATATTATTTTGGTTTTAATCAAAATATTGAAAATAACCCACGACAATATTGTTCGTTGTTTTTGTGAAACGACCACTTGACCTTTTTGTAACGTTTTTTTTCTAGCCATTTTGTGTACAACAGATCGATAGCTTGATAGCTATGAAAATATCGTAAGCCTTAAAAGATAAGATGCTTTCAAAAGTCCGTAACGAGACGGAAAAACCATTGAAAGATTGGTTTCCATTCTGCTTTATGCGGCTCTTATTTGTACATTTTACATCTGTGAGTTTATGAACGTAGTTCGATTTTATTGAATGATTTGAAGGTTGGGGATTTTTTTTGTTTATTTGACATTATTTTAGTACAATGAAGTTTATGAGTATATTATTTAATGTTTGATTAATTAATTTGTTTTACAACAACTATACAGTCAATAATTAGAATTTGATTATTATTCATTTAGTTCGAAATAAAATCGTTTGTGGGGAGGCCTTTGGGCGTATATTAATTGTTTTTAAACCAGGCATATAATAAGACGTAAGTATACCGAACCACTAATTCGTTAAGTAAAATATACTCTTTGAAATATGATTAATCGAGTTAATTTTAATTTCTACTTGGTTTAATGTTCACTTTGTGCTGTTATTTACCTCTTGTACGATTTCATGCAATAATACCTGTATTAAATGCCACTTTAAACAAACGTAATTATTTTTTGTATGACTATACCTATTCCTAAAGATTATTTTAAATATAGACACTATATAGAATTTGTAATATTAGTGTTAACTAAAACAACGAAAATTAAGAATTTTTTGAATTTTATTATAATAATATGTATATTATAAGAACATTATAATTCAAAAATAAATTTAAAAATTTTTAGTGGTTATATGTAGGTACTTAAAACCTTGTGTTTTTTTTTTTTTTTTAGTTTCTTGTCATGCAACTTTAATGTTTTAATATTAAAATAATGCAATCATCGTAAACAAATTCCATATTATTTTGTTTTTAATGTAAACAAATAAATAAAATACATTTAGTCCGCAATGAGCGGTCATGGCCATTATTATTAGCATACATATAATGCGTTAATAGTATAAATAGTTAATTGTTAACATTTTATGTACAATCTATCAAGCAGTTTTATACATATATTATAGTTACATTAAACGTTTTTTTACTACTTATAAGTCATTATAAGTTAGTTATAATAATTATAATTAAAGTTGTTTTATAAAACTAATGTATCTTTAAATTAAACAACCGATTGTAACATTTTGTCGCGATTATATCGAATTTCACGTACATTTTATACGTTTTTTTACCGTTCTTAAAATCGAGTAACACTTCACCAGTCATTAGTGTTATAAAAGGACATTAATTAGGAAAAAATTAGGAGGAGACACTTAGGGCAGTGCTGGAATGAGACCTCATGGGAAATCGAGAAAGAAATGGTTAGATAATAAAGAAGAAGATCTGAATATATTAAGAGTTCCAGAAAGGAAAATGTTAGTTTAGGACAGACTAAAGTGGAAGGACATCGTGATGGTGTTGAAAACTTTTGAGAGTGACCCCTTATTTAAGACCAGAAGAAGAAAAAGAAGAAGATACATGTGTGCATTAAATGTTTATTTTATTTCTAATGAAAAATCAACCCAATTTACCGAAATTCACTGAAAAGATTTTACTGGTAAATTCCACATTTCTTATAGATAATCTCACACATCAAATTTGTAAGTACTTAGCGTGTATTTAATATTATGCTTTAAAATAATAATATCACATACAACTTTCAATACAAGTAACGCTAGAACGATTATACTTTTATCGATATGTGTTTTAAATTGAAGTAATTTTTTTAATAAATATAAAGATATGAACCTATGCAGTAATAGTCACAAACGATAAAAATACATTTTTAAATTGCTTTTTAAATTTATGCCCCTCTCACCCATAATGTTAAATTATGAATTCAAATAAAATCGAACTTTATCGATTTCTTATCGGTTGTAAGACATGCTTATATCTCTCTGTATATAAATGGACCTTATTCCTTTGTCATGGCATTACTTGAGCATTTACCAATTTCATTAATATTTTTTTAAATTACTCGTTGAGCATGTTCTTAGGCATAAGTGTAATCCTATAAAGTTGCGGTTCCGAGAAGAATGTATGGTGGTGATGATGAAATAACAGTGGCATTAAATAATAATATATTTTTGTTTAATGTCTGGTTGCTATTGGTTAATCGGGTATGTTTGTTGATTTGTATTTGTATTTTTTTCAATAATATATTTAGTAAAAATTATATTATAAACGTTGTTTTTATATACTCTATGGACAAACATTTTAAAGGTTGGTCAAAATGTATTTATAGTATCTATGGCAATTAATATCGGCACAAGATTGCATATAAAATCTTTAAAAAACTGTCTGCTTGAGTGTATGAATCTTACTGACCGTAAAGCTAAGGAAACTGTCTAATCAATGCTATTAACCAATTTACTATTCCAGTTTTAACGGCTCCAATTTCCCGTTAAACAGTGTTTTTCAATGAACATCAATGAGGCATAAGATCAAGCATTAAACGTTGCTGGCTTAGACCTAACATTTCAATTTTTTTCCATGTTTTTCCCACGAGAATCTGTCACGTCTCACACGCAAAAAAAAATTATTCTTGCTGGCCCCAGAAGGTGAGACACTTAACGTGGTCCTGAAATATTTAATTCTTAAGGCAAATAGTAAATTAAAATTAAAAAATATATATTATAACAGAATACTTTTAGTCCCACTTCCCACCTATTTGTTTTCATTCATTACTGACAGGGTCAATACCAAAAAGAAATATGGGTAAAAAAAATTAAAAATTGGCACGGGCAAGACCGGGTAAAAAAGCTAGTATATATTTATCTGTGGTATTATAGTACCGAGTTAAGGTATGCAATTTATATTTTATGTGTAAAAGCGAGAAACTTAACAATTATTTTATAATAAAAGTTGACCGTTCGTTCGTTTTTATTACATAATAATAAAAATACAGTTTATAAAAAATAACGAAATTTACGATTTACCTAATTTAATCTTTGGTTTTGTACCGGCCGGCGGACCCCGAGAGTGAAAAAATAATAAATAATTAATTTTTGTAATTATTATACCTATATACCTATACTTTTATTTTCGCGACGGAAAGTTTTCTTTTAAACTTTTACACCGCGCTGGATATTTAATTGATAGGAATCGGATATAGAATTTATTTCAAGTTTTGTTAAATTGTAAAAAAAAAAAAAACTAAATTTATAGTTTACCGCTGGCTGTCTTTGCTCATTAAATCTGAAGCGGTCTGTTACCCACACACACACGAACACGAACAGACACACACACACACACACTCACACACACACACACACACTCACACAAACACAAACACACACACACACACACACACACACACACACACACACACACACGCGTGCGGGCGCGCGCGCGCGCACAGTCTGTATAGTTTGGAAGCAATAAACTTTTGATATTAAAACGAAAATATAGAGAAAGTTTTAACACTTTAATGCGTAAAACGAAATAAAAAGCAGTTGAAATATTAAATATTATATAAAGATGAAAAAGAGGTACGCCGCACTATATATTCGTGTACGTACTTACAGCTATGAGTTAACGATGAGTTAATATTTACCATAAAATACGAGTCAAGGTTATAGATGTTCTGTAATGTATACAGACATTCTAATTTCACGAGGTTTGAACTTTCAAAGAACCGTTGTTCGTTGTTTAATTTTTCCGGTAAATATTGACGCGTTACGTTCGATAACAACATCATTATAAGAACCATTTAAATGATATACATACAAAATATTATTACGATTTGTGTGTTTTTTTTTTTTTGAATGTCAACAAATTTTCTACCAGGAATCTCGCTCCAATCAAAAACATTTTTTTTTTTTTTTTAATCTAGTATGTGCATTGGTTGTATTTTCAAGAAATAGTATAAATGCTAATATAAACAAACTTTCGGTAGCCGTTTTTAAATGCAGTACAGTAGACAATTTTGAGTATCCGAGTGTTATAGTTTAAGAGTCACTCTTTATATCATCTAACCTATTCCAATTTTCTTTCTAAAATCGCGGCAGGTCTATTAGCAGTATGAGAAGACTTTTTTTTTTTTTTTTTGGAGGGTTATCAATTTATTGAAATGACACTTTGGATCCTGCACTTGAATCGATATATGATAATATATTGTATCTATTTAGAAACTATATATAGGTATATAAATTGATTAGTTTTTCCGAAATAATATAATCGAATTTAATCGTTCTATTACAATAAATTGTATTATGTGATCGGGTAGTTGTACTCGCTCGTAGGTACGCAATATAGTGCGGTGCAAATGAAAATGTACAAACTCAAAGGGGACAATCAGCGGACCATATTTTGTATAATATTATATGAAACGATATATATGTCACTCCTGCCACAAACGGATTTATATTTTACGTTCTGAGTAAAGGCGAAGAAGCTATTCGTTTTTTTTTTTTTTTTTTTTTTTGAGAACACTTGTTCGGATATAATAAAAATGATTCGATTTGTTTCATATCAGACCTCGAAAGATATACATTTTTTCCCTGTAATTGCACTTTATTTTGATTTTGATTTATTTTTTAAATACAATAATTAATAAAAAAAAATGCGTAAAACCAGTAATTATAATAATTATAATATTTGATGTTTTTTCGATTATTTATCAATTTCTTCGTTATGGTTCTATCACTTTTGAGTAAACGACTTGTGACCGCCATTAATACTATTATTGCAAATACATTTACAAATAGATAATATACTTCGAGATACATTGTAAAACTTTTAAAAACAGCTCTAAAAGAGTTTTCATTCTTCCCATCCCCTCATAACTACGCCACTGCAAGTTTACGAGTTTCCAAATTATTATTGCCGCGTAATACAATTTCAAATTACATTTAGTTCGTGGATAATCAGACTAATCCCCGTCGCCATCGATGGTTCATTTCGCCCGGTATACAGAATGATCAATCTCACATGAGACACTCATTATCTCGGAAAGTATTAACTTTTTTTGACGTTTGCTTTCTAGAAAGTTTTAGAAACAAATAGCTTTTTTATTTTAAATTTCCGGTTTTTTCGTCACTCTAATTTTTAAGGGTGAAATGACTATACACTTTCGATTTTCAAATGGCATTATTTTAACTAATACTCCATCAATTTATGACATTTTTAATAATCGTTTCACCCCCGAAAATTAGGGTAACAAAAAAAAAAAAAAAAAAAAATGAAAATTTTAAATTATAGAACAGCTGTTGTTTTTTCAATGTTCTTTAAAAAATTTCGAAAAAAATTAAACATTTTTTCGAAATAATGAATGTCTTATGATTGATTAATCACCCCGTATTCGTATACTTATTATTGTAAATCATAATATTATTATGCCGTCACAGAATCGTGGTTTAAGCGTGTATAAGTACGGCCGAAGTACTCTAGGTACATTCACGATGGAAATAGCCGGTCGGCCGTGCAACTGTATACACGCTAAATACTAACTAGCAATTAATTGCTAGGTCGTTAAGTAATGATAGTACTACTGACTCCACGGTGTATATACATACACACACACACACACACACACACAGTTCGGAGCTCTCTATTTGTGTAAAGACCCTCGGGACGATGGGTTTTCGACTGTTCCCCGAGATAATTTAATTGACGAAATACTCTCGGCGTTTAATGTGGCCGGCCGAGTTGGTGTAAATAATACGGGATACGCCTAACCTATACTTATTAACTTTATTTAATCATCGTATTATTATCAATTGCTACGTATATCGGTGTGCTATTGAAAATAATCGCACTGTTAATATAATTATAATGGGCTAAACGAGTTGTTTCAACGAGCAGACGTTGTGAACCAGATAAAAAGAAAGGAGCTAGGATGGGAAATTCACGCGTAGAACGAGGAGAGAATAAGGGGATTCGCGGTTCAAAAGTGCCGTTGCCCCGTGCAATTTTTGTACAGGCCGAAAACTGATGGGTACTCGCGGTATAGCACGTATTGTGTGTGTATTTTCGTAAAATTGTACCTTTATGGTTATAGGATATTAATAAATTGTGCGGTTTATAATTGCTACATTAGGTATGTTAGCGTGTGTAGTGCTTATTAGTTGGTAATATTTTTTTCAAAAGTTGAAAGTCTATTATTAAAGTTATTCGATCTCATAATTTTTAATAATAAACGAGTATTCACTGTTCACTGTCTATAAATAATACGTGGGTTATATGTCTTCATGATATTATACACTTAAGTTGAACTTTAATAATTAAACGATTAATTTTAACTTTTTCAAACAACATTATTATTGTATGATATGGTTAACTGGTGAATAGAGAGATATAAAACGAGAGGGCGGAAAATTTGGATTTTGCCTATGAATAAATTTTGTCTAGACCCGGCTCTGGATAGATCTATGTATATGTGTTGAGCATAGGCAATAAACGAGATGGAAACCTATAACCAAACTAAGAAGACATCCTAGAGGTTCGGACGGAATAAATAAAAATGTACTATTTCTGGGTGTGGTAGACAACAAACAGATAGCTGATTAGTAGGCAGCTGCAGAGACAAATTTCATTCCGAGACACAATGATGTTTCATAAAGTTGTATGATATTACAGCGATCGTCTCGTAATTGATCGATTTAAAAGTCCTGCTTCTCAAAATGTATAAATTTCAGTTATATTAAACCGTTTTCTCATAGTAGGTAGGTGTTTACTATTTATTTGAAAACTTTAAAATTAAAACGAATAGATGTAATATTAAAATATAATATAATATTTATAAAAAAAAAAAAAAACGAGAAATTGTTTTAATCTACCTCTGTGTCTCGTTTAATCCTATCAGTCAAGGTTGTCGCATATTATATACCTACGTGTATTATACTATCCAAATGGCCTGCCAAGAGTAAATCTGTGCCACCTGCAAACTCGGGATTTTTATGCCAACATTTTTCTAGTTTTTACGTTGGTAGAATTATTAATGAAATTAATTGCGGCTGTAAATATGCAGGTGTGTGTTTTTAGCTTTTTCACCATTTTAATACAAACTAAAACGCACGTTTTTTGGATTACCCATCACTAAGCTAATAATATTAAAAAAAAAAGAAACGAAAAAATCGAAAATACTTCGCATCATGGATAGGCCTGCGCTGCTCACTTTGCTCAGAATCTAAACTTAGTTGGAAAATACTATTGCCAAACAACCGTAATTCAATTTTCATATCGAGTCAAATGTATGGCGGTTGGTACGAGAATAACTATTTCTAAATACGATTTGATGTACAGTTATTTATGAACCCGACAAATTATAATTTTGTCGTGTGACCACGGGCGATATTACAGCGAGTTTCTAAAACACGATTTTTTTTATTATGGAAAAGAGACATTAAATTTGTATTGTATTGATTTAGAATAAAGACGAATTATAATAATCTACTTTTTATCGAGAAGTACTTAAAGAAGAACAGTTAATTTTAAACCGCAGCAAACATTATTGGCAAATATTATAGAGATTGAAAATTTCGCGTTTGTGCGGCATAGATGTAGACGCATTCTTCCTACAAGGTTGCATTTTGAAAACCTAATTAAAAAATCACGGTGTCATTGTCATAAAATATTCGATTCTTTTTTATTAAAGTTTATTAACTTACTATACATAGTTTACGTATAATAAAAGGCGGGCAACTTGAAATGAAAAAAACAAAAATAATAATAATAATAATAAAAACTACCCGAATAAAAAAAAAAAAAAGATTTAAAAAGTCGTTGACCGGGTGACAAATACACACAAATACGCGGCCAGACGTCCTATACATACAGAAAGAAAAAAAACACATACGAGTTTAAGTACGATAATACGCATTTATTTTTGAGGAGTTTTCGTCCAAATGAAAACGTACACGTATATGTAATGTGTTTACACACAGTACACACACAGAATATCGGTCCGAGAGCCGCTAATCCGCCAGGCAAAAGGGCAAGCCACCGCTCTCCACCGTCTCTCAGCCATCACCGGTTGTTTGCAGTCGGATTCAAAGCGGCTTATCACTCAATTTTGTTTGTTTTCCAGGCCTTTTAGGAAGTGTTTTTATTTATACCAGTGTGTAGCAGTATGCGTATTATCCGTTTGCCCTTATACGCACCTAAACCGTCATAAGAGGTGACGGGAACCACGATTGTCGTCGTCATGGGCTCACGATCAGCGAGATCTGCATTAGGAGCTATTAAATTACTGTTCCACATACGTAAGACTTTTTAAAAATAGATATTGCATTGTCATAGGGGAAAAAACACTAAAATACTGATATCTTGATACTGGACTTTTGCAACCACTGTTGTAGGTGAGAAGTTGGGAAGGTAGGATACATAAGGTTATTTCATTTATATCTCTTAGCAACGATAAACCATTGCTGACGTAAGACAATCCGAGCGCAATTCGATAATATATAATTTGAAGTGCCGTATTTTTGTTCGCAATTTTCGTTTAATTTTGATTTAAAAACGCTTATAAACAAAAAAATTAAACAAAAATATGGTCTCTAGTCGTGTTTCGATTGGAGCAATATTTGTGTTATAGTACGTAGTAGGTACTTATTTAAAATAACGAAATCGTGAAAAAAATCGTAAATTTTTTCCAGTTAATCGTTTTACCAAGTAGATAAAATTGAATTTCAGAAAAGGTACTACACTTAAAGATCGGAGCAAGTGTTCTAGGATAAAAGTGATCTACAGCATAAAAAAAAAACCATTAACCATTGTAAAAAATTAAAAAAGGAAAAAAAGTCGTCCGATTATTTTGGAAAATAGGTTAGTCCAATATAAGTGATATTATCAAGTTTCAAGTATCTAGATAAAAGTACATAAAATCAGAGTAGAAACTTATAGACGGTATCTAATACTATACAATTACTCATTAGGCATAAACATTTAATATAGAATTTGTTTTTTGAGTTCTTTCAGAGATATAATTTTTTCTTTCTCGAAAATGTTTAAAATATGTATTATAATGTTCTTTTCTGCATCAAATGGTTCATACAGGTTTCATATCAATATTATTAATGAAATATTTACAGCTGCGTCCCGTGAACCCGTTTATCGGTGCAAAATAGCCATGACAATCGAGATTTTAGATTAAAAAAAAAAAAAAACAATAAGTACTGTACTTTATTTTTTAATTTTTCAAATGTTTTATTACAGTGACTGACACCACAACGTCAAAAGTAAAGTTCATAAAACTTATCCGAAGTAATATTCATCACGGGGTTGTTATACATTTTCGGAAGTTCGTTAGAAAATATTGGTCAAAATCCAAAGCTTTGTACAAAGAAAAAAAAAAAACAATAAGTAATGTACTTTATTTTTTAATTTTTCAAATGTTTTATTCGCCACAAAATGAAATAAATTAGTAATCTGGACAAATTGCATTGAATGTAGTGCATATAATACATTAATTTCGATCAATATTTTCGGACGATTAAACTTGGTAGTGTTTCCTTTCTTTTGATTATCATTTGAATGTTTTAAATGTTTTTCCTCTCTGTATCAATTGTCTATTGCGCTATTGCTTCTAACATGTTTTTGTATCACAGTTAAATCGTAGTAAAATAATCATTGCTTTGTCGCGCACCTACAGAAGCGTGTATAAACCGATATTAATGTTAATAATATGCTTTGTTATAAATTACAATTATTATTATTCTTGTTAAGATATTACGTTTCGTTCGTGTTATGTGCATTTTTATGGGACTCCGGTAACAGTTTTAAGCGAAGAAATTTATAGGTTTTGTTATTTATGCGAGATGAAAATAATATTATTAAAAATATTATTTAATTTAATATTTCGAGTCTGCGAGATATTCACGCTTAAAATCATTATTGTTCACAATGTATACACATCGAATTTAGACCCGTTGGTACATATTTTATTAATATTATTTTTTCGTTTGTTTTTTTAATAATCCAAACCTTTTTTTTTTTTATAATTAACATTTTTTTTCGTAGTTCACTTAGATCGTTATTATAAGTAAAATAGTATAAAACGCGTGTGTTCGTGTTATAATTAAACAAATATGTCTCTAACATACGCAGTAGTCGGGAAATGAGGGGGGGGGATAAGAGGATTTTGTCGTGCGTATACAATTTGACGGTCGCCATTAATTATAATTATAAACAAACTACTCCTGTGCGAATATTGTAAATTCTTCCCCGCGTTTAATAATTATAATTATGTTTAAGATACGTGTAAAATCCACAGTGACTGCATGTGTAATATATGTGTATAGAGTGTCTTTATTTTTTCGAATTCCGAGGCGGATCGGCGGAGAACTATATATTATAATGATAATTTTATAGTTATTTTATAATGATGTGTGGTTTTTTTCGCTCGAAACATGCGACGGTTATATACGCGTGTTCGAAAAGTTCCGTGCGGCAATTTTACAGGATAAGTATTCTGGTCGGACACAAATATGATAATTATGGCGATATTTGAAAACGCATTTCGATTTTGCCGGGGCAACAGCGGTTCTGCCTCGCTATGCTTTTAAAATATTTTTCGAACGGCCGAACGTGATATTCCACATTGATGTACATAGAAAACAATAATACCTGCCTAAATTGATATTGTGTAAGGACATTGTAACGTGTGTGAAACTGTATAAAGTTTGGATGTGACGGATTTTAATTTTAAAATATAAAACATAAAATATTAAAAAGTATTAAAAATCACTTATAAAGTCGTAGCCCATCAGACACCAGTTTTAAAAATCAGCTTTTAAAACTAAAATCGAACCCAATCTCTGTCTATTTATATCTGATTTTGCGGTCGTTAATGGCCGTATCCATTTCCCTTAAACAGGTTGCGATCAGTAGATTAGTGGAAAACAATTATCACTATGATGATTATGTAGTAGGCAAAATTTAGAAATAGAATTCGATTTAGAACCTTTCGGGTTGTTTGTACATCGCACTTGATATATACTCCTCGTGTAGGATATATTATAGATTATGTTTATTGATGGGAAGTTGGGAAGATCAGATAAATATTACATAAAAAAAATTTAATCTACGAATTTTTACTTAATTTATTAATATTTACGCAACGATAATAAATCATGAAGTATAAACGAAAAACTATTCAAAGTGAATATTCGGTTAATCGTGTACTGCAAATTGTATTGATTTTTAAAAAATATTATAAAAACATACAACCATATTAAAACCAATACATTCCTCCTAACGCCTTAGTATCTAAAAATTAGGTACACAACATACTTCATAAAGAATAAAGTAGCATAACCATGAAATGGTTATGATAAAAAAATATAAACGTTACGGTGATTTAAGAGAAGTTATGATCTCTGGGCTCTCTCTTTTGCAGGCTATGGCACTCTGATCATTACAATTTAAACATTTTAGATTGTGAGTGGATCGAGGAATGTATTAGTTTTATAAAATTCATATTTTTTGTTCTGTATAACTTTGGAAATAACTGGAAATTTTGCTCCGATTTACAACCATAGCACATTTTCTGAAAGAAAACCTGGTTGGGGTTGTACTTTAAAGTGAACATCATTCGATTTTCTCAGCTGTTTTCACAATAAATGAAAAAAAACCTGGTTCGTTTTGCTACTGATTTTGTGTAGACTCGGTTAGATGATTTAAATTGAGGCGATTCAAGCAGCTGTTAAATTTGACCATAATCGCCATACGAGCTCTAAATAATTATGGATGTTTTGACATATACGTCGTATAATATTTTTTACGGTTTGAACCGTTTTTCACGCAAATATTCGAAATTTCATATAGGCACCCGAGTCAAATATTTATAATGAAAATATTTGACCCCGAGTACCGGGCTTTACACTTCAAACAAAAATATCGCATAATATTATAATATTTAAAATATAATATCTGGAAATTGGTTAGCATGCGTGATCAAATTTCGAGAAGGGCGCTACTGATTTTTCGTGTTTTGAAATTAATTATAAATTCGTTGAGGTTTAAACAAAACTGCGCTCGTGCGTTCGTACATACACTAATTTTATGTAGAACAAATTACGTTTAATAGGTATTGTAATCGTATATATACCATGTGTAATATAAATCGTGTACACTCGTATGTTATTAAAACGAATGCGCCTACACATGATGTCCCCCGCAGACTGCAGTACGAAATACCTATGCTTCAGGGAGAATAAATAAAAAATAAAAAAAAGAATTAATGAATAATTCTGCAGTCGGTATTTCGCGCTGAAATATTCAGTATTTCGCTGTCTACGGATAATAATATTATGCTAAAACTGCATTTAATTATGTGTGTATATATATATTATAATAATATAGAATCTGCACGGTAATCGAGAATTATTTTAATTGATGTTTTATTAAATTTATTATATTTATTAAAATATCATGAATGCGAAATTACGCAAAATGTATTTTCGACCGATTGGCAAAAATACGCATGCGTATCGTAGATCGTAAGTGTTTGTTTCATAAAATCAAAAAAAAAAAGAAAAAAAAGAGAGCTGATACTGGGAACGGATGAACTATTATTTTAGTATAGGGAAGTCGGAAGGGATTCTGTGTACGGAGCAATACAAACGTTTCGTTGCTAACGAAACGAAAAACTCAATTCTGTGCCGTGTACCATTAGTCGAATTTATTTCCTTATTATTGCCTAGGTGGCCCGGAAATCGACAAAAATCATAACATATAACAAATTGACGGTGTTTACTGTTTAATAAGAAAAATACGAGAAAATATAATTTCTCCTCAATGCGCCGACCGGGTCATAAAATGCAACACAAGAGAGTTTCTATAGAATTTTCGACCGGAGTAAGTTATTTGAACAAAAAAAAAAAAACATCACAGTCAAACCAATACAGTTCTCGCTTCGCTCAGAATCAAAAAAATGAAATTAAAATGACAGACAAATTAACAATGTCAGCTTACTCTCGGTCTATACATATAATATATAATCTACGCTATCAAATTATAATTATTATTGCTATAAATCAATACAATACGAATTATTAACTTTATTTATGGTTCGTGTTTGCGTTACGAGCTTACCCTATGTAAACATAATAATATTGTCATGCGTAGCAGGTAAACACGAACGATATATTGCAATATTATTTTAACAGGCATCAGTTCGTTTCATTCAAAAACGGTAACGCGAAATATTTCAGCTCGTATGGAGCTTGATTGAAATTGATGGTGGGTGGGTTGTTGGTTGTTTAGGTAGGCCGGTAGTGGGTCGGTATCAAATTGGCGTCAAAGATGAGCGGACCCAGGTTTTAAATGTAATGTTAGGAATGTTGGAGGGAATTGGATTTATGTCTGTACGTAACAATAAATCATTGTTAATGAAAAACTATTCTGAGCATAGTTCGGTTATACTTGTTTTTAAAAGCCGTAATATTTACGATAGCGCGCCCGATAAAATTTACATTTTCATAAACGGAAACAAATACTTTTGATTAATAATGTTTTATTTTTAGCCAATACAATAATTTTTTTTTTTTGTCACGAAAATCGCCCCGGATACAGCTGCCACGATTTATTTATCGTTTTTTTTTTTTTTTTTTAATGATACGCATACCCGAATGACGTAATAATATGTTTGTGTAATTTTTTTTATGATCGTTATTACTCTCAATCTTCTCCCAACAGAAAAACAAAAGTTATGGGATCTTTTGACTATTAAAATTATTTTTGTAGAATCTTGAAAAATATATGTTGTACCGGGTAGTTTTAGTTTAAAAATCGTTTTAGTAAAGTATATTTAAAAAAAAAATGATAGGACTATGAGAATCGGGTTTATTAAAAACAGACGTTTTCTTTTGGGGAAATTAATATTATATTACGCATGCATGTAGGATTGCATTTACAAAAAAAGACTCGTTCAAGTGTATTATGGTACCTCCGATCTCCGATATAAAATGAAAAAAAAAAAAAAAATCACCACAATCTCTTTAATCTGAACCCTCCGGTCAAAATATTTTACGTCATCGTTTGACTAAAACACGGTGTAGATGCACATCGCCAACGATAGCGCTTCGTAATTATAGAAAAATAACCGGGCGTTTTATAAGCAAACGTTTTTGAGGATATCGCGATTTTTAATCTAATTAGACCGTATATTATATACATTTTAAACTTCAAACAGGAATACAATATCTTTTTTGTAAAATATTGTTTTTTAATATACTTATATGGCTGTATAGATACATATTTTTTTTTTTTTTATGTACAATATAATACCGGCAAAAACAGTCGGCCGCGTTTTCGATTATACAAAAACGTATATTTATTATTATTATTCCACCTCTTCTATCTACTCCTCCTACACCAAAAAAAGATACATTGAGACGATAGCACGTCTTCGGTATTAAAACGAAACTCGATACCGTTTCCGGTTGAAAAATTCGGCGATGCAACGGCTGGCTTTATATTTCGGGAATCGGGATTATGTATATCGTCAAAATGATCGCAGGGCGCGTATCGGCACTGGAAACAACGGAAATTGGTTTGTCTGACTTTGTTCTGTTTATGATGTCCGTAAAAACTGTTCTTTATCTCTCTATAATATTCGTTTTCGAATGTATACATATAATATATATTGGAAAAACGAAAATAACGCAAAACCGTCACGTTTTCTGTACTGCGCAAGTATAGATATGTAGGTACAATATACAGTGTTATTGGTACCTACTAATAATAGCGAGAATCGAACCTCGTCTCCTTTTTCACGTGAATCGAATCGGCTACTTTTTATTTTTACCTTCCACGATCTACTATATACAGGTATACCGCAAAGCGCCCAACGTTTGGTAATATCACATTGTCACCGTACGAAAATGTGTTTATAATTTGTATTTTTCTATCGATCAAACGGGGTCGTCTTGGTGCCAAATTCACGTACTATGTACCATGTATTTATGATAATACATTTTAAAATATCTAGATTGAGTCAAGAGACAGTATTGCCAAATTGCTAGAACTATATTATCAAGACGAAGATAAACGCACCCTACATAAAAACATTTAATTATCTAGATTACAGATAAAGCGATAAATAATAATCAGCTATTTTATATCTGGATAATAAAAAACCAAATTTTTCAGTATTTATCATGAGCCAGATGTGTACCGTGTACCAATATGATACACATCTAGGTTTCAAAAACGGTTGTGAGATCGATGCAATTAATTATTTATCTCAGATAAGGTCTCAAGATAATTTGCTCTGAGTTACTGCATAACTGGATATCTGGGTAAAATAAAAGATGCGAAATTGATCCATTTCCAGTAACAGCTAGTGCTGGTAGGTAAAAACCTTGATAAAAAAAACCGTTCGTTATCAAACAATATGTTAATCACCGTATTTTAGATATTCTACAAATTTTCCCAGGAAAGAGACTATTGCACTCTTATATGTCTGTAAATACATGTATCTTTTTCTTGCTTACTTTTCGACACTTTCCGAGGCATCATCTGAATAAAATACAATTCTTGTTGTATTCCAATATAAAATCACATCAATCAAACCAATATCAAATGTTGTTGTGAGAAGGTGTTTTCTGATTTTGAACACCTTTACAGGCTCCCCAAATTAATACAATGGTATTATATTTTTGTAAATGCATAGTGTAAATATTAATAATGTGCCATTTAAGAGTTTCAATTTTCAAACCCCTCGCCAATCATTTGTATGCTTAAATTTCACGATTTCAAAGGAAATATTGGGTTTTAAATATCTCTACAGGTTAAATGGAACATATCAATCAGGCTTCCGTAACAGTTTTAGATCAAATCTACAAATTAAAAATTAAATACTGCAATAGTGTCAAGTCCTCCGGGAGAAATTTTGACTCTAGTGACGGAACTCTGCTGTTCATTGGTAATTTGTTTTGCTAATCATGTGTCTACCGCGGATCACGACCTAATGTTTCCGCTGTAAAATTCATTGAAATCTCGTACTCACTCGCAGAAATGGAATATTCGTAATAAATACTTGAGTGATATTACTGTCGTTTGATTGTCATTATCTCAATGTCAGCGACGACATTCGAGATGTACATAATTTGAAAATTTGATCAGCGTAAGTTATTTTCCTATTATCATTATTATTATTACGGTCCGATATTAAAGATAACGGTTGTTTCCTTTCAAAACCGATATTTTCGGTTAACAAACACTCTACGATGGACTAACAACATACAGACAAACTTATTGTATGAAATCTATACAATGTTGTAATATATTTGACTATGATTTTTTTCGGGTGCATTAAATTCGTTGTAGAGTTAAATAAAATGAGTTTATACATTTTATCGGTGTTTCACTGTTGTAGGTGGGAAGATGAAAAGATATCGATAGCTTAAATGCCGAATATAATTTGTAGAATTTTCAAAAAATCGGCTATATTTAATAGTCAATCAAAAAAACTCAACCCTCTTTACGATTCTGCCTAATACGTGTATCAGGCAAAATCTTTCTCAAACGTATTAGAGCTGTGTTACATAGTATTAATATTTGGCATTTTACGAGCTGGTAGTATTATTTTTTAATGTACACGAATACTAATTTCAAAGACATTGTCACAAAAAAATATTCTAATTGGTGTAATTTTTAGTGAACAAATAAAACGTGTAAAACATACAACGGACATAAATTATTTGAATATTTGACAAAACTGATAAATACAATTTTGGAAAATTGTAATAAATTGTTAATTTACGGTACAACTACATTTACTTATAGTTTAATATTAAATAAAATGTCCCTAAAATACTTGTATGTTCACAACCCGACCTGAAAGATATAAAACAAACAAATTTCACGGTAAGTCCAACACCATATTGACTTTACGCATAAGTTAAAAATTAAATTTGAAATAAAACTATAGGGATTTGAAAAATTCGAAAACTTTGAATGGTTCTCCTGAACAATTCAACATTTTGTGATACCTATGTCATATTTGGCCTTTAAGCCATCTTTATAGGATACAAAGAGTAATTAAATTTTTATCTGAACGTAGCGATTAATCATATTCAAAGTTTTTACACGAGTTGCTATTTGAAAAAAAAAAAAAAAATTATTTTATGGCAGATTTCACCGCAGGTCTCTTGCGATTTTAACGACCATGTACTGGTATAGTTAGTTACGAGCTTATTCTATGGAATTTTAGCATATTATATAATATTACTATAATATGGGTTTTTCGTGTGTTTAAAATGTGTGCGCGCTCGATTTCATGTACAAAAGAAAAAAATGTTTATTTCTATTGTTGGCTTCGTACCTATACATTGAATACCTTCGTATTTGAAAATATATTACATTCGCCGGAAACAATTATTATTTTCCGCTCAGGATGGGACGGTAATACCATCGTCATATTGTTCATTGTTCGGGATTTCATGATATTTTGCTCTTTTTTTTGCATACAATAGAATCTCGACAATTTTTTATTTTTAGTGGATTCAGTATTAATAATAATGATGAACATTTTACTGCAATAATGCAGTATTATAATAATAATTAAACGCGTTATTTAATTCAGTATATTATTCTGCATAATAATAACATCAATGCCGAATGGATTATTAAATATTTTTGTTATAAGAAAAAGTCTCTTATATTAAAAAAATATTCAATAATAAATCATTACAAACAAAAAATAACGTTTCTTCTAGACAGAGCCCGGGTAAAAAATGCTAAATTTAAATTTAAAATAAGTATGAAGTTTTAAAAAAAGTTATAATTAGTTTACAATGTAACGTGAATTTTAATAATTTTTTCCCAAATTTTTATAGTACAACTATGTATTTTTTTTGTTTTTTTTTTTGAACCAGTATAAGAGCCTTAAATGGTTTAAATTAAGAACTTTCGAAAAAATTACTTTTCAAATGCACACCAACTAGACCGAAAATTATACAATAAACTCCTGTGAAGGAGTTAGGTTTTACTATATAAATTAGGTTCTAATCTAGCAAAAATGCAGAAATATACGTTATATAATAAAACCAATGCGTTTATCACTCCGATTAGTATCTTATGTTATCGATATATATTAAAATATTTACATGAAAACATAGGGTAATTTAGGGTTCGCGAATTATTCATACCGTAAGTAGTGTACATAATATAAAATTTAAATATACACTCTATACGATGTAGAACATTATCGTTTATCATTATTAGTTTAGTACAAGGATGACGAGAAGTAAAACGTCAATGATCCCACGGGAGAGTCAAGGTAATAATTTGCAGAACATATTCTCGAAAATAATATGAAATTCGTACATACAATGCATTATTCAACAAAATTTTACATAATTTTTTTTTTTACTGTTTTTTTCCCAAGGGTCTATTATATTTACTATTTCATCTAAAAAATTCCAGTCAAGATCAAAATCGATAGTTTTTAAAATAATAATTATTACCATGCGTGTTATATTTTGTTATGTCGTATTAAATTTCTAAAAAGATTTGAGTTGTTAAACATTTTAAACACGTTCTTTGTATAAGTTAATAACTTGATTAATTTAGGATACAATTCGTTTTATAGAAAATATACAAACTTGTATAATGATAAGGCTACATACAAGTTGCTGTCATTGGCGATTTTTGAGATAAGCAGATAATAACAGTTGTGGTAATTTATAATTAATAATTTTTTAAAAAAGAAATAAACATTTTTAAGAAATACATCTATACCTACTGTACCTATTAATCAATAAAAGTGTACGCAGTCCTAACTTTTTGACATGAATGGGAAGGAAAATGTTGTAAATAAAAAAAACATATATATATATATATAAATGACCACCTTCTTACCCCTCCCCTCTTCCCAAAAAAGGCGTTTATGAAAATTGGTGCTACAGAGAAACGTTAAGAACGAGCAGGACCGAAAAAAAACAAATGCAAAAATGCTAAATAGAATAGTCAAAGAAAAACTAGAAATTGATAAATTTGATAAGAAGACGAAATCAGTAAATTTGCTGAAGTCTGTGGAAATTTATTACACATATCAGGGATGAGACTTTAAGGGAAGAGGTACGTAGAAAAACCGAAAGACAATTACGGATGAAGTGAAGCTAAAAACCATTCTGAGGATCGATTGCAAAAGAGAGAGAGAGAGACCGTAAGGATCTACATTTTAAAGGTATAAAAAATAGTGGAGTCGAATTGTATGCTTTTAAAAAATGACCAAAAAAACGATTCAACTTGTTTACCATAATCTTAGTTATTACTCGTGTACTACGTCGACTTACGAATGAACTAATTTTAACATAATGAATTTTATGCATTTAATAAAACACCTTGTAGTAATCACATCAACCATCATAATAGTGACACTTCTGCGTATTTCAACTATAAAAATGACAAGGTTAAAATAATTTAAAAAATTATGCGAATGTTAAAAAAGCACATGGATATATATTTAAAAAAGCTGCCCCGGGATAATTGTATTTTAATGTATACCTGTAAGCAACGATAAGTCAATAAACCATTGATAACGAAAAACGATTCTGACCGGAGTACATTTGATAATTATGCTTTGTCAACAATGTATATGTTATATTGTAGTAAAATAATTAAATTATATTTCCTTTAATAATATTTGTTTAATGTTGTACCGATGTTCCCGTTGTTCCTACGTTTTCCCCAGTTTTTCACATTTGCTAAAAAAACGCTTGGGAAAATTGAAATGTGACTTACCTAAAGTACCTCCCCAGTCAAATTTCCTTTTATAAAATGTGTTATCATTGTAAATCATAGTAAAATTTCCTGCAGAAAAGTTGAGCACATATAAAGCAAATGAATAAATAAAACATCTTTGTAAAAGCATACCCTTCGTCGCTACAGTCAGAATCTAAAATATATATTCAAATGCGTGTTTAAAATACCTATACTTTTAATAATTAATAATAATATTTAAATTAAAATAGGTATAAAATTAATCCTATATTATGAAAGTAGTATATTTCTTTGAAGTTTATAATATACTTAGTGCGTAATATACGAGTACATAGTTTTAAGGAATATTGTTATTGTATAATATTATGAAGAAAGTTACAGAATAAAATTAAGAAGAAGTTCGGTTAAGTCGAAGATATAAAGAATATTAATTACGTATAATATAAAATAACATTTTGTCATCCGAGTACTTATGACATAAATAATTTTTAAAATTAATCCTGAGGTTGATTAAAATTGATTTCTTTTCATAAAATATATCAAAATGTCTTAACGTTAATCATACAAAAGAGCTTAATAAATCTATTCGGAAAACAATATTAATGAAAATTATCGTAATTTATTATACGCGATTGTTATTGTTTTATTGTTGATAAATAATTATTACTGTTAAAACAGCATGTTACAGGTTCAACAAATAACTTGTACAACAATAAATGCATACAATATACATAATTACGATAGACACCTATAATATATTATAATTATTTCATCAATTGTGTTAAAATAACTTATTTATTCATTTATTTGTTCTAAATACCGTGGATTGGTTTTAATTATTATATTAATAGATGATCATGCATAATACATGTACGCGTGTAATACCAATCTGTCTACTTATAGATGAAATATTGTACACTCAAGTATATATTGCTCGATAAGTAGAATTTAGACCTAAGTTTCCCTAACAAATTATGACGAGATAGTTCTAATGAAAATTAAAGGTAAGTTCTACAAGAGTGTGTAATGATCGACAAAAAGAACACAGAATGAGTATAGCAGGGATAAGAATGCTTAAGTGGATGAGTGGAGTGACGAGAGAAGATAGTAGTAGAAAAAATAATATAAACTGAGATGGTTTGGGTGTATTGTAAGGACAGCGAACTTGGAAGCAAAAAGATTAGCATCAAAAATAAACCTAGGGTAAAATAAAGGAAAAGAAAAACCTAAAAAGAGGCGGTTAGATGAAATCGAAAATGGCACGAAGATGACTAAGATCCGAAGAAGGCGAAGGGAAAGAAAAAGAAAAGAAGAATTTCCCGACAAATAATTTAACTGACATTTGACTTTATTTAAGAAACGGTAATTAATTTAGAAACAATAATTATTAAACATATCTTGATAATTATTCTACTCAGAATTTAATACATAAACTTTATACAAAAATGAATACACTGTGCCTAACTCGTATTAAATATTTAAGTACTTTTACTAAGCAAATTAAAAACTAAACAGTCTTCTTTATACGATCCTTACAATTAGTGGGCGCCTAATTAGTTTAATAATACTCGAGCAATCGAAGAAATACTGTATTATACTGGTCTTCTCTGAGCGTAATATATTAGGATTACTCATAGCACTATATTTTACCGTTATATTTTATACAAATACTATTCATATTATATGCATAGTTTTCACCCACCAGCAACACGTTTAGTCGAACGGTCGCTCGACCTGTACCCCTGGTTCGGCGCTATTGCTTACAACCGTCAATTACACGTTTTATTAACAATTCCGTGTACATTTTAGCATTATTTTTCATACACTAGTGCGTTGTTTGTAGGGAACCTGTAAATTTCTTCTGCTCATTAATTATGAAATACATGGATAAAATATTTAGTCATCGCTGTGGAAATGCTGATCGGGGTATTTACGGGGTGCTAAGTACCTCCTAGCAGCCTCCTAGTTGTGCCTAGGGATAGTTCTTAATTTTTCGGTTACTATTATATTTTTTTTGTACACAAATCAAAAATGTTTAAACAATATGATATTGAAAATGTTGACTTACAGATTCTTGAATCATATTTAACGTATTTGTGGCCGATTCGCTGTACGGTTGCATCATCAAGCCCATCATACTTTCCCTGATAGCCGATACGATTCCGGATCCAGTAGTGGTGCATTCGAGTAGTACAGCCGAGCCAATTAGCAGGACTACAAAAGTAAACAGATGAACACCGGCGTTCTGAAATAAATATACACACGAAGTAAGTCAATAAATATCAGATATATTGATTTATTATCAATTGTAAAAATCGAAATGGTAATTATATTGATTTGTAATTAAAAAAAAATATATATATTTTTCTTTTCTTTTTTCGACACAAAATTAATGCGTTTTTTTTTGTTTTTTATTCGTTTTGTAAATAATTGATGTATACAGAAATATTTTGTATTATAAAATTTAAATTATATCGGTAGTGTTAATAAAATGATAACCTCGCGATGGCTGACTTTTATATATGTGTAATATAAATTATATTAAAAGAGTAAAATTTAAGATTTTACTCCTACGTTATGATCTAACCTAACCGATATAATTTTAATAATAACTAAATTGTTTATAAAACAATACGAAATATTGCACACGGTATTATAAAAATAAGAGTACGCAAACATGTAATAAAATACACATTAATTTTAATTAACATTTTTTTAATTTTTGAAATTATAACGATAAACAAAAAACATCATAATGTTATAGTATAGAACACAATAAACAATTATTGTTATATATTGTTATAACAATATACCTAAATACGAAAATAATAATTAATACGGAGATGATAAATTTTAGTTTTATATAATTTTTATATAGGGCTTATAAAACTTAAGAACTTAAAAATAATGTTTAAGAACGGTATAATTTATATTTTAATTCCTTATAAGCGGTTTATAGTGTATGTTGTTATTATACCCATGACCCCATGAAATAACCCGTAGGTAATAATGATATTATTCAAAATAATAATATATAGTTGTTTGCAAAACTATATCAGAAATTTAAACGAATAACTTTTAATTCGAAAATTGTTTTTTTTTTTTTAATCTTTCATTACATAACAAGAGTTCCGTTTTACGGGTAAGAGGTAACCAGCTAACAAACATTACATCACTCTCATTTTGGCAATACATTTTTTTCATTTAGTTTATGTAATACTTTTTAGAAACTGATAATTTTTATTTTGAGTCCAGCTGGGTGAAGGACTGAACTACTAGATGAATTTCGTATAGTTTTAAATACGGTCGAATGAAATGTTGAAAACCAGTACAGATGACACAAGTCATAGTGTAATACAATTATGACTAATTGTCTATTTTCGCTAAAATAAAAAGTATATCATAGTAACTTAAGATATTTAAATTTCTTAGTATAATAAGTGCGTTAGAATATACAGAGCCGTGGACCAGTGGACGGGGGAAATTTGAAATAACTCTTACGAACATTTAAACAATTTGTTTTCAATATTTATTGAGAAAGACATAGAGTACATAATATGCCATACAAGGTTCAAAACACTAAAATCTCAAATTCGGAAAATAATGTCAGTTAGATGGTGCCGTTCCTTTGTATACACTTCTGGAATCGTGCGTGAAGATTTTGACTCTTGGTAACATCTTCATGGAAATCAAAGCAATTTCTTCTTCGATTGTTGATTCTTCGACCGGAGAAACGTTATTGGGCGAGTTAAAATTATTGCGCAGCATTCCAGTATTCGACAGACAGCTGTTCGTCTGATATTTAATGCTGCTGCTCGTTTTCTTACGGAACGTCGTGGGCTCTTTTTAAACGACGTTTGCTTCAATTTTCTCAGGGGTTCGTTGAACTGCTGGTAGTTTTTTTTTTGAGAGCTGAGAATCTATTTCCTTCAAACTATCAAGCTGAATCTTGATCACGTTACATGATGGAACACGATTATGACGTCCCGAATTGTAATGACGTCAAAATTCTCTGCGAGCGGCAGTCAGACCATCACCGTTTTTGTAATATGCCTTCACAGCAAATGCGCGTTGTGAATCGACCATGATTACTAAGTTGCAGGTATTTGCCCTTGAACATATCAATTGCACTATTGATTTTCTAGAAGCCCCCCAGTGCTACCACTATAAAATTCAACCCGTTTCACCGGTTCACCATGTACGTATGTACAGAGTACTCTATTGCCATTCAAATCAGAAAACCAATAGATAAAAAAAAAAAAAAAGCCCTAACTTGACTTAAGCCTTTCTTCTTCGGGATCCAAGAAATGTAGTTTATATACGTTGTTTATGTCGGTTCGACTGCAGACTCGTTGAACGTGATACCGCGAGCTGCCTAAAGTCATTTCACACCACCCAGTCGCCGTATCGACCCAGTAGAATTTCCGAGAATTTCCACTTTTCACCGTTTGTATTTCTGGCATTTCTGCACAGTAAGTTTCCGTTCGACGATTGCGGCCTTTATATTATGCAACATTGGCGCATACACACATATAATACGTTACGTATACTCGACGTGTTTGCGGGAGATTTATATGCACTCGGTCGGGTTTTATAATACTTATTTATTATTTTGAACGCTGAAGCAGAGGGGCTTAATGTCCCGAGTCCATTAAAAAAAAAAAAAAACTCAACAGTTGTGCGCATTCGAAGACGAGTTTTTTTTTTACTCATTTTTTTAATATTCCGATCTCGGTAAACATTATACGTATGTATAAACGACCGTGACGCATGTGTGAGAAGCATTCGAGTATAGGAAATCAAACTGTGGGGCGCATTTGAATGCTGCACCAGTACTACGCAGCAGCATCAGCAAATATAATATATATATATATATATAATATTTATATATATATAATATAGTGTGTGTACACAATGTGCGGGGCTTCGAAAAGCTCTTAAGAGATGATATGATGTTTTTGTGTGCGCCCCGAGCTCTTTTTTCACCGTAAACAAACAGTGAGAATAAATTAGTAACATCGCTGTGCAGAAGAGTTTTCAACGTATAATATTATATACATACATACCTGCCTACCTACCTACATTTACGGTTTGCACGTCAGCGTTTTCATTTCCACGTCAAATGTATACATAAACTCGTACTTAAATATTGCAGTATATCCGAGACGAAATTTCTATTTCGACTTTGGACAAATGGAAAAATACGATTTTACACGAAGTTATTCGTCGATACATACGCGCGCAGTATAAATAAGAAACTGTGCGGGCTGTTTAAAATTCGTGTACGATTGCAAACGTCAGTTAACTACTTTTTTTTTTTTTTTTTTTGTTATCATTATTCGATTTCGAAATTATATCTCCTACGCCTATATAAGCGCGTTTCCGAAGTTTTTAAACTCCATAAATATGTATTTGTGAAATTTGTATAAATTATAATATATACCTATACCGCAGTGGATATATTCCGGTACTTTCATATTTTATAATAATGAATATTACGAGCCGTACAGGCAGCGTATTAACGTTTCCCGTTTCGAAACGGGCCACAGACGCAAACGGACCCTCCGAATGGCCAGATCGCGTTATTCGTTTTAAGCCGGTACCTTATCATACAACTCGACATATTATATTATATATGTTCTGACGGTGTCAAATATTGTTTGAAATTCCTCCCGACTTTATCTAAACTCATCTTGTTTTTTTTTTTTTTAATTTACTAAGTAGTAGGTAGGTTTTAGGTTTACACTTAAGCCCGGTCCACACTAAGGCAACATAGAATGACAACATGTAGGTTCTCGATAGTTTCATATATTTCCTTAATACGTAAAATCCATTTGCTACATCGGAAACATAACGGACAAATGTAGACAACAAATCCACAGCAACATTAATAAACAAATAGTTAACACTGATAAACTCGTAGCTACATCGTGTCACCTCGTGTTTAGCAATTTTATATTCTGTTTTGATAACATGTTTCGCTCTCAATTGAAACATCAAACAATGATAAATGATTGTTGCTTGCAATAAATTATTGATGAAACATTTAGTAACTTTTTGAAATATATGGAAACTTATGGTGTGTCAACGTACTTTGACTTAAAAAGTTGCTGTATGGTGCTTTAAGACCGTAAATAACTTCACCAGTACCGCATGTCAGGTTTGGACCAACAGTTAAAAACCCTTAGCGAATTAGCATATTTATTGATAATAATAATAAAGCATGTTGGTCAATTTCTTCTTCTTCCGTTTTTTGTACTTTTGCGTTGAACTATAATTGCGTCGAGTATAATTTATTATTTTTTAATAAAATATTATGAAACTGATTACAAGAATCGTTTTTCAAATTGCGGTCAATAATTATTATAAACCGTGTGTAATACAATAAATACCCACTAGAATAGTACAAACAATATCCCACAAATACCATTGTAAAATAGATTTCATTGAATAATGTCAAAATGAGGTTAAATTAATTTCAAGTTATACATAAATTGTAAGGGGAAAAAGTTGCTCAGAGAAAAAAAGGGGCCGAAATATTTTTAACCAATACCAATACATTTCGTCATTTCGTACATTGTTCCGTTTTCCTTTTTTTTTTCGGTTTTTCACATTTGATGAAAAAATCTCCTGAGAAAATCAAAAAATGACCTCTTTAATGTACCTCGTAAGGTTAGGTGCTACACTTAAAATTTGGAGCAAAATTTCTGGTAGAAAATTTGTGAATAGATAGAAAAAAAAAAAATAATAAGCATGTTTGTAAAACCAACTATTTTTTCGCTCCTCTCAGAATCTAAAATCAAGGGTCCGTACAGAAAATTGAAGTTTAAAATCTTGCTTCGAAATGTTGTCTGTCTATTCGTGTAGGTATTAATAAAGGTAGATTCAAAATTTCCGATCTCCGTGTGCTACATATTACTGATTTCGTTCAAAAGCGGAGTATTATCATTAAATGACTATAAAAAAAACTCTCAGCTCTCGGGAATCTCGAAATATATTACCAATAAAATACTACTGGACGGAAAACGCATTTGTTTTAATGTGCTCTGAGAATGTTTTGTGTCGTTTTTTGTTCGTTTCTTGAAAATCATTTTTGAGGAAAACAAAACGTACGGTATCTTAGTATTCAATAACAATTTATATAGGTACTTACATTCCGCGTCGCTCTACTCCAAACCCACAAATTATTAAAAAGAAAATAGTTTTCAGTGTAGCTATTCAAATTTTCCCCCGATTTTATAACAGTATGTATAGAGCCAGTTTTTTCTTTTTCGATTACGATTATTTTTAACGAGATAATCTCTGTTAAAAATCGAAACGTTTAGTTTTTCCAGTAGATACATGCGAGAGGATGTATTTTAACTAGCGGTGAACCGACGTGACTTATTCCGTTACCTATCCGATATTCTGATTTTTGCTGCTCTGTCGCCCTCGCTTTTTGTTAACACGTTCAAGTATAAAACAACCTCGTTATACAATAGCAATATACGTCCGACTCGTTTACCGTTCACACAGGAACGTTTTTAATGCTTTTTAACGGAACTGCAGATCTAAACGTTTATTATCGCTATCAAATCTATATTATATATAGGTACCTCTGTAACGATTTTGGAGGGTCACACATCAAAATATTATTTACATTATACACACGAGAAAGTTTAAGATTTATGAGATGTTATACGCGTGTATACAGAGGTGCTCATTGTGTCAGCAGTAAGGATAAGTTTCAAGACGTGAGGTCCCCAAGCACTCGCACAGATGCGTATTATATTATATTATGCACAACTAAATAATTATAATTACAATTTATTCATCGACTGAATACTGATTAGATTATAATAAATTATAATGGTATTGCATTGTTATAAAATTGTTTATTTAATCTGGAATTTAATGTCTCAACGTTCTCTTCTAGCCAAAACCCCCAAAAAATGTATTATGCAATACCTATTCAGTTTTTTAACCTACCGAAAAGTCTATTATATACCGAACATTTTTATTGTAGTTTAAATTTCTAAAAATAAACACAGGCGAAGTGTATTTCATGTTGATTTTTGACGGTTTAAAATTCAACGTTTATAAAAGTTTTAACTACTACCACTACTACGACTGTTCGTATATTTTCCATTTACGTGAATAAAATCTCTTTTACCGTAAAAATGATCGACAATAGTATTATTATTATTATTATTATTATTATTATGTATAGAAGAAACAAGAAGCTATTCATTTTTTTTTTTTTTTTTTTTTTTTTGTACTTTATATATTCTTATATTCTTTAAAGTATTTACAATAGATCCGTTTCGGAATGGAGGGAGGAGATGTGGAGGAATTTGGACTTTATATCGTTAATCATAATAAAACTAATTGTGGTCTAATAATTTCGTATACACTTTAAGTACACCTAGGCGCCATTTATTTTGGCAGTATAAAATAATTTATAGTGTACCTACAGCTTTTTATTTAATTTTTTTTATGATTTCGTATATACCTATCCGCCTAACGCGTATAGTCAATATAATATAATATTATTAGGGAAATTTAGTATATAATAATAATAATAATAATAATAATATAACGCTATTGTTACCCCCGGAGCTGCGTAGAAACATGCGAAAACGGTAAAAATAATAATAATCCAAAAAAAAAAAAAACATTATGCATAAAATACTGTGAAATTAATTACATTGCCGGGAACACGTACATCATCGCACCCCTATATTTTTTTTTTTTTAGCATTTTTCTTTTTTTTTTCTTTTTGATGCCGTGTCAAGTCCGTCCATTGTGAATTTATAATTTTTATATATATACTATTTATAATTAATTTAATATACGCGATGTTAACGGAATAAATTATCCACACGGAATGTAAAAAACGCATTAGGTCAGTATACAGCTGATGATAAATCGATAAATACTTGTATATTGTTTTTTTTTTTTTTTTTTTTTTTTAGAACTTTTTTTGTAAATACACGAATTATAGAGAGTATATTATTATTATTATTCCCTCGGATTAATAACGGGTTTATCTCGAAACGTTTACACGCGTTTCTGCGTCTTCGATGTCGTAACGCGTAAGTTATAGAATTACGACGAACACCCGACGGAATTTATAATATTTCATGACAGAAAAAAAGAAAACCAAAGAATTTTTCTACACGTGTGCTTGTGCCTTTCATATTCGCACGCACACCCGGGACCTGAAATGCATATTCACTATCTGCATGGTCGAGTGATAATATATTAAAAGAACATAGAGACAGTACCATTGTGGCAAAACTGACAAGTGGTAAAATCAAATTGTTTGGGAACCAAAACGAAAATTATACAATTTATTCGCATTTTCTTTTGAACGTTTATCGGAATATTGTTTATTATTAATGATGATAATTTTCTTATCTACTGATGGTCACAATAATTATTTTGGGATCGGTAGTTTGTCATGTACTGTCACAATATTTCACTTGCTCTCATTAACAAGTTATCGTTCTAGTTTTTGTTTTTTCATTACGTCTAGAATATCCAGCTATAGATATTATCATATTTTAACGTAGTACAATTTTAACTTATTTCTTCAGATATCAGGTCTAGTTCCAAAATCTACGTTTTTCCCCTTATAAGTTTTGCCGAAATTGTACAGAATTTATAACATTTAAATTCTGACCGGATAGCGATTTGTGTTTTTTATTTAAATTTTTTTTTTTTTGTCTGTCAGTAAACAACAACTCTACCGAAAAATTCTCTCTGATCATCAACTTACTAATCGTGTCTGATTTATGGTAGCAGGACTTTATTTATATTTCGATTTTCCTTGTAGTTTTCTTTATAATAGAGAAACAACGTCGGAACAGTTATCAATGATTTCAAGTAGCTATAATAACTTAAATACAACATCAGAATACATTAAGTATGAATGGTGAAAAATTGCAGGTATCTATGATTATTTTCATCGAAAAACAATACAAAAAAAGAATAAACAATAAGCTCATATACTGTTGATGAATATGACACTATTAACTTAGTAAGGCAGTTAAAATAGAGGACAATTAGTATAATTTAATTTGTCCCTGTACGCTACGATAAACCATTGATAATAGAGTACGATTCTGAGCAAATCATTATTAGTCGTATGTTCGTATGTTTTCTCTAGGTTATTGTTGCTCTGTTTTTGTCAAGGTGACCCAGAAATCAATACAAGTTATACAACAAATTCTTAGTTTTTCTATAAATTAAAAAAAAACTCCAAAGAAAATTAAAAGTGACTTCCTCAATATACTGATCAGACAAAGTGACCAGAAGCTAATACTAAAAACGATAATCGAATAAAGAAAAACACGAGCAGGAAAAACGTCAAACACATAATAAAACCAACACATTTTTCATTGTATGCTCAGAATATAAAACGATTGCAATCTGCGACGTCTGAGTTCTGTAATATTTTACTTTTCAGAGCCGTAGCGAATCGCACACAAAATTCACATTAATAATTCAAAAAGTCATTATTTTACCGATAATCTTCGGGTAAAAAGGAAACAAAAATTAAATATTGTATACAAGCTACTGCCCTTATATTATAATTTATAAGTGCACAACCGTCACTGTATAATTACCATCGCGCACGAATCGATCGTCTGCTGAAAAGTGTTTATATAATATTAAAAAGTGAAAATATCCACGCAAGTTGTTAATGCTGTCATTTTTAGATTCTAAACGCAGCGATAAGTGTATCGTGTTCTATCATGATGTGTGTTTTTATTATTTGTATTTTTAACAAAATTTTCTTGTAAAACCAAAACGCTTGATAAAAACGTAGACACCTGACCTTTTCTCAGAAAACGTACTTATATTAGCCTATTATAAAAGTTTTAAAAATATTCTTGATAAAATTGTTTTGCCAATATGTGAAAATTTAATTCTAGGTTTATTACAAGTTGTACATATTTATCGAAAAAAAAAAATAAAAAAAATAGACCTAATTTTGTAGTCTATATTTATTTTCAGTTCAAATAAAGAGTTTATAGGTGAATTACAATTTTTTAAGATACAATTTTGGTTGTATTTCAATATGAATTTGATTTGTATACCCCTAAAGACCCCTTTCAAAAGAAACCAAAAGAATGCAATTTCGTCAATATATGATGTAAATATCAAAGATTTGCCTTTTGTTGAATTCAAATACTTGACCATTTGTATGCTATTATGTTTTCACAGAAAATACCGAGTTTAAATACCATTACACGAAAATATGTTATTTGATTAAAACGTATGCTATAGAATTAAAGTAAAAAATGAGCCTTTACTTTTTATCTTCATTTGGACTTCTAAACTTATACGAGTACATATTTAAATAAAAACTGTTTTAGTTAAATTAATAATTGTATTAAAATAATAATAATTATCAGTTTAGTGAAAACAACAGTATAAAAAAAAAACCGCCACAATAAGCTTGTGTATCAATTTCGCACCTAATTGAGATCATTTTTTGATTTTTTAAACAGCTTTCATAACAATTGGAAAATGGTCAACAAACGTGGGAAAAATGAATAATGTACGAAAATAAATTATTTTTAATTTTGTTTATTTATTTGTTATTCAATTAAAAATATAACGGCCTTCTAAAATACTTATAACCGAATTCCGTTCAGAAACGTTGTTTGTTAGCAATGATCGTGCGAAGTATGTCCGTCATTTTTGATTGTAAATTTGTTATTATTGATTTCTGTAGTAATTGTATAAATTATTGGTAAAAATGTACGATAAAAGCGGTTTCATTAATTTCAATTTTGTTTTTGTATTTTAATTTAGTTAAAAATAATTGCAGAGTCAGGAAATTATCACATACTACTAAATTAGCCCTTTCTTAATTGGATACAATTTCCAAGAATTCCCGGTGATTATCGAGCTTTTTGTAGAAATATGACATTTTCAAACTTGTTTAGTTTTTATTTGGCGGAATAAATTATTTTTAGCGAGCAGAGATGCTTGACAACATTACACAAGGTTATATAAGTTGTACTTAACTGTCAAAAATTACGGTATTTAAAAATGTGTTCAACCGAACTTTGCTCAGAATCGTATTTCTGAAAAAAAAAAAAAAACAAAACAAAACCAACCTTTCGTATTTTTTTTTCCTTGCGAATTTCAGTGTAATATTATGCTATGTTCGGATAATGCATTTTAAACATTGACTCAGAAATGAGTTTATCAATAGACCATTACGCTGAACAGATACTCGTAATGATCATAACACGTATGACGGTGCGCATCTACGGCATTGGATCGTAATATCCAATATTCAAAGCACCTTTTATATATTTACACATTTTTATAAAACGAATTACGCTTTTTTTTCTTTTTCGTTCGATAGATAGTAAACACACAGTTTATTGTTAATAAAATGAAACGGTACATTATTGTAATGTTTATTTCACACCGAATAATTTATTTATCGAAACAACGATAATGCCGAAATATAAAGCGGTTTTATTCGGCATTCTATAATAGATACAAAATTAACGAATAATATTTATCGTGTCCTAATAATATTGTATTATAGAGAAACGCACGTTACGATAACAATGCATCCCGAATACAGAAAAACGATGCAATATAAACTGAAAACGATAAAATTTGATATACGACGAAATAAGTGGTCGAATTTGATGTTTGTTAAAGTCAGTTTCCCCTACCTTCCCCCAGTAACGTATTTAATCGTTATTTTAAACGGTTCCATAAACCAGAAAACGGTTCTTACTTCAGTTGCTTGCAATAATTTCGTAGTTTATACGAATACGGTAAATTATTATCTACAATTAGTGTGGCTCATAATATTGTTTGCTGCAGTAGATGGGTTAGTTTAAGTAGTATAAATATACCCGGTACTCTGGTAGGTACCCTAATATCTTTCTATCGTTTTACCTCGCGTCAAAATCGAAGATAATATTTCATATTAGAGTGTAAAACTAAAACCGTCATTTTTATTTAACTCGGCTCATGAATAAGTTATGAGTTTCGCGTGTATAACATATTTTTATATCGATGTAATGGCAGCAGGTATATAACACAATATAGGAATATTATCATACATAAATTGTATGTACAAGACCCGTCAAGAGTTTAACGCAGATAGACGGCATGCCAAAGTGTATCGGTTTTTGTTTTTTCGGCGGGCTGCGCGGTCCAACATGTTATGGTATTATTGTTTTCCTCGGAATATTTTAATTAAAACAATAACGTCCCACGCGGTCGTGCGCCACAATGGCATGAACGAATGTAGGTGGGTATTACGGCAATAAAAACGTTATCAACTATTGTTATTAAACTGAGAGGAAAGCACCGACCGACCGACCTACCTGTAGTACGTATACAGTCACGAGCATACTTAACCATTTGCATAAAATATAGATGCCGAAGGGAACGCGACGAAACACTCTGTGTTCGAAAATTATGCAAACGAGGTCTTGTGCAAATGTAAGACGTTAAATTTATTTTAATTACAGTTATTTGCGACGGCCAACACCACTCGTCATAATACTATGCGTGGGTACCTATAATAATATTATAACGTTGAAATTGCGACGTGAATCCGAAAAACCGCGACTGATAACAAAGTAAACGAGTATAACCACGGGAAATAATTTATTCACGGATATCCAAATAAAAAAAAAATAGTTTCGTGAACGTGATCTGTCCAATGACCGTGACTTTACACAGCCAACAGATTATGAAACCAATAGTTATAAGGTACCGAACTATTATCGCGTAACTACAGGCATGGGTATATCGACGAAAATTTGCGATTCCGAAAATCGCTGGACGGGGTAAACGCGAGTAACCGGAGTCGACGGATGCCGTCGGTCAACTAGTGAACATATATTTAATTTTACGATAAATACGAGAAGAATTCGGCCGGGGAGAGTGAGGGAGCATCCTGCAGGATCGAGTCCTTTTGACCCGCCCACTAAGCCCACCGTTCCATTTGCACGAGTTCCCCGATGTACTCCACCGTGCTCCCGGAATATTCGAATGGCGTGTGGGAGGGTGGGAATGGGTAAATGTTTACGCGATTGGGCAAAGTAAGTAGAGGTAAACAAGCAACAAGTAAACGTATATAGGTACATAAATCGGTCGTCTCTCGGGCTTGCTACGCGAAACATATTGTATAGTAACGATACGATTTCCCGCAAACAGGATCCGATTCTTTGGGCGGTATTGAATACCGAAATCGAGGTAAATTTCGGGGTCGACTTCGGTATTGTTTTATGTTAAAATGATAAGCGATATTGTATAGATATTATGCAAATTGTGTTAGATAGATCAACTTTATGTTACGATATTAATCTACACTAATATTAAAATATTGCGATTTGCGAAAGTTTGTGACTCAATCATGTCAAAACGGCGGCGGGGAACACAATTGTACGCGAATCGTCATAAATATAGAACAAATTTTCTATGGATTAACATAGAATGATTGTCATCTTAACGTTTAGTGCTAAAAGGCGGTTGATACTAATTTTATGCTACTGCGGGTATTTTTGAAACGAAAATCGAATTATTTTTGTTTATTTACTGGTTACTTTTGCGACACTGATGAAAAGAAAAACCAGTTATTATTAGTTAATTTGGCTGTCACGGACAAAGAAGTACCTTCACAAAAAAAAAAAAAAAAACGAATTAACGTGCAACAACGGTTAACTGCGATAGAGGTGCGGGGTGTAAATGGGGAATCGCAGAAAAACACGCGGAGACACGTTTTTATGTTATTATTATTATTTTTTTTTTTTGTTTAATATTGTGCAAGGTATAAAAAGCATAGCTCAAACCGTCCAGAAAGGATTTTTAAAAATTCAAACTGTGAAGGATGAAAAGAAAATTAATTTTGTGTTTTAAAAATTTGCATGCAACAACGGTTAACTGCATTTATGGGGACGGGGATGGAAACGGGAGAACGTGTTTTTATTTTCTATATTTTTTTTTTCTCACTCAATATTGACACGGGGAAAGCAGTGCGGAGAAACAGCTAATATATATTCGTATAATAATATACGAATTTATTGTATTTCATTTTTTTTATTTTTCGACAAAGTTATCGCGAGAATCGAGTAATTGGTACTTATCGAATATCGAATTCTAAATTTTTAGTATCGCCCATTTCTAATTATTAGTATAGAATTTGTTAGTTTCCACTGGAAACATTATTACGCTTTGGTAATTGAAATTCGTTTCGAACTCACATATAATGGTATACTTATATCCGTCAATCGGGACTTTTGAAAGCAATACACCTACCTGCACATTTCATTTGGACGGTGTAGGTGTATTAAACTTTTACGCATTTTGACGAATGTCACATTTTTTTTATGAATAAATAAAAAATTTTTTAAATAAATACTGGGAGGAAAGTAACAGAAATCATTTTTTTTTTTTCGAACGAGTTAATTTTTAATTTCTCGCCAGTACCTTGCGAATCGCGGATTGTTACAGTTACTTGCATAAAAACACATGGACTTTAAAAAGTAATTCCTTTCCGAGAAATCTGTAGTTAAAAGAATTTATTCTCTTTAACTACTCCAGTTAAAAAAAAGTGTGTGCATATATATATACTGTATATATATATATATATGTATAGTATATAAATACTATACAAGGGAATCACTAATTAGATTTCTCCCTCGGCGAGTAATGAAATATATAAATACCTAATAATAAATTCACTTTTTATTCAAACATTCGTATTACTTTAAATTATATTAAATTAATAATTAGGTATAGCACCATTTTGTGGACGATAATATTAATGCCCTAATATGAAATAACCTAACCTAACCGCTATTTGATATTTCTTATTATTATTTATGCGGAATATTTGCGCCCTATTATAATTTAAAATATTAAAAGGGACAATTTTTGATTGAAAGTTACAGTGGCTTATCTGGAGCTCAATCAAAGAGGGGGGGGGTGGTTTAAAAATTATTATGCACCACAAAATATCGCGAGGGGTTTCCTCGTCTCCCCCAAAAAAGCAACAGTTATTATTTTATTTGTATAGTTCTTCTCATTGGCAATTAATAGAAAAAAACAGTTTATAGGTATAAACTAAAATAAATGATCATATAAAAAAAAAAAAAAATAAAAAAATATGTAGGTACCATTGTATAATATATATGTTACGATCAAAAGCCGAAATCAGATAAATCTAAGAAATGTGAAAAATTGAAATTTATGAACGTTATAGTTTTGTCCAAATCGTTGGTCACTACTCTATATATTTATCTGAAAAGAAGCCGAAATAAGACGTTTTGTCCAAGTTTCGAGGACATTTCGCGTTTTGTCCAGACATTTCTAAGATTTGCACGATTTCGGCGTTTACAATATACAATGTATATTGTATATACTCGTAATATGTATACATAATGTATCAATATGAAACAATTATGCATACAAATATTTACAACAATTATTTTAAAGCAATAATAATCATTTTTTTTTTTCTCCTACAAACTACTCTATGACGACTACTGTTTGGACCACCACATCGATATCCCTGTGTGTGTGTATTATAGACAAAACCCTTGCCTTAGTTATATCATTATCGCTAATTTTTGGCAACGCCGATAAAAATACCCAAGAAATAATAAATAACACGGTTAGAAATACTTTATTGTTTTATTGCCTATAGCCGTGATTGAAAAATCAAAGCCAAAAAATTCCAAGGAGGGGGCGGTCCACCCATCGCTCCCCCCTTCAAATACGTCACTGGAAAGTTGTATAGACTCGTATATTATGATATGTTAACTTTGATAGATATGTACCGTGGAAATCCGTCAAACCAATTTTGATATTTAATTTACAAAATTGTAAAAACCAATTTTCGACTCGTAATTTGATTCTTCTCTTTCTCCTTCACCCCTGTCCCAACTATTTGAGATAAACTCGTTATAAACTTCTGACTGATCCGATCACCCATCACGCATACATCAGCTGCCCTCTAATCATTCTCAATCGCATCCAATTACCACTTTTTCAGTTTTTCTCTACACCTATTTACACCTTTTACGTTTATTTATATTACGATTTTTAACGCTTCAGATTCCTCTCTCCCCGTGACATGTCCACACACCATCATCCTAGTCTATTTTCTCTCATTCGGTCTACAACTGAAGCCATGGTTAAGCTACTTAATGAGCAATTTGATTAGTGTTATGAATTTCGTTTTTATTTATGGACCTAATATTTTATATAGTTAATCGTGAAACGCACGTGTCGTCGCGATGCCAGTGTTGTATATTACTGTTCTGTGTTTCCATTCCTCGAAATTATAGATAGCACGGTATCCCTCTGTCTCTTGAATTTGATTAATTAAAATACTGTGGTTGGTAAGTTTACTAGTATCTACGGATATTATACACGTCTGATTGGCTAAAACCAAGCGCACTGTGATGATACCGAATTCGATATCCGTTATTAAATCTCTGCGGCTTTCGCGTCTCCTAATCATTTCTCAATAACAATTTCGAAACGGTGTAATTTTGTTGTACAAGAGATAAAACCCTAAAATAATATTCAATCATATTAGTATATATATATAACACGGGTTGTATAGAAATAAAGATAATACGTTAGAACTAATTGTAATTTGTATTTGCCATTAATTTATATTTTGTCGAATAGCAATCAAATGTTATATTTTAAAATTACTTTCAATTTATTTTACAGAATATTTGGGTTTAGGGATTCGTACCCCAAACGAATTATCAATAATTTAATTTTATGATTTGCATTTTTTTTTTGAGGTTTAGTAGTAGAGCAGGATGGTGCTCCAGAACAGTGCATTCCAAATACATAATTAGATTCGTGTAATCGTGTATAACGAATGTTTCAAATGTGTAACTTTTATTTTCTACTGTTCGCTGTTTTTCCATATGTATTTGTGGTTCAAAAACTTTTTTTGGCTATTTTTTACAACATTTAAATCTCGGCTTAAAAATGGTTTTTAGTCATAAACTTTAGTTTAGGACAGGAAATCATACTTAAAACCAATAGATACCTGGTGAACTAAGTGAACCAGTACTTTGTAGCGGTGGAGTAAATTTTCTAGTAAATTTTTCTCGGACTGTACAAGAAATTAGCAGAAAATAATAGCGTGTTCAAAACGACTGTTCGGATAGTTAAGTAAATTTTTCGCCAAAGGAGTGGTATTGAATATTGATGGTTCCTTAACGAACGGCCGGTAAAGGTCATCATAATAATACTAATAAATAATAATGATAATATACTGTTTGCCAAATAAGACGTTTTAGCTAGTTTAACGTCCCCGATATTCCCTTTGAATATTATTATCATTGTCGTCGGGTTATTTCCATTGTTCGGATCGGCGTCGTCGTCGGGAACAATCACTCCTTTGATGTGGCATCTATTACCCGTCGTCGTAATATTTGTCTTTCCATTAAACTCTGTATTAATAACGATTCTGGAACCGTCGGGCCTTCCGGATAAACGTATTTCGTGTATTGCCGTTCCGTATTTACGGAATTTATATTATGCAATTTAGTTAATTTACGATTTAACCGGCAAGTGATTAAATACGTCTACATTATGTGCAGGTATATTTTTGCTACGTGTATACGTATAAAATTATATGTTTGGATTTATTTTAGATCGAACAATTTACATTTGTCAAATGCGCACAAATACAAGTAATGGTACGTCCGGGATGAAACTAAAACGCATTTCGTGTACCTGTTATACGTTTCGGGATCACATTTGAATTTTCAAAAATAAAACGTAACAGTGGCGGTGGGCGTGTTGTCGGTTACGGTACCGGGAGTGGGTTCACGGGGGGACCGGGTATTCGGCGGAATCGAGTGCGTTTAAGATTCTGAGCAGCGGGTTTTCGGTGGCGATATCGGGTCGGCGCGTTATCGGTTACGGTATCGGCACGGCGGTCGCCTGCCGCGAAATTCGTCGCCGGGGTCGGCCGGTCGGCCGCTGGTCCGGCGGCAACACGTCGAGTGGAAGACGCCCGAATGGCGCAGGTCAGCGGCCGTTCTTGACGGTGCTCGCCGACCGAAACGCGCGCGAACCACTTCACGGCCCGTGAACGGGCGACCAACGGGCGGTCAAGCGGTCCGTCACGGGGTACCGGGACGGTCGAGTCAACGATCCACTTGGGCCGCGACAAAACGTTTCACACCTCCAGACGGGTGCCGGCCGCGACGGCCGTCCCGCCGGGTACTCGCAAAACCATCGTGACATTGGTTCGCGAACCTCGGGCATCACGTGCGCGTTACGGCGTAATTACGTGCCGCGAAACTGACACCGACTCGAGCCGCGTACGCGGCGAACGGGTCGGCCACCGTAACGGTTTCGGGAACGCTCACGGCTGTGTCAACGTTTCGACGAAAATATTGACGAGCGCGCGCCGAAAAAAATTTCTATTTTCTATTTCGCAATCGCGCGTTTTTATCACGTTGGACGGACACCACGGTACAACTTTAATAACGTTGACGCGGTCGTCGTTGTTGGTCACTAACGAAAATAATATCGGCCGTATAGTTTTAGATTCTATGCGGAACGAAGAATGCATTGGTTTTACAACGATGCGCATTTTTTTGTACGGACACTTTTTCTACCAGAAAGCATACTCTGATTATCAGGCGTAGCGCCTTTTCCGAAATTTCCGGGCGGTACTTTGAAGAGGTCATCATTTGAAATTCGCATTGACATTCAAGATAATGAGGAAAATCTCGGTCTTTAGGCTAAAAAAATATCGAAAGATTAAAAAATAACGTTGTCATTGGCGTGCGTTTTTATTTATTTTTTGTGTATTATTAGGTTTTTGTTATTTTAATCTTTTTCGAACAATCAGTGTTGTCGCGGAAACGCACATTGTTTCAATCGTTTTAGCATAGTATGACATAATACCATATATTGTATTATTGACAAAGCAACGTTATCAACTGAACTCGTCTCAGAATCGTTTTTTTCGTTAACAATGGTTTTTCATTGCTTACAGATATATATTTAATACCCGACGGTAGTCTGTACCTTCCTAACTTCCCGCCTACCTACAACAGTGGTGCACCCACGTACGAAGTATGCCCATCTTTTTTTCAATTATATTTTGTTCAGTGTATAATGCATATCCAGAATTGTCATCCAATGCGATAAAAAAAAACTATACGTTTTTCCTACTGCTTATTTATGTGAAAAATTATTTTCAACTATGACCATTATTAAAATAAAACAAGGAAAAATATTCGATGTCACGCGTGACATGCGCATCAGCTTATCTGAAACCGTACACAAGCGGGCAATGTTATGCAACAACGTTTAGAATCAGCCTTCACACAAAATCTCATTGAAATTTTTTTATACTCTAATTGTATTCATTTTTTGTATTTTTATTTTATTTTGAAATGTACCTAAAATAATTTTTATATTATTATTAACATAATTAGCAATTGTATATTAAATATTTCATTACATTAAAAGTAAATAACAACATTGTTTAATATAAAAATGTATTCATATTACTTTTGTTGTTAATATTATGTATGAAGCTGTTATGGCACACTTGATTTTATACATATTTTTTTTAGTATGGGTCGCATACCAAAAAAAAAAAAAAAAAAAAAAAGAGTAAATGTGTGGGTCGTCTTAATAAAAAGGTTAGGAGCCACTGATCTAGTTACTATCTAGTTTTTATTTATTGTATTATACAAATATATTTACCAGATGGATATAAATATCATATTGTGTATGTTATAGACCGTCCCTTATTTTATTCCTTTACGAATTTACTACGATGACGTTTTCAGTTTTACTCTATGTCCTAAAATATAAGTTATGGTAAAGTTTAAACGCGATTGGTTAATTCGTTCCTGGGCCCCTAAGGGTTTAAAACTTTATAAAAAAAAAAAAATGGTAATTTTTCTGCTTTTTATTTATTTATTTTTTTGCGCTTTCGCTTTTAAATGTATGCAAAATTGTTAATAATCATTATTAGGGGAATTTTGTATTTTTTTTTTTTTAAAAAAAAAAAGTAATAATAATGAGAAGAAGATATCTCGATAAATTCTTATAAACTCGATTGTTTTGTGAAAAAAAAAAAAAAAAAATGAATTCCAATAAATCGGTAGACGACAGCATTTTTAGGAAAATTATCCGAGTTTTCATGTTTGTTTTGCACCGTGACATTTTTTTACTCATCCGAAATTCGTAAACGCCCGTTCCCGTAAGCGTTAAATATATTCGAGATGACGGCGGTATCGTGATATCCACCGTATACTGACAGCCTACCGCGGTTTCTTTCTCGAAAACCGACCGTAAACGAAAAAATAAAGCATTCTAAGTTTTACGCCAATCCGAATAGTCGTTAAATCGCGCCAATTAGATTTCCGCCTTTTTTTTAGTTTTTTTTTTTGCCTTTTAATTTTCGAGATTGGCAAACCGCGACTGTACCGTCGCCGCCGTTATAATAGACGGGCACGTTATAATTGACCGACGACGACGGTTATATAATATAATAATAATACATGGATTTCCTTTTTACATTTTCGGCGCTTTTGCCCGGCGGCGGCGGCGGCGACGGTACGGTGTTATTATAATATACTCGGTTTATGTAAATTTTATGTATTATAATTTGAATTTATTCAGGACCGGTAGTATTATTATAATTTATATTATATATATGTATGATAAATAACGGAAGAAAATTAAAATTGCACAAACGCCCGAGCCGAGAACCTCGCTCGGGGGGTGGCGCTGGTGATAGGTAAAGGACAAAGAGGGACGGAGAGCAAGAGAAAGATAGCGCGCGCGTGTGAGAGAGAGAGAGAGTGAGTGAGTGAGAGAGAGAGAGTGAGTGAGAGAGAGAGAGAAAGACGGACGGAGAGAGAGCGAGAGGGTGTGAGACGGAGATTCGGGCGGTGGATACGGGACGGGCGGACGTGAAGAAAGACGAATACAATATCTCGTCGTCGTCGTCGCCGTCCTCCTCGGTCCGCTATTTATCATATTGTACGCCGGTGACAAATACCGTCTAAAGGATAATGAATGCGCGAAATCTGATGTGCATATTTCCATCCGCCGCCATTCATAGCGGTGATAATAATAATAATAATAATAATAATGATAATAATGATAATAATAACGTAATACCTACCCAATGTTTTTGTACTAACCGTAAATCACGTGCCGCGGAACGGCGGCGGCCGCGGTGATTGTGGCGGTAATAATAATAACAATATCAAAATTTCGACCGGTTTTAATTACGGCGCCGGAGGGGGAGGGGGACACCGCGTCTCGAGAGAGAGTGAGAGAGAATGAGGGGAGGTCAGGCCTTTTCCCCGGCCGGCCGGCCGGCCGACCGGAGCGCATTCCGCCGAATAAATAATCGTTCCGAGCGCCGTACGCCGACTATACCGCGTCGTTATAATTTATAATATTATTATCGTACACAATGCGCAAGTACGTGTATACATACACGCGTGCACGGCGGTATACGTCGCGCGGTAACGATATAAACACGCGCGACATCCGCACAAAGACGGCGGCGGCGCGGCCGACGGCCGTTGCCCGAAACTCTGCTGCGCAACGCCCGACGAACGCGCGGTTATTGATAATTACGATGTCGCGTTTTATCGTTTCGCCGCGAGTCCGGTACGCGTGCGAATTATTTAGTTCGCCGTTCGCGTTTGACGGCGAAAGCGACGCTTTCCCTTTCCCTTTCGGCCCGTTCGTTCCCCGAATCGGTTAGGATCCGACAACCGCGCGCGACGAACGCCGAGATTACTTGGCCGTCGAGCGCGCCGTCCGCGACTGTCCGGAAACGCCGCGGAACGTCCGACACTCCACGTCAATACCGGACCGATTCGACGGAGCCCGAAACGAAGACGGCTCGGATTAAAATCTCAGACTTTTTTTTTTTTCTACGAAAATTAACATTCGTAAACGACCCAGAACCGATACGCAAACACAATTTATACGTTTTTAAGCGTTATGACTTATGTACCTTCAAACTCGACCATTAATGTAACATACACAGAATAACGCGCACACAAGGCTAATGACCCCGGGAGTCGAAGCCTTTTTTTTTCTTTTCAATAATAAAACAAAAAAGTGTTGGTGGAAACGTACGGGCCAGTCGGAGACTGGGGACGGGGGTGACGAAGAAAGAATATCGAGCTGGAAGCGTTTCACTACAGCGGTTCGGATACATTGAAGGTTATCAGACGTGTAAGACACGATTGACCGATCGTGTTTTGAGGGACAGAAGTCCACTGCCACGTGCGGTAATATAACAGAATCCTGCGGAGAAAAGAACCGCGAGAAGGTCTAGCGTTGCATAGGAGAGACGGAAGCTTGTTTGTGAGAAGAAATTGAAGAAGATTTATACCATACATCACGTATACAAATGGCGACGCATAGAACTATCCCGATTAGTATGATAAGTAATATATTTTCTTACTAACATTATTTATAAAGAAAAAATTCGAATGGAAATGTGAGTGGGCGCGGATATCACGGATAACAATACTGTTGCACGACGAGCAAATAGTCACTTCATACTAGCACCCCCTATTAACAATATTTTTTTATGCAATTTTAAAAACCTAGCTATTTTAATATTATTAACTCAACCACTTTATTGATCGTGTACTTAAAGTGTTGAACTGGCTGTATGATGCGTATTGTTGAACACTCTTATTCTGTTAAATCGCATTATGTATTATACTGGTTTGATCTATTTCATATGTATTCAAATCAAATACCAAACGTTTGATGTGTTCGTGATTCTCATAATATTTTAAATACAAGTTAAAGATACACAAACTTTCCAGAGAAACGTCCGTGAGGTATGCGATTAAAACAAAGTGATCGTGTTTGAACTAGGTACATAGTTTGATCATTGGGCCATTGCGAGTACAGTGTGTAGTGATGAAGGAGTTGAATAAGAAATAAAATGTTTAAAAAAAAAACCCGATACTGCTTATGGGTGCGTAATTGTTGTAGCTGAGCATTTGGTAATGTAGAACACATATATTTATTTAATTTTAGATCTACGAGAAAAAATAAACCATTACTAACGAAAAACGATTCAGAGCAGAGTTTATTCATATTATATTATTTTTAGGGGCCGTATAATTTACGATTTTCAATATGTTCGTCAATATTCAATTGATATCGACATCTTAAAACCACTACAAAAAAATAAAAATCACTGCACAATAGCATAATCACTATTTTTTAATTTTTTCACCGCTAACTTATAATGAACATTCTATTACATTTTCAAGCATTTCTGTTTGGTCAAAAAATTATACTCACATATTATCTACCAACTATAAACTAAGTATGTACACAATTCACAAACATACAATACCTGTGATTAGCTCAAAAGTATCCAAAATGACATGCAAATTCTACAATGCTTAGAAAAGTCAAATATGAGTTTCCTCTTAAAACTTTAAGTTTCTACGAATATTTTGAACTCAATTATAAAAAGGAGATTTTAAAAAAAATGAAACTTTATTTTCGTATTTATTTTTTTCTGATGTTGCATAATTAATAAAAAATAAACTTCTCGGAAAATCTTAAAAAAACTTTCCTGTTGACCAAATAAATTCAAAAAATAAAAAAAAATCTATCTTTTTTCGATAGAAGTGATATTTCTGATAAAAAACCAATTGCGTAAAAACTAAAAACAATGAAATCAACAACACGGCGGTATGTGGTACGCCGTAAATATTTGCCGTTTTTCCTATAATTTTGCTTCTCGTTTTTTCAAATTATTTTAAAAACACTTGGAAAATCACAAAATTATCTCACTGACACAACAACTAGATTTAAAATACAATAATAAAAGTCTCTGGTTTCTCTTAGTTTTGTCTATTTTTCGATTGGAACAAGACTTAGTCTGTTAGAAAAATTGATTACTGTTTAAATGGAAATAGAAGATTTCAAAAAGAACGACTACACAATCATATAAATGTTTTTTTAATGCAGTAGGCAAAATTTAAACTAGTTATTTTATATTATTGAGTTATTATTTAATATTGATTTATACATATTAAAGTAAATTTGACTTTAAAATAATAGACAAATTTACAACATTACTTAAATATACTTACGAGTATAAATTACTAAATTGCTATAAAATTCCAAACCGTGGTTATTACTCATTATCTATAATGGTAACGAGTTCTATAATAATTGCTGTAGAAGACGATAGCAGGACACGATTTTTTGTCGAATTTGATAAGAATATTCGACACCGCACTACACTGTGATTGAATATAGGACATCATGAAACCACCGTGGCAAGAAAAACAAAAAAATGCAGGGTATAAGGGGATCCTTTTTTTTTTTGTGATCCCCAACGTTGTCTTATCGGAGTTTTTTTTTTTTGGAGCTAGATACTTAACTGACGATAAGACGTGGTCTTAGATAAGACCGTGTGATAAGTGAAAACGTCTATAGTTACAAAAAAATCCGCTAGGATGGCGTTGGAACTTATAAAAAAAAAAAATAACCCGTGGGTTCCGCATTAACAGTTGGTTTTTATGAAAGTCCCCCTAAGCCCGTCCTGTCGTTCATTCCCAGTCCTGTACATCTTAGTCCGCGGTGTTGCCATTAACTACAAGACGATTTAATATTAGGAAATTGCAATATTAAAATTAGTGATATACTCAATATTATATAGATACTCGAGATTGGTAAGAAGCATATTCATGTTGATGCGTAGGCGTTAGTAAAATAAGATATTTATTCATTCAAGTTATTTTAAATATTATTATTATATTACTATGTTCATGAAATTTCACGTTTGGGAAAGGCGCTTTTTTTCCGTTATATCACCAGTGGCGTGTTTAGGAATTATCAACGGTAGGGGATGTAGCAAAAAGAATCATGAATAAATCATAAATTCGTCTTCTCTACCCAAATTGACTGTGAGAATTGATAATTTAAAAACCGGAACCTAAAAATGGCCTATTTCTAATCAATGTGTCAAGTTTTTCCTTGTAACTTGGTCGAAAAATGTGCATTTTAACATTACATTACTAATATTTTTTCGTATTTTAAGCCAATGGGAGGGATATAATCTTTACCTTCCCCTCCCCTGTGCACGCCACTGTATGTCGCGCAGTGGGATTATAGAGCGATATTCAGCTCGCAGACTTATTAAATTCTTTTACATATATATATATATATATTTTAAATGAATAGGTCTTTTTATGTCCCACATTTCTGACGATAACATTGAATTTTTTATGATTATTTTTTTTCACAGAGTTATACCAAGTACTCCGAGTCTCTCATCATTTGCAACTGTAGCGCTACTTAAGAAAATATACAACTTATTACTTAATATCCGAGAAGCCTATATATGATTATACGCCTCAGTAGTTTAACTGTAATCCGTTTTGAGTTTGAAATATACCTGTAATATTTGTTGTATGCGAGAAATGTACACGTATGATAAATCTTTATCCTGATCTATTATAGCGAAATTATTCCAAATACTGGATTGTATATGTTTGAGAAATGCGTTTCTACAATTAGTTAATTAATTTAATGCAGTAGGTATTACATTTTTGTTCAATACTGTGCGTGGACGAAACCGGGTATCACAGTTAGTTTTGTATTATAAAATATAATGTATAATTACGAATTTTAAAACTTTTAAAAGGCGTATTATTCAGTATATAGATATCATGTTATATTATAAGAAATGTTATTCAAAAGTTAGTATTTTACAAATTATTTTTTATCTGTTTCTGATTCAGTTTCATATCAAGTTACTTGAATCGTCATTGTTTTTTTTTTGGTTCACATATTAAAACTATTTAAGCAGAGAAATAACTTTTTCAAGAAACGTTGACATTTTTTTTTCAGTATTTTAGTTCTGTATACGTTGAATCTGCACATCACTTTTCAAAGTTGGATAAACCAATTAAGTATATTTTAATCAGTCCTAGTTAATAGAGAGGAAAATGATGGTACACCAAATAAGTATCATTAAAAGTATCAACAATTCTACTACGAATTCATTATTTTGAATATATTAGTTGCGTTTTGTGCTATTTTGTTTGTTGTATTATTTCAAAATTTGATTAAATGTAAAAAAAAGAAAAAACATACCTTGTCATATTGTATTACCCGTTAGTTTTAAACATAAATTTTAAAAATTAAAGATTTTGCCTTAAATCTCCACAATGTAGACATATTATCATACTCCGAAAACATGCCAATATTGGATTACAATTTGGAAATAGAAATTAAAGCTTGACTTGATGTTCCACATCAAAATTTAGGAAGGAGAATAGTAGTGGATCAATATTTAATTGGCAAGCGCTGAGCCTCATTACAAATTATGGTCCATTAATCTCCCACTGACCCCTACCAATGGTTAAAGTAAAAGAAAACTTCGAAAGGAGACTTACTAAATACTTACGGAGTATTGAGGGACTTTCCCGAGAATTAATTAAATCTAACCAAAATCACAAAGACACTTGAAGAAACCAATCATAAATACAAGACTAGAAAAAAAAACATTTTGGAAATCATTAATAGACAACTTCCAAAATGTTTTTTTTTCTCACACACGCATTCATTCATAAACATGTTATACTAATAGGGTTTAAAAATAAACTGCATTCCCGCCAAGTATTATTTCACGCATATGCTTACACAGTAAAAATAAAGTACCTAAAACAGAGTGTATTTGCACGTAATCTAAAACGTATTAAAAATTAATTTAATGAAAAATTAATTTGAGTTTTTAAAATTTTATCAAACATGTCTTAGTGATAATATCTAAAGCGTCTTTCAGATTTCGAAGACTTACAGTAAAGAAAACCGATAGTAACACTTTGACTGAAAGAGACTTTGTCTCCCTCCGTCTACCTCACATTAACCTCTGCGGGTTAGTTCCACGGGTTAGAAGAAAACATTTCAACATAAAAACGTATTTAATACTCCACTAATAATCCATTTATTTTTGATAATTTGTAGAGCTGATTAAAAAGTTAATAGTCACACCGTATCCAAAAGTAAAGGTGACAAAAAATAACGGTAATACTTCAGTGTTGATCATTTCATACATTTTCCGGAAAAAAAAAAAAAAAATTGAAAAAATGATAAAATGTTAATTCTTTCCGATTTAATGAACGTCTAGTCGAAAATTGATCACCCTGTATACTGTATAGTGATATTACGTTTTTTGTTGGACCTACCCAGAATAAACAATTCCAGCTACGCCCCTGTCCCCGTCGCGAGTCGGGGCATATTTATTCGGATTTCGCCCATCAGAGAGTCGCCCCGATAAAATACAGATACGTATAATATCCGGAAAAGGTCGTCGTATTTAACGTGACGGAAAAAGAGAACGAAAATACGTACGTTGAAAAATGCATTTCCATTCAAGAACTGCACCAACGACGGTATATGATGAGGGGCGTCTCTGAATAATAATGAATGCGCTCCGGCGTAACGGTTTACCTCTTGCCCGGACCCGCAACGTTATCGTAGTATTATGTCATCATTCGCTCTCTCTTTCTCTTTTCCGTGCCCGTTCGCCTCACGCATTTAAATATTTAAACGCCTAAGTGCGAAATTAATTTAAAATTACGGCGCTAATAAAGAGCTAATAATATAACGGCTGTCACCGCTATCGTCGCCCGCACCGAGACGGCATAGTCAGCGCGTTTTCGGTTTTCTCCTCGAACTGCGAAACCCGATAATGTATAATTACAGAGAGTCAAACTCAGTTTAAAACCCAGTTTAACTAAGTTAACCAGATAATCGAAATCTACCGAACTTAATAAGTAATCAGACCCGTCTCGTTGTGATCAGTGTCATCGATCTCATCTCATATTTTGGCGATAACTCTGCCATGAACGGTGAAAAGTCAATTGTGTGGTGCCACGTGTGCATGATTATTCGTTCCACCACAATTTCAATAGTTGTACAGTATTATCTTCTCGATGGGTACTTAATACAATATTATGTAATAAATAATGATACAATTGTATTTTTATTTTATTTTTTTAATTCACAATGCAAAGGAAAATTGTCATTATTTTTGGAAATAAATCATCAATGAGTTCGTTTAAACTTTTAAGTCATTTCCAAACCTTCGTATCATGATAAAAAAAAAAATTAATTTAGTCTAGACTATTGTAGCAAAATAAATAATCTTATAAACAGTTATAGATACCTATAAATTATAATTATATAGATATAATAATTATAAGTTATAAGTTTTAATCATTATATGGTGTCAGTTAAATGAGAAAACAAATTTTCTTTTTTCATATTAAATTTGGGTAGAAATATTTATCACATAATCAAATGCGTCTGTTGGAGAATAATAATATTATCTGATTTTTAATCGTCTTATCAAATAATTTGCATTATTTAATAACAAATACATAAAATACACAATAGGTACTTATTGTTATTATATTATTTTAAAATTGAGTAATTCGTAGGCATTGACTATATTATATGTATAAGGACAAGGGGGGGGATCTATATTCTAAATCGCATAACTCCCATAAATATGCCTCTATAGTCTCAACCGAAATCCAATAAACTTTAGAATTTATTTCGGTCCTATTTTTTTATGTTTATTTTAGTTTAGTGTGTTTGTAGAACTAGAACTTCGCGCACAAATTTACAAATAATATAAAAACATAAAATAGGTATGTGTAAATCAATGTACATACGTCATCAGTAAAAAAACAATAAAAAAATATTTCAGTACTTAACTAATAATTTAAATTCGAAATATAATTTAAACGTACAAAAACCCGGTCAGGTTAGATTCGGGCCGATACCCCGGAAAAAATGAACCTGTTTTGGCTTTTTGAATTTTAATGCATTAGTGTTTTCATCCGCCGATTAATTTCTCTCTCGAAACGATACAATATATTATTGTGTGGAGAAGTCGGTTCCAACGACGAAATAAATCACAGGTCCTCTCCCTCTCCTCCCCTACTCTCGAATAATGTGCGTGATTCCCTCGACCGAATTTACCCCTCTATTGCCTCCCCCAGCTATCGTTCTTTTTATCGTCATGTCTCCCTCTCTCACTTCCTACCGTTACGGTTCCGTCACCAGCGTCTTTCGTCGACAAATTGAATCTCTCTCCGTCCGCCGGCACCCGACTCCGGTCCCTGTAGATTTTTCTACGGTTTAACCACCGACCGTAGGGATATTTTCCACCTTGTTAACCGACGAAAATCCGACGACCTGGAAACGGACTGTGTGCCTGTCGCTCCGAAGTCCGGGGTCGCAGGGTGCAGGAGACCAGCGGTGCACGCACGTCTCGTTAAACTCGTACTACAGATAGTTAAAACGTTTCAATCGACATACGACTCCTCGACTACTTACTTACTAACTACTTACACGGTCTGTTCCACGCCATATCGCCTCGTCCGTTACTCGTCCACCGAATGAATTTAATTTCCCGCTGCTCTATAGATTACTGACATTTATTAAGAGACTTCGTGGGGGGAAAAATAAAAGGAGCCTGTGCATCTACTCGATGGTTGTCGAAACGGCTATATTGAAAAAAACCCATCTTAGTTGGATTTTGAAAAATTTCCCTTAAAGTTTTGTTCATTATTTTGCTAAGAGGGATCTCTTAATCTAACTAACTCCGCTTCATTGTACTACGTTTTTACAACTTTTTGTCACATATGGAATAAACTGAGAAATCGGATTGGCCATGAAAAGACAGTCAAATTAGTTAAAATACATATAATTTTTAGTATCAAAAACACCCCAGTCCGGATATGGATTCCAAATTTTCCCAGCGGATATCTACATTCCGGGTTTTCATAGGTTATATAATATGTATAATTGAGTAACTAAAATTATCAAAATAAAAATTTAATAAAAGAAAAAAGTATTTTTTTTTTTTTTGTTTAACATTTTAGATTCCGAGCGTAGCGAAGGAGCTATTAGTTATACTAAGATATTTATTTTTTAATTATTTTTTTCATTTATTCTGTGGACACATTTTTTTTTTTTTGGAAAATTGCTCCGATATACAAGTATATTAACTTTTTTGAAAACTCGAGTTGCCTAGATTGTACTTCAAAACGCCATTTTTTTTTTATTTTCGATGCCGTTTTTTAAATAAAAGCACTTAAGTGGGAAAAAACATAGTAAAGCGTACAGTTTCACGATTTCATTATTTTATAAAAGCACGGACGACGTTTTCTACCAGAAAAAATTGTTTAATCGAAAAATCACAAAATACATTTTTGGTTGAATTTTTGTTTTACCTTCTTACGGTCTCATCGCCAAAACTTTTGAGCCACTTTTGAACTTTTAAGAAATTTTAATTTTTGAGATTTTTTTTGTCGTAATTCGGTTATAAATACACGTATAGACTTGAAACTTGGTAATAATACTTATATTGGTCTTACCTAGACGTAGTCAAATTTTCAAAATTTTTTTTAATAAGTGTTTTGAAATCAAATTTAAACGAAAATCGTAAACAAAATTACGGCACTTTAAATTATGTGTTACCGAACTGCGCTCGAAATCATTTTTCGTCAAGCAATGGTTTATCGTTACTTACAGATATAAATGAAATAACCTTATGTATCCTATCTTCCCAACTTGTCACCTACAAGAGTGGCCGCTTCCATCCCCAATAATAGCTCTTTTTTATATTTATATTTTGATTGGATCACAAAATCAATATTGCAATAGTTGTAGCAAGATATGCTTTTGGAAAACACATTTCGGTGCGTAAAAATGGACCAACACTTGTTTACCGTTTAAACTTTCAAGTGTTAGATTTCCTGGCCTGTGGTAAGTTACCTGGAACGTTTTTCCAGCTTTTCTACGGTCCTCCATGCCGTCAGTTTCTCACGATTTTTTTTGTTGTGTACAACATTTCATATTGCTGCAGATCGATATATTTCGTCGTATTATTGCTAGTAGTTACATATTTACGCGGAAAAGCGCGTTTTTTTTAAAATTTGAAACTCAAAAAGCACACCGCGCACCGTCTTGTAGCGCTAATAATGAGTGTGTCATTCCGATCATAATAATCAACGATATTATTATATTGAAGTACGTGGTTATATTGAAGCCATCAACGTTAATAACTGTCATGTTCGGTTTAGCGGTACGACGATATTATTATCCATCTTAGGGTGTTTGTAATGGAAAAATAAAAATTTACATTGTTTACTCGATATTGCATCAAATTATCGATAATATGAAAGAATATTTGCGCCATCGCCGAACACAGTATCACAACATTACATTATTATAGCCAGTGGCGGTGTGGATGGATATCGTATGAAGGAACGTTTTTCGTCATGACCAAGTTGGTGGATAGGTGTATTGTTGTACGTGTGGCACTTTATCGTAACCTATAAGATGATACTGAAAAGGCTAAATACAGGGTCATATAATAGCCCTAGTTATAGTTACTGATTCTTCCGGGTTTTGGAATTTGTGAAAAGATTTACGTTGCCACTGATTATACTATCTGTTAGAGTTTAACTTGTAATATAGAAAAATTAACACTTTTATTTAAAATACTTTATTTTATTCGAAACAAAATATTCGAACGAAAAGTACGAGTATTGTCTAAAATTTACTGGGTGATCCACATAACGTAAAAAACTCATTATTTCGGAAATTATTTATTTTTCTGAATTTCTTTTCTTTTTTTTCTTTTTTTTTTTTTTGTAAGAAACAAGCAGATTTTAAATGTTATATTACCATTACATTTTTGTGTTGCGGTGGTTGAACTGCATTTCAATAGTATTTCACTACTCTCCTCTTACTAAAACTTAAAAGCAAAATATCCAATAAACAGATTAACGGACATCAAAAATGTCATCAAGTCAATTTCACGCCCCTTCCACCCCCCCAAAAAATAAATAAAATAAAGGTGACAAAAAATAACTATACCCAGTAATGTAAAATTTTAGATTTTTTTTTATTTTTAGAAAACAAATTACGAACAAATTTAATACTTTCCCAGATAATGAGTGTCTTACGTGTAATGTCGATTAGTAATATCGATTACTCTGTATACTATACGATAGCAAAATAACATGTTTCGTTTGTTGATTAATGGCGTATAATTCAAGAGGATATTCGTTTGAAAAACGTATTATATCGAGAAAAATCGGTTATAATACGTTTGTATGATTGTTTTTTTTTCTTTTCTGTTTGTTACGGGACGATATAGTGTACCTACTCCACGAGCGTAATAACCATGTCTGCATTATGCGATTCTGTTTCGATAATATAATAATGTAAGCGTGTATAGGCACGTAAGTGTATAAGAATCGCAATAACAACGACCGGAAAGTATCGTATAATACGATGATAATACGGTAGGTATACTGTATAAAAGTGCATTATATGTATAGACGAAATCTCTTTAATTCTGAAAACGGTTTTTATACTCTCGTCAAAGGGATATCCCTAATATAACTCGTAATATAGGTGATCTTCACTTGTACGTCGAAAACCCGTTAAAGTAAACATATAAAAAATATTATGTAAAAAGGGCGTGGAAATATCGACTTACATGCGAATTAATATTGTTGCGGGCGAACGTCGTAATAGTACCGAAGAGGATAAAAAGTCGAATGCTCGTTTATACAGGGTTTAGTACCACATATTTATATGATAAAAAATGCAATACATATTGTTCTGTTCAATATTAATTTTTTTTTCTTTTGTAATAATAACATGGTTTTTCTTATTTTAAAATTAAAAAAAAAAAAAACAATAATAGTAATTTAACGCTTTAAGTGTCAGAATGAAGTGGCAAAATAAAAAAAATGACTATTCTGACTTGGTCATATTTAGTCCAAAACAGTAAATTAATCATCAATCAATCAAATCATCAATTTAAATGTGCGTTTTTTTTTCTACCATATAAATAGATAATAAAATTATGCATATGAAATTGTCTACAATTTTTGTTTTTTAAATAATAAAGAAATCCTAAAACACGATAAAAGTATTATGCGTTTCGTTCTTTGATGTTCAAATTTTAACGGTGGTAATTTAAAATAATTTATAATTTAAATATCACGATTTACCAAAGAATAGATTAACGTATTCTATGATTTTATTAAGCTTAAATATTAGTTTTTTAATTACGCGAGCGCTATGAGCGCATGTGCTAAAATAATTGGTTTGATAATAATAATTATTATCCTCAGTTTGCCATTATTCCGGAGACCGAGTCTCTCCTGAGATAAGTCCATATTGATCTCAAGAGAGCCTCGTTCTATCCATTATTTTATTACCAACCTACACATAACGTCAAAAATTCAAAATAATAGGTTTTATTCGTGACTTTGTATGTTGTTTTTGATACGCATTTGATTTTTCATTGAAATATGTGTATGTATAATATTTTGATATTTAATAATAATGATAATTATTATTTATTTCACCAACAACAGAAATGATTACAATTATTATAAAAAAATATAAAAAATGATTGGTCTATTCAATAAAGCCTATGGCTGTGATACGAATATGATTTATAATTATAATATTTAACAGTGAAACAAAATATAAATTAAAAAAGATGTCCTAAGAAAATGGATGCAACCGCTGTCATAAGTTATTTAATGTATACCTGTAAGCATCGATAAACCGTTGTTTACGAAAAAACGAGTGGATTCCAGTTGATGGTGATGCTTTTTCAACAATATAAAAAATATAAAAATAAACATCTTTGTAAAACTATAAACTTCTTCGTTCCACTCAGAATCTAATAACTAACAATTTATATAATATGGATTTTAATTTGACTTTATTATATATAATTATCATATATAAATCGTAATTTTATAATTATACACTTCGATACTCATGACATTTAATTATACAAAATAAGTTCCCACGGACAAATATTGGTAAACCGATTTATATCGTTTGGTATTAGCGACGAAAACAATTTAAAATATCGTAAACTTGAAAAAAAAAAAAAAAACGTTTGAAAATGTTTTACTTAGTAAATATTTGTAACACTATTAATAAAAATTGCCTATCTTGGAAATTTTGAAAATTTAAATTTTATACAAAAATACAAGGACCGTAACGCAAGACTCCATAATAATATTACAGTTATTAGTGTAAAAACGGTAAACCTGATAACATCGAACAGAAAAATTGCGTTTGTCGAATCTCCGTGTGAGACATACTGTATATAAAATATAATGCGGGGCGAAGGAGACCGGGGAAGAAAGAATAAAGTATTCGGTTGTGTTGCCATTAAACTTTCCGGGGTAGGCTATGCGTGAGGAAACCACCGCCGACGACGACGACGCCACCGCGCGTTGTTTGCAGACGGGACGTCGTCGTAAACCTTATGGCGGATTCGCCTTGAAAGCATTCGGGAAAATTAGATTTTTAGCGGACTTTATGTGTACGGTTGCGGCTGTTGTGTTTTCGTATAAATCGTATACGGGTTTTTTTTTTTTTTTACGCGAATTTATACGGTTTTTGCGTGTATTCGGCGCTGTGGAAAATTACCTCGTCGTTATTCCGATTTATATTCGTTTATAATAATACGTTCGATTGTGTAGTTTTCAACAATAATTGTTACCATAATAATTTTTCCAATAAATGCGCACGTATAATTGCGGACGTCGCCACGTTTTTCGACACGAATGCGTTTTGAAACGTATTTCTGTTTAAAAAAAAAAAAAAAACCGTGTAGGTAGGTGTATATTTTATAAACGTATTAGAAATTTAAAAGGATTTTCCAAGTAATGTGTACATTTAAAGGGTTTCTTTTTTTTTTAACAATAAAAAAATATACCAAATAAATTTTCTCTTATTGAAAATAATAATAATAAGAACGCTTTTGTGTAATGCTTAGTATAATATATAAATAGCATCATAAAACGGTATAATGATTGGGTATTTTTTTTTATTTTTTTAATCCCAATGGTAGTTAAAGATTGCTGAGCTGCTGTAAGTTCCCGTCTATCAATTATTATCATTTATATTGTCCAGTCACATAAAAATGTATTTGCTTTGGGCGCAATTATATCCAAATGAAAGTAAATTCACCTCGTATAGTTAAAATACCAAAAAAATAATATCGTTTATTAACTTGATGTAACTTGATCCCGTCAACAAAAAAAAAAAAAAAAAAAAAAAAAAAAAATAAAAATACAAGATTTAATTTAGGCAATACTGTCTGAATGTCAGGTAATTGTTATTTTCTATGATAGTGTATAATAATTAATAAACACAGACAAATGAATACCCACGGACTACGTTTTCCTCACCTCCGTGGCCTGTCAGTTATGTCCGTGAACAACACCGATTGATTTAGATTGATAGGGTCGATAGTTACAGGGACAATCATGGACTAAATACTTTTATATTTTTTATCACGCCATACAATTCATTATGAGTAGAGTACGGATTCGTTACTGCATATGTTTAGATTCTGATCGAAGTGAGGAATGTATTGGTTTTAAAATGGTGTTCATTATTTTTTTTCGTGGAAAACTTTCCTAATAACAATTTTGTTTCAATTTTCAATAAAAGCATTTTTTTCTGGAAGAAATCGTACTGGAAAGGTAATTTACTGATTATCCCAGGAGTTTTACCAATAAATGGGAAACACTGGGAAAAATCATGGGAAAACCGGGAAAATGGAAAAAATAGCAACAATATTAAACAAATATTATTAAAGAAAAAATATAATGCGTAGCTATGTGCAGTTATTTTTTGATAATATGACATATACATATGTACATTGTTGACAGAGTAACACTATCAACCGAACTCCTCACAGATTTGATTTTTCGTTAGCTATGGTTAATTGTTGCTTACAGATATACATTAAATTACCTATAACAGTGGCTTTTCCCATCCCCGTGATCTATGGACAACTTTTTGGTTTGTATATTTTTAAAATCATTTCAAAACCCTACTAATTAAAAATGATTTACGATGTTTTATTTTTCATATCATTGCTTATTTTTTTTTTATTTTTTTATTTATTGCATATTTCATTGGAGCGTTAGTTTAATATTTCTCGCGATATTTTTCAAGAAATAATAATATGCCATTTAATAATTACTTTAATTGATAAATAATAAAAGTACGTTAATTGCATTGATAAGCAATAGTTTTGATTTTTTTTCTAGGTTTTTTTTTTTTTTTTATTACACATTTCTCGCATATATTTATCATTTTTATCGCACCATTATATGAGATATTTTGATATTTTGATAGTGAATATAATATTCGCGCTCTTATTTCGAATATCCATAGCACAAATTTAGGTTTCAATCGTGATCTATAATTATATATTATCAAGTTTGTAAATATATAGGTAAATAATACATATTGCACGACTTAAATAATATTATTAATCATTTCTTCTATAACTGCCCTCCAACCAGCACTACCTGTCTCCTTCAATATATGTTTCCCGTTTTATCACTTAAGCGCAGTCGATTTATTAATAACACGTATAATGATGTCTGAAAAGAATATGCAACGACTTGATGAAGTTGAAAATCGTTTCATCGGCTTAATATTTCTCACCCACCGTATGATTACGGGCCTGTTAACTTAGGGTTGATACTCGGCCTCGAACCACTATCAGAATGGCGCGATACATTTTGTGTTAAATTCACTATGAAATTATAAAAAGGGTATATTGACACTCCACGTCTTTTAAAACCTCTCCGCATTCATGTCCCTACCGGTATTACTGGGTTACAGGGTCGTTTTTATCCACCAATGCGTATTATTTCGAATTTCGCGAATAATTCACCAATATTAGGAACGATTTACATAGACAATAACAATTAATCACTCCTACCAAGACCACATCAATTTTTGTATTGTACTAAATAACAAGTTCCTCATATAATATTATTTAATCCGTTAAAATTGTACATCTGTATATATTGCACGAAAGACGAATGGCTCAAAAATTCGTATAAATAAAAGATACAAACAATATATAGTACAGGCATAGGGTTTTTAGATAACAGTTTAATAGATAAGGATACAATATCAGTGTTACTTGACGTACATACAATACAATACGATACGATAAAATACGATATTTGTTTTGTATAGTTATCGAACGACATAATTGTATTAACGGAAACGTTGAGTAAAAAAAAATAAATAAAAAAACGTTCGAATATAATGTCTTTTATTTTTGTAATCCAGACTCCACAAAGTCTGTGTAGGTACCAATAAATATATATGTGTACGTACCTATATTATCGATATCGGTTCGGGTTCACGGGGTCTGTACTATAATATGTATATTGCGGGTTTTCGAATGGATATTGGTTTTCGGGAAAGTGTATAGGACGTGTTTATTTTGCCGAACCAAAGATTTATTGCATTCAAAAACTATCGCGGGATTAGCCGTATACACCGTCCAACCGACGACGACGGTTTGTTTTTTTTTTTTTTTTTTTTTTTTTTTTTTTTTTTGTCTTTCAATTTTACTATTCGCACGCCGCACGGAGAATAATATAATAAACTGCTGTCCATTATTCAAGAACAACAAGTCCACGAAGCCTATAGGCCGTATTGATAGAAATAATATTTTGACGCGGACGTTATGCAAAAACGTTCAATGGCTTAAAGGAAGATCTGGAGAAAGAAAAAAAAAATATAAATATATATATATATAAAAATAAAAAATTCCGTGGGTTCTTTTACGGCCGGTCGACCCTCTTTATTACGTACTATCGGAACCAGGTTTATTTTTCTCCCGAACATTATGCTCCCATCTCCCCCACTTGCCCTTTCTCCACACACTCGCAAAGTCCCGATGACCTCTCCTGCGGCTGGCAGCCGTGATTTATAGGTTGCATATCCAGGTGCAATAATACCACTTGCCGAGTTTTTATGGATTCTTCATTATTATTTTTTTTCAACCGCCCTAAAATCTCCGGTGGTTTAAATTTGCTGCAATATTATACGAATAATAAAATGGGAGGACACAGAGAAGGGGGAGAAAAAGATCGAAAAAGATGTGGATTGATGCGATTGAGAACCATGTAAGAATAGTCGATGAATATGAAGTGAGAGATTGAATCAAGTGTAGACATTTAGGACGAGGCTGCCTGACTGTAAATAATAGTTGGGCTGAAGGTAAAGGAGAATATGAAGAATATTATTTAGTTTAAAGTTTCAAATGCCCGGAAGAACTATGGCCAACAAGTTAATTTTCTTGCACAAAATTTTAATTTTGCATTATATTATGTTTTTTTCTTACAAAAAAGGTAAAAATAAGTAAATTTTTTTTTTATTTATTTAAATAGATAACAATAAACGTTTGAACATTTATTTTTAAGCGCTAGCGGTTTGTTTCATACGGTTTAACGCACCGCCTGCTTTAAACCAATCAATCTGTTGTTCATTAAATGTATGGCTCAACAAAATGTTATCTATGCTTCCACCGGTGTGAGATAAGATGTAGTTCCAGTTCAAAGGTTTTCCGATGGTAAATCGGTTCTGTCCTACCAAAGATACTTTATCAGTTGGTTGAACTTTATCGTAATGCCGGGAATTGCAATTGTAAGTGCTAATACTCCTTGACTATAAGGAGTATTAGCATATATATATATAACTGCAACTCCTCCCAAATGACGTAGTTCTAAATCAGCATGGTCCCTGCTACTTAATTTCTTAATAATATTCATTTTTTTCGTTTATTGTAAATTTTGAATAATTTAACGTAGGCATGTGTTCACACAACGAACAGCACACAACTGATTTAACCGAACCATTTTATCGAATAGGAAAACCATTTCATTAGATAAAAAAATGAACGAAATGTACGTTTACAAAAGATAAATATAGTATTTGTATTACTTAAACATTTTTGATATGTACATGTATTGCGTCCATTTATGAGAGGTAATTTTTAATTTAGGTACAAGTTTTAAATATACACGTCCATTATTAGGATTATCCACTATTAAAAGGTTATAACCCCTATTGTATGCATACATTTCTGCTGGGGAATTTAATAGCGTTTATTAAAAGATGTTTCACTGTATATTTTTGCAAACATATCAAGTCTCATTGAATATTTTAAACAGAACAAAAAAAAAAAATTACAAAATTGAAAATAATGAAAATAATATTTCCGTAAATTTGTTCGTTCTTTCTACGTTTTTTTCCGTTTTTGCTCAGTTTTCAAGAAAACTAAACGGAAAACCAAACAATTATTTTAAACACCTACCGGATTAAAAACCCAAAAAAAGATGTCTGAAATTATTTTTCAATGAGAAATATATTCCTGGTATAAAACATAACCGGTAGAAATTTAAAATAATGAAATCGGTAACGCCGTGGCACGCCGTAAATATTTGTCCGTTTCCCTTATGTAAGTATATTTTTTTCCAGTTTTTTCAGTTACGATTATTTTTAATTTTTTTGTTGTTATAATTTGGCCTGAGATATTTGTAGAGAGCTGAAATGTTTACAGAAAACTTGGATGTACCTTTTCTAAACATGGTGTAATTTTCAATCCATTTTGGCTATTTTTGAAATATTCATAGAAATTTTATTCTTGAAAATTGTTTACGTAGTTTTATTTTAGTAGGAATTATGTGAATAAAATATCTTCAACACTTAACACGAGATTCATTGTAAATTGTACTTTGTGGTCAAGAAAAAAGTAGATTAATTTTTTTAGAAGTGTTTTTGGTTCAAAGTTTTGTTGAAAATTTTAAACATTACAGCCTTTTAAATCATGTAGAACCGAACTTCGCCCAGAATCGTTTTTCTTTAACAATTGTTGGATTCTTGTTAACAGATATATATATATATATTTAATAACTTGATATATTCTACCATTATAACTTCTCATCTACAACAGTAGCAGAATCAGTTTTTTTTTTTTTTTTGAAAATTAATATTTAATATAATATTTTATTTTGTCTCAATATAGTTTTTAGTTGTTGTATATTATTATAATACAATTGTTTTTTTATTTAAATTTTTTATTTATGAAACGGAAACTTTTTCTGTGAATTTTTTATGGTGACCTGCAACTATTGAATCTATATAATATTATTTCGTTGTTTATAATAATTATTTATGTAAGAACAGAAAATATGGATAACGTGTATAAGTATGAATATAAGTTCTATACATACAAAATTACTGTTTACTCTCGTAAAAACTTTAGATGCCTATAAATAATACAGAATTTGTTCGTTTTAGGACATAATATTTTTTGTGCATTTTTATGACAAGGAATGAAATACATTGTGTTTAGAAATTTCAAATTGTTAAATCAAATGGATATTCAATCGATTTTTTAATATTACAATTTAATATTGTTTGCCATAAATACGTTTACTATAAACTGACAAAACAAATTGTTAATTTATTCCTAACCAAAATAACTGCAGATTTACCTTGTTGATAATACTGTAAAATCATATTTGTTACTCCGAGTGTAACGAAGAAGATATTCGTTTTATGGTGTATTTTTTCTCGTCGATTACTTATTTGGCCGTAATAGATATAGATTTCCTTAAATAATTCTTTATTATTTTAAATTTTACAAAGGAACGTTCAGCAGTAGCTACAGTAATAGGAACTTTTAAAAGTATTTTACAAGCACTTAAAATATCGTAAAAGATAGACGCAACAATCCTATTTAATAATAAATATTGCCAAGTCTTTTATGCCCACGTTTTCAAAACAATGGTTCGAGAATTTTTGATAACATCTTAAAGATAACATTTGACGTGTAAAATTATGACTAAAAATTAAATAAAGATAATTTATTTTTGAATCTTATAATGATTTATCTATTGAGTCCTCGCAGAATAAATTAAGATTTTTAGGCTTTAAATAGATAAAATAAGAGCTGATATACTTCAATCCTTTAAACCGTACGTTGAACCGCCGAAACATTTATATTTAGGAATTTTTTGAGGTGCTAATATTATATTTATTCGAAACGGGTTGCATGTTTTGACAATCTGAAGTAGAACATGTATCCATAACATTATCTTTTTTTGGTTGAAGTCTATTATTCATATCGTGATTTCCACGTGGTAGAACAAATAATGATGCTATTTAATTTAATGTGGCCGTGGCCATGGTAATAATAATGTTATCCGTTTTAAATACCTGCGTACTTAATGTAGTAACCGTGAGGATGAAAAAAAATAGACTATACAATTTTATCGCCGGTTTTTATGCAGTAGACAAATATTTAAACGATTATCGAAACAATTTTATCACTTTTTGAGAATACAATAATATCGTACCCTGCGACTAATCCGTTTATCACATCCGATAAAGTTTTATCATATTTTAAGGATTGGCCTTCGGTTTTTCTATAATCGTGGCTAAATGTTCGTTTCCGTATGACCAGCTCAAAATGGCCTATCCCCACGACTGAAATGTAAATAATACTATTATTATGGATCGCAGTGCCGATCATGTATATTTTCATAACATTTTCCGTGTTTCATTCTGGTCCTGGCTTGCTGGCCCCCTGTGACACTTGCCCACCTGGTTTTTACGGCACCGAATACAACTTAACGTTTTGAAAACATAAATTTCTAAAATCTAGGGACAGCGTAAATTTGCCGGTAAAACCAACATCCGTGTGCAGGGGACGCGTGGAGAGAATCAGAATAGGCAGACAGAAGACGAACGCCATAACTCAGGTCGGTGAAGTACGAAATATAATTACTGAAACACGGAAAAAGAGATGGCAAATGAGTGGCTAATGAAAAGAGCGGCGGATAATAATCAATGAAGCAGTGAAAGAACTGCAGGAATACCGAGAAATTTGTTTATTTGATAATAAAAAAAAAAAAAAAACAACAAGGATTAATACGTCTTCCGTTGAACTGAAACGGCCGACAGAGGGTCGGGAAGGTTGGGCGACCAATGTGTGATAACGTTGTACATTTCGACGGTTGAACAATGTAGACGGACAAGAATCGTTCGTCCGGCGATGTTATAATTATTAGTATAATGCGGCGAAATTTCAGAATAACATAAAAACGCTCCGGAACGCCGCATTGCGCGCGGGTCAATCCGGAAATAAATGCACAACTGTAGTGTGTGCATTGTGCGCAGCATCGGTTCCCGCGGCGCGCAGAACTATGTCGCAATAATATCCCAGGAATTGCAATTGCAATTCATCCGACGGCGGTCGTCCAGATGTCTGAAGAACATTTTCGATTGTACCGCAATTTAATTAAAGCGCTCCCGGTTGTCCCGCCGCGGGATAAGACGGCTCGCATTGTCCGCGCGAGGAAATTATTCCTATAACTCGGGACAGCACGGCGTCCCGGCATCCGTTCGGTTCTGCGTAGACAATTAACCTCTCCGGCGGAGTTTATCTGTGCGGCCGTCACAACCGATGGCCCGATTGAAATACTGCGGTCGCGTGGCGGAGATTCGGGAACGCCGTGTCGCACGGCCATTGAGTTATTGAACGTACATCCGTGCGCAACGGGCAAAACGGCCGCTGACGAAAAACGATTCTGAGCGAAGTTTCCGGCTTGAGAGACTGTTTAAAACAAATTACGCCAAAGACGTATTAATTTATGAAGTGCGCCTGTCGTATTACGGCAGCGCCCGAATCACGCCCTTTATGCCGTCACCGCCGCTATAAATTTACCGCGGCACCGTTGCCGCGCCACTTTACGCGAAATGCCACGATTAAAGCTCAAAAGTCACCGCGATGTTTTGACGATTTGAACAACGTCGATAAATAGCTAATGTTCATAATCAGTATTCGGTGAAAATTTCAGATATCCGCGCAAATCGAAAACAATGAAAAGTCATATGGTATTTTCCCCCGTTTCCGCTGTACGTTTTTCCCGGTCTTTTCAAATTATTAGTAAAAACCACAATGGAAACCGAAAAATACATCCACTAGGCACTAAACAGATCCGAAATTCGACAAAAATGGTCATTCGGCTCTTTCGTCATTGTAGCGAAAAATAAAAATTATAACATATAAATAAATATTAGTTTAATAAATACATTTTACGCTGAGCTCAGAATCTACGATAAATAATATCATATTTAGTTAAAGTACTATTTCCAGGTATTATTGAAATCAACGAAGAAAAAACATGTTATACAATTTTATTTTTTTGTTTTCATAATCCATAAATTTTATTTAAAACGATATCTTGTAAAATTAACATGAAGGGTGGAGTTTTCGTAAAGCCTAAGAAAATCGTTTTATCAAATTGCCGCGTAATGAATTTCTTTTATTTCATCCGTTGTAAAACCCGCGGAAACATTGATATTGTATTTCCAATTTTATACGTTTTTTAGAGTCATAATTATTATCACAACCGAAATTCGTTTTTGAATATTCGATTGAAACTTATTGGATGCTAAATTATCATTCGGTGTATTTTAATTAATTGGTTTTTATAAAAAAAAAATACATATGTTTTGAATTTAAATTTACATATTAAAACCGTTATCGCGATTGCGTCGGAAAAAAATATTTATTTAATTTTGTACGTAGGTACTTCCGTGTATATACGTTTTAAACGTTTTAAGATAATTATTTTTCGAACGGAATGAGAGGTGAAAAAAAAAAAAAAGCCGATTTTTATGCATAAATATATATGTATTTTTTTTTTTTTTTTTTTTTTTTTTTTAGATTACCGCAATTATTGTGTCCGTACTGCAGTCGTCGTCGTGACGGTCACGTAGCAAATGATAAATCTAATTTGATTTCAGCTGATGATGGCGGCGTCGGGGTATTATATACATTTAGTTTCGTTAGATACATACGCGTTTATTAGATGTGACAGTTTTCTACAAAACGTCCCCGTCGTCTCGTTCTATATATATAAATATATATATCAGCTCTATTTTAGCCGCATTATCCAGTAACTGTGTGTGTGTGTGTGTGTGCGTGTGTGCGTGTGTACGTATACAGCACGAAGAAAATGACGTTTGATCGAAAAACATAATTGTCGAAAACAAACAGGGATAAAGGGGACGGC
>CABPRJ010000476.1:120004-208676 GCA_902439185.1 Cinara cedri
CGTTCTATATATATAAATATATATATCAGCTCTATTTTAGCCGCATTATCCAGTAACTGTGTGTGTGTGTGTGTGTGTGTGTGTGTGCGTGTGTGCGTGTGTACGTATACAGCACGAAGAAAATGACGTTTGATCGAAAAACATAATTGTCGAAAACAAACAGGGATAAAGGGGACGGCCGTCCTCTCGTCGCAATACCCTCGGTGACGCAATAAATTCCCCGCCGCGTTTATGTAATGTGACAATTTCCTATTTTCCAGAAAATGGCGCGTGTATCGTGCTGATGCTGCCGCTGCCGCTGCAGTAATAATGAAATGACATTGTAAAAGCCGGCAGAGATAGACAGACAGACACACACACAGAGAGAGAGAGAGAGAGAGAGAGAAGGCATAAAGAAAAACGACGGGATAACGAAGCCTCGTCCACGTCCGTTCCCGCAGAACGATAACGAATTTTCGCAGTCGTTTTTTTTCCCTCTCGTCGGTTCTGCCAGTTCGTTTCGGGATCCAAATTTTACGATTACCATCAACGGCTAATGATCCTCAACATTAGACGATCGTTGCAGGGTACGGTTGTTGTTTTTTTTTTTTTTTTTTTTTTTGTTTTCTTCATATTACTACATTATGCCCACTTTTATTAATATTAAATTTCTATCGAGATTGGGAAATCGTATCATAATTACTGTTATTGTGTTTAATACGCAGTACTCGGGAAGAACGAATTCGTTACGTTTCTTTCCGTTACCCGATTCGGATAGTTTTAATAACCCTAAACATTCATTAACAATATTAGATACGTCTGATACCTCTGAGTCGATGACGTGTTCAAATTTAATAACTAATAAATATATAATTACAGATTAATGATTTTTATTTTTATTCGAGGGACGAAAAATGTCCTTTTGTCCATGAACGAAAAAAGGAACTAGTTTCTATCGTCGGTCATAAGAATAATATTATAATATTAGCTGAACAGTATTGAGAATGACAACCGATATATTTATACGGATAAAAGATAATTTTCAGTCGTCTGGATAATTAAAGAAAAAGGAAAGATAATAAATGTATTATTCATTAATCTCATAAAAATGGGAGGAAACAATTAACGGAAAAAACTGTTTCTGTTATAAAATCGATTTCGTTTTTTCGTTGTTATTCATAGAGTACTGTTGAACATTTCACCGAATACACGTTAAAATCATTTGTCCATACGTGGTTTATAAACATTGAAATGATCCGATGTTTTTTAGTTTAATGAAACAAAAATATTTGAAATCGACTAGATTTTCGGTTGAAATATGTATTTACAATTTGTTATTCTCAGCCTCGTAGGGTGTTTTGTACAGTCATCAGAAAAGTATTTATGCAGTATATAATATAAGTTTATTATATCGATATTGAATTTCGAGATTCGACTGCTGTCGACTGATAAGCGCGCGGTTAATCTGGTAATCTGATGTCCGTAAAGGTTTGTGCGCATTGTGTTGAGTAACGATATTACTAGATTATTTCGTAACCACTCGTAGAGAGGCAAGTATATTGGCGGTAAAATGGAATAGGGACATTATTTTAGCTATGAATTTAACTTAAATAATTCAAATAGGTGTGTTACAAAGTTATACTTTCTATAAATGCTTCAAATAATGAATCGGTTAAAACTAGCAATGACGTCTCTGCTGAGGTATAAACAGTATCATGATTTATTATAATACAATTTTAGAAGGCAATGCACGGCTAACGGACATATCACATAGATAGATAGAGTAGCTGCTGTTCAGTACGAGTACGGCATGTTATGGTGGCGCGTTCGTCATATTATTACGTTGATTGATAACAATGTATATACCCCGACTTGGTCGCTGCTATTATCATATCACGAAAACTATTTGAAAATCGATTCAAACAATCGATTTGATTTCGTAATTTTAAAGTTAAATAATTATTTAAAAAAAACAGGAGCTTTTTCGTAAAACTTCCCAAGCAACATCTGTTTATTTTACTTAATTATATATGCACTTTGGATGATATTCATTTGAATGAAAAATGTTCGAAGTGCCTGTATTGTCGTGTGTAGTGTTCAGAAATAATTTAGCAGTTCCTGACGTATAAATATACCTATTATCCTCGAATATTATGTGTGTCAAAATATATTATTATATTCGCCCCTTCCCCTCCCCAAAAAAAAGAAAAAAAAAACACGACGCAACACAAAATTATCGACAGTAAAACATTATACAAACGATAAAGTGCCCGTTTAAGTATTACTGTAGTTACCGTGTAGCTACTGTGTAGTTCATCAATTTGTAATAATCGAATCGTTAAAGGATACGGGCGAAATAATATTATAATCTGAGTTATTATTATTATTATTATTATTATCAACTGAGTCACAAATATTACGCTTTTGTATCCACCTAATAAACGGATTAAATAACTATATTCAAAGCCGTATTACTGCACGCAGAATATTATAAATTTAATTCATATACGAGAACTTTCCAAAGTAGACGAATCCGGATTAATTGTTACACGAGTGAATCCACGTGTATAGTAATTAGCAGTCGTTTAATACGTTTTAAGAAAACCGTGAACACTGCCATAGACACTAATATATTATAATATCTGATGGCGAACGTGTGACGACAGCGTGACCAATAGGTAAGTCCGTACCTTGATGGGGTGTCAACCACCGACCCCGGATCATTTTTTCAAAAATATCGTTTACCATTTTAAAGATAAATGCTAATTATGTGTAAAATGCAATTAAATAATGATTTAGTTTAAAACTCCTTCTGAAAATTTGGTTCACAGGACTTTGTTTTTAGGTACACGAGTTATTTTGTGAAAACATATTAAAAAAGACGTTACCTATTTTTAAATTATTATGATAATAGAACGAGGGAATTATATGATCTACTTGTTAAGATGTTGAGCGTTGCTAAGAAAGTGTTGCTGTTTTACTATGATATAGGCTTTGTTTTTTTTAAATTTTTATATCCGTCTGTGAACAATTTTTCTATCAAATATTTTAGTTCGATTATCATTTAGATTCTGAGTGTAGCGCAAAACGTTTTAATTTTACAGCGATGTTTATTTTTTTTTACACTCTGGCAACAATTTCTAACAGGTATCTTGCTCTTTTTTTTTGGTTTTTAGTAAATATGATTCAAACGCTCGAACTATCGAACCTATCGAACCTATCATATAGTAGGTATACTTTATTTGAAACATTTTTCTAGACTCTCAACATTTTTATCAATGACAATAAATGATCACAGAGATCTGAAATTTCGTATCTAGTCAGACAGATAAAATGCGGGACAAACGAATATCGAAGATGGATTTTTACATTTGAATTTCTACATTTGTGAATTCTGTTTTTTATTTAAAGGTTTTTTAACTCGTATAACCGAGAAGATAAGCTATTTTCATGGTTGTCACGGCAACCTGTAGTTAACAACCGAGCTCCTCCACTCAAAATCGTTTATTGTTTTCAGTATAATAAGTTCTATAAAGGACTCAGGGATTACATGCTCTAGCTCTCTCTTTCATTCTCATACCATATTATCCAAGCGCAATGTTATAGTAAAGACTTTAGCAAATAGTATAGGGTTTCTTATTAGGTAAGTACAAATACACAAGACTTTACTCGTACTAAGTCACTAAAAGTATTATACCTATACTACGATTTAAACCCACACTTTACTTTAATACGGTTCTGTTTTATGCGGAACCCGTATCAACTGTTTGGATATTACATATCATTATTAGATATATTATTAAAATCGAGCGTACTCAGACTGAATTCTTTGCTCCTGCATTGTTCTGATTTTCCTAATTTTCCTTGATGATAAATTAATTATTATAAATCTATTCGTTTTACAATAATTATAGATACATCATAATATATTCTATACTTCGTGTTTCAGGCTCATTTTCTTCTTTTTTTTAATGTTATTTTTTTGTTTAAAGTCTAGACGAAGACGAACGAAATAGTGTTCCAGGAAAACAGCAGCAGTTCATTCGTTCGTTTAATCGACAATCATAATAGTACTATTATTATCAACAGATATGACGATGAGTACCCGCGAAAAATATTACCACGAAACTCAGATAAAACCAAAGTTAGTATCGCTACAGAGTGCTCCTTAAATGTTGTGAAATATTTAAGTAATTGGAAATATCGGCTTCAACTACACTTAAAAATTCCAAAAATCAGAATTTGAATAATATATGCAAAATTTAACAAAAAAACGGGGTTATCACGCTTAGTGAATCATCCTGTATAATATATAATATATAGGAAACTTTCGATCTATGAGGCCGCCTGTTCGATTGTTTTATGTCTGTATACTATAGTTTTAATTGCTTTGCAACGAGTTTTGTAGGTGATTTAGTGCCGAACCGAAATTAAAACTACTACTGGTGTGTATATATATTGTAACTTGTTAGTACTAAATAAATAAATATAAACCATTTTGGAGTTTTAGACAATTTATATACCGAAAATATCACGAAGCTCATTTAAATTCAGACGTTATTCTCGACTGGACTTTATACAGTATTCACACATCACGTCGTGAGACCGAAATTACGATAATATTAATACTATTATATTTGGATTTTCCGGTGTCGGATGATCTTATTTGTGTTAATTTTCCACCTCCGTTTCCTTCCTCTACCCTATACCCTAGGCCCTAGACAAATCATATATTTCCGCTGATAAAAAGGTATGTAGGTGGATGGGTAGGTACTGATGTATTATTCAAACGCCATCTGTGCTAAGAGAAATAAAACATACGGTCACGTACACCGTCGGCGATTTATATAAAGTGCGCTCTCATATTTCTTTATACACCAATAACACTTTCCTCGGGCTCCTTCACCACCCCAACCACAACAAATGCCCTCCCTTCCATTCACGTCCCAACAAGAAAATTCGACCTCTTTCGCTGTTCCTAAATTTAATACAACTATAGCTTAGTGTTTACCGGATGAGAAAAAAAAATGTAGGTAATTTATTAAACTGCATGTACGGCTTTGGGAATTCCATATATTATAAGTGTTTTCAGTGTATATTCAATATTACAATGAAATGTGAGGACTCGTATTAGAGCTTTATTTCTCTTTTTCTCTATCTCTCTATGTTTCGATTTAGAGCTAGAAAGATAGGGTGCGAGAATAAATGAAATAAATTTAGATTCCTGTTGAAATTTATCATTTCTGAAGACACGTTTAGATTCTGAGCAAAATTATATTGTTTTCGTCAATATAAGCAAAATATAGGCCTACCGAATATCCTACTTACTATTTTAGATTGATCGTTACAGGTCAAATGATTTGAGTTAATATGAAATGTACAGTAATCGAAATAACTGTAATAATTAAGTATATATATTGATCGATATTAATAATAATTATACGTTGAAACGAAAAATCGAAAACGAGACAATTTTTTGTTTACACGATAACAGGAAACTGTTATCATGTAAACACGTAATGCCCAGAAATTTTCAGTGGGCGGGGGGATTTAGTGATTAGAAATCTGGAAGTGGTTTGAAGCTTGTATAGTCTTTGGTTTAATGAACCAAATCTTGACGAAACTCCATAAATTATTTTCATGTGAAATTCGAAGATTGAATTATTGATAGAACATAGAATTAATAGATTGAACATGCCTTCATTGCATAACTTTCAAACATTTATAGCAGTAATTTTTTTATACCATGCTATTAACCTTAGACTCGGTTCATCTAGTGTAAAATGTAAAAAATCATATGGCGTCTATTAGACATGGCGTGTTTTTTACTTACGGGGTGGGCATTATTTTATACTACTTGGACCGCCAAATAAAATATCTCGAGCTGTCTCCTGTAATAATCCAAGATTAAATCGTGTAAAATCGTCTTCTATATCCCGACCTATCCTATACCTATCCCGACAATTGGAATTTAAAATGTATGGATCCGAAAAAGCCAATTTGTATTAAATAAATTAAGATTTCTTTTGTAATTGCGTTAAAGTTATATATGGCAAGATTAAATTGCTAAATAAACATCCACTCATATTCGTTGTTTTTTTATAAGCCCGTTTTGGGGGATGCACGATATATTATCCTCTAACCTTCCCGCCTGCACATACCACTGCAACATGTTGGCGACTGCTGATCTCATCTACGCAAACAAATGTTATAAAATATATATTTTAATAGTGCAAATATGGAGATATTAATGATAGTGATAATATTCTTGAGTTTATTGTCACTGTTGTTTCCTATGTTTGCTGAAATTTTGCATATCGACGATATCAACGGTGTGTGTAGTCTTCATTACAAGTAAAATATTAATTATAACGTACGTGCGTCTGCGGCGTAATTCGTGTTCACTATCGGAACCTTTTAAGATTGCCTAATTATACCCAGCGGGGTACTCACACCCGTGCTGTAAAGAGAAGCTAAAATAAAAAAAAATTTTACGACGCCCGTCACCGGTGGTGGAAACGAAACGCTTGTTCTCGGGAATGCTTTTCGGTACTTAGGCTCCACTTTGACCCGTCGTCGTCAAAAACGCTACACCGGAAAGGGACGGAAAAAACGCCGGTGGCTTTCGTAAAACCGACGCGCACAGCAGTTGTTTTTTGTTGCCGGAAAACGTTTTAGGCCCTACCGTGTAGATTACGGCGGATTTGCATATTTGCCAAGATGGTGTTTTAATGAACAGACGAGGAGCCGACGACTACTACGACGACGATGCGCGACGTGCTCTCGTATTATAATCGTCAGTCATCATTCCCGTGGACAATTCGACATCGGTAGGGGCGTGGAAAAATAATACTTACCAGGGAAAATACGACAATTCGAAATTAACGGCATAAGTCGTATACTCGGGTTTGCATATTCCAAATATTATGGCTTTAAAGATCTGTATGTGTGTTTTTTTTAACTGTGGCTACTTTTTCGGTTGGTAACAATTCTCCAAATATTTCACGCTGTATACCTTATAAGATGCGACCCGGTGGAATTTTATTCGAAACACTTTTATAGACAACAAATCATGGGACAACAACGGTTTTGGACATTATCTATGTGGCACATAACACGTTCTGACATTTGTAACATTGGCAGAGAGTCCAACGAGAGTCCAACAATACCTCGAGACCGGATATGTAAAACTACTTGTAGTTAGTTAAATAAGATAACCGAGCACCGCTTGGAACTCAGAGCTCCGTTGTCGTTATTGGTTCATTTTAGTAAACCTGTGTTAAAACTAAATCGCAGCGAATCCAATACTTTCTCACCTACCCCACAATCCCGATGGCTTACTCGCGATACGAAGTCCAGCATTTTTTTTTTTTTTTTTTACTATATTCCTGCTCAAAACTCTTCGATTTTTTTCTTTTTTTAGGAGAAATACCATTAAGATCTATGTATAGGATAATAAAAACGACCTCCGGTCGGTAATAATAATAATATAATCCCTCATTTTACGAGTATATAGATATAGGTACCCTATACAATATAAACGAACGCTTCCCCCCCCCCGGTTAACGAGATCTCCATTAAGATTGGCGGTAAGAGGGCAAGTGCGAAAACACAACACGATATATAAACTTAAGCATCACAGCAAACGAGCGAGGCCTTTGATCTAGGTGTTTACAATAGCCCCGCCGCCGTCGCCGCCGACTGCGTAGACCGTGAAATCTCACCTCGGAGTATACTCGGAATCGGGGCGTTTTATTTCGACGAGGGTGTTGTAATTCTCCCTTGCGGCCAACACCCTGAAGATAAAAAAATAAAAACCACGACTGCGTTGCCGTGGCTCTTAATAGTGAGAGGGATCGTATAAGTTATGAGTAAAAATACAAAAAACTGAGTCCTTTGCACATTACTTATTGTGTCGTTTGTCATGTAATTTTATTTTTCAATGAAAAACTACTGCAATCACTGCAACATACGTGTTTTAATTTGAATCTAAAATTTAAAGTCGATTAAAAATATATCTACTCTACTATCTTTATAGCGGGCAGTACATATTGTATATTCATAAACGTTTAAATAACTCGTCACAATATAAATCTTGTAATATATACGTTTTGATACGGCATTAAAAGTTGGTCTCGCCGAGTATAGGATCGCTGAATTTTGATTTTGATTTTTTATTCCCGAGTTATAAATAAACTAATCTCTTGGTTTGAAAAAGACTCGCAGTATTTGGAGTTGATGCACTTATTTTCCCAGCACAGGAATAAAATATGTTATAGGCGCCGTTATACACGCTGCAAAGAATAGGTATCGTAATGCTCTGAGGGCTGCTACTTCGTTTTTCGCACTGTAATAAAATATTTGGACTTTTTTTGTGTGTTCGTGGAAACATCAAATTTATAAAATATGAATAAGTATAATTTAGTATATTCTCGCATACATAAAGCACGAGAGCGTACGATATAACGGACGGCCATCAACCTTCACGCTGAAATAGTCTTTGAATAAATTATGATCTACTGCACCGGGTTCTCGTATATATTATGATGCGCACAGACATCATAATAATACGAGTATATCGTTATTATAGTATTACGTTAGTTTTTTAACATATTATAAAACCACAATTTCGCGTCATTAAAAACGGTTACCGAATTGTAATCGTCCGATTTGAAAGTATTTATTTTTTTTATCAATAGACACATATCAGCGTAGATACCCTTAGATACCTACTACTCGTATTTATACGATTACTATAAAAAACTACTCTTATGCAAAAAAGCTCCGTCCCAAGAGTCAAATGTTTTCTCATCTGTTTTAGATCCTGGGCGTAGCGATAAATGTATTGGTTTTATAATGCTATTTATTAAAGTTCTTTTTTTTTTCATCTTTAAACAATTTTTCTACCAGAAACCTTGTTCTAATTTTAAAATTTAGTACTTTTTCTAAAAGGAATTAAGGTCGAGTTAGTACTTTGAGGATGTGGTTTATTGATTTTCTAAGAAGTTATCAAAATAATTGTGAAAAAGCGTAGGAATAACGGGAAATTTTACATTTACGAAATGTATTACTTTCAATTTAGTTAAAAATATTCGTAGAGACATACAATTAAGACACAAAATTTTTAATTTTCTTCAGTAGAGGTGGTAAATCTTTTAAAATATCTGGGCTATTTATGACCTATTTATTGGTATTTTAAATTTGCAATTATTTCACATAATTTTTATTAAGTGGACACTCAGTGAATACAATTATTAGACCAAAAAGAAATGCTTGGAACTTAAGCTTAAATTTCATTATTACTTAGTAGTAAAAAAGAAAAATGATTTTAATGTAGAATTTTTTGTATAATAATTTTAATACCAAATTTTGACGAAAACTGTAAATATTAAGGCCTTTAAAATCTCGTATAACCGAACACCGCACAGAATATGTTTTCGTTAGCAAAGATAAGTCAATGACTTATATGACTCTATATTTTACCTTCTCCACTTCTCACGTACAACAGTACCCACAGTGCGGAGTATATTCGTTTTTTGATTGTTAAAATATTCTATGTACAACAATAAATAATTGATTAATGTAATAATGCAATGTATAATACACTATACAATATTATATTAATATCATTATATTACGTCCGAAAAAAATGACAAAATAGAAGCATAAAATTAGTAAATACTATTTTACATTTCCATCTGCCTATAAAACAACTCTGAATTCTGAGTTACCCCCGAAAGCAAAACTGATAGACATTTATGATATTTATAATGTAATGTCCCCAGGAAGGACTAAATCAATTTCATAAACGAAAAATGTAAAAATAAGAACTTATAAAACCATGGAAAATTAGGGAAAATTTTATGAAAAAAATAACAAAAGGAAAATTATTAAAAAAAAAAAAGTCAAAACTTTGACTTGAACTCTTCTTTGTAAGGACCAAATAACCATAACAGTCAAAATACAGTGCAATATTCATTATTTTCTTAGATAACTTCAGTGTAAATACACGGTCGTCGTGGTTTTATTTTTATGGAAAACATCAGTGAACTATATTACTATATACTTGAAAACAACAGTTTTTTGTTTTTTTTTAAAAAAACTAATTTAAAAAAAATTGCTTTTAGTAGAGGTTATCGAGTTACCAATATTCCCTGCCACCCGATAACAGCAAGACTCGATTTTAAAATTATTTGTCTATCTACGCGTGTTTAGTCTGATGAAAAAAGGACCATCTTGAATAGTAATAGTCTGAAATATCTAATAATAATTAAAACAATTTATTGTTTAATAGATTTAATTTAAAAACAATAACTATTACTATTCACGGTTGTCCTTTTTGTTATTTTTATTTATTTTCAACACTTGTTATTCATTTTGTTATCGAAATGTTCAATAAAATAAATTAAATTTGTTTATTTATTATAATTTTTACTATAAAATTAGTCTTATTTTACTGACAGGCTCATTAGTTTATCGCTTAAATAAAAAATAATTGATTCCGTGGAAAATTCTTGAAAAAAATGTGTCACGCTAAAATAACGATTTAATTTTGAACATGAAAAGCCAAGAATGGCAGTGATAATGATAATTTTTAGAAAAAAAATCTAGGTAATTCTTTTATTCTTATATTTTGCAGGAAATTCTGTGCCATGATTTTCGTTTACGAGTTATGGGTATTCTACAAATAAAACCTAAAGGCCCATGGTCCTGACGTAAAATATACTTCCAAAAAATCTATTCTGAGGGCCACGTATTGAGTACCGTTCTATAAAGTGTGATAATTGTTCATGATACACCCCGTATAAAACGTTTGTCCACAAAATTGGCCGGATTATATTATTATTATAATGTTATTGTAGACAGGTTTAATTTGCAAGGTCCCTTTATTGGGATTTTAATTGTTCGTTTTGGTTCACCAACAGAAGACGTCCCACGGGAGTCGTTCAGGTTTATAAACAAATACGTTGTATTAATATTATTATCATTATAACGTTTCAAAAGGACCGTTCGCATGTCCCGAAACGGATTTTCGGCCCGTAAACCGGTGATTTTTTTTGCGGTTTTTTCCATTAGAAACAATACACACGGCCGCCAATAACGCGTTCCCCTACAATATTTACTGACGATGCGCTGTGGTAAAAAACAAAAAGCACATTTAATAACAAACGAAAATGTGCGTAAAAGCAGGTTCTAGAGTTAAAATACAAACTTTGAAAATAACGGAACGCAAAGTGTACGAGACTATCCCGCCGTATTTTTTTTTTTTAAATAGTTCTACGGATTATTAAAAAAGTTACGGTTATTTATTAAGATATGCTAAAAATAAACGGCACCGTCGTTTGAATATTTAGAGAATATATTATTATTGCGTTGACGCATTGTTGGCCTCTTGTCATCACAATAATGAATGTTCTCTCTCTCTCTCACTCGAATATATACAAACGATAAACTATTTTCAATTTTGACACGATTTCGTGTTTACGAAAAAAAAAAAAAAATAAATAAAAAAATAATCACAATTGAACACGCAATAAAACAATTGATTTAGAGCAAAGGCAAGGATTGTGAGGGCCGCCGCAAATCCGGCATGGCTTCAAACTTGATTTTAAGTTTTAACATGTCAAATTTGAAAAAAAAGTACATTCATAATAATTTATTTGGACAAGTGCTATATGTTTTTTTTTTTTTAAATTAGACCAATTGGTCATGATTGTCTGTACAAGATGAATGACGATCGAACGGTTTTTTTCTTTTTAGATTTCACTATTCCACTATAGGTATGTACATTTAAATTATGGGAGGCCGACGGGGATTACGCAAAATTAACGGATCCCCGGTCGACTTGCACCGTATGTCGCCGAATGGAAGCGAACAATTAATGCGCAACACGACGCTTTCGGAGGGTTATACGTTTTCAAATTTCGAAATTTTAGTTTTTATCGGACCAAGCGTCACCATACTTAACCGCTATTGCGCTCGGTCCGCTAATAGCTATACCTTCGGAATCTGAAGCGCATAGCTCTCCGAAGTGCGCAGCGCGATTGCGAATTTTTCACGTTTTCTATTTGACACGATTGCTCGTTAAAATAAAACAATAAAACAATAGTATAGTAAAACGGAATTATTAAGTTCCTGAGCTATTCAGCCGAAAAATCTTGCGATCGCATACAGTGACAGGTAAGTCGAAAATAAATTATAATAAAATTATTAAGTTTAGTAAAAGGAAAGAGAAAACCGTCGGGAAATCTATACGTTAGGAAAACACGGCCGTCGGCGAGTTATTAATGATGAAACGGGCCCGGTCGCGCCTATATGGTAGATATCCATACTATTGCGTGTACGTGAATTTCTAAAAGCCGAAAACGATTCGTTACCGATGTCGTCTTCTTTACTTGTCTCCTCGAATATAAAACGGCAAGGGGCGCGCTACCGTGCGGCAACGAAACAGCGTTGTACCGTATGCGCGACGCAGCCGCGAACAAATTTTGATCCCGTCGCGGTCCGCTTATAATTAGAGACCTTATTATCCCGGCAACGCCTCCGCCACCGCCTCCGCCACTGCCGTCGCCACTACCGCCGCCACTGGCGTTCGTATTTTACGCGGAGGGTTAAGGCCTTAATTAATTTTCGAGCGGCGCGGCGCGGCCCTCGTTAAAAGTACCGTTGCCGCGCGAGAGACACGACCGGGGCAGGCGCCGCGCGACAGGTATAAAATGCACGCGATTTACGACGTCGGTGCCACAGCGAGCGCGCTAAAAATACGCGGCCGAACCGCGGCAATGTGCTACGCGACGTGTTACGGGGCGTAAGCCGGCGAAAGTCTACTCAAAAACCGCGGCGCGTATTATACGAGAGTGATGCCGGCGGGTGGGCGAACAGCCCCGTACACGCGGCGTGTAACAATACGGTACGGGAGAGAAGGGGGCTGGTCCCCCGTTTTACTACATGATTGTTACGCGCATGGGGGCGCGTGCAGACTCCGGCGCGAGAACCGGCATTTTAGTGTAATCCCCGCCAGGAAAAATAACCGGGTAAAATTATTGAGCCTAACGTCGCTTAGAATCGTATTCCGTTTGCAACGATTTATCGTTGCGCACAGACGTAAATTAAATAACTCTACTTATTCCGCATCCTTTCAATAACATTTTTATTTTTCTCGTTATTCTGGGACGTATTTTCGACTCTCTGTACTCCCGAATTAGATGTATTTGGTAAATTTCGAAATTTCTCAAATCCCCAAACGGCACACTCACGGCCGTCAGTCGCTCCGCCGGGTTTCGGCACGAATAATGTATTTAAACGGAGGGACGTGACACCGTCGCGGTCTCGGGGTCCGAAACGACTCGGTGAAATTGAAACTCGATTAGAGCCCGACGCCCGCCCACGGTTGAGGTTTATAATGTACACTATAAAGGTATATAAAATGAAAAAAAGAGGAAAAAACACTAATACCATGTGTACAACGTTAACGGGCGGGAGCGGCGGCCCAAATGTCCATTAAAATAATTAAAAGACCACGGCCAGCTGCTGTACAGGTTGCGAGCGTGTGAAGATCGGAGAGAGGAGGAGGGGAAAAAAAATTAAAATAAATAAACGTTCAACAATATTATATTATACCATATAATATAATGGGGGCCTTTTATTGTATTTAGATAAACATTTATTACGCCTAATATAGGGCCTAGTAGTTTCTCATCTCCCGGCCCGAGTCCGGGTCCAGGCGCAAACAACAAAAATAACAACACCCGTTTTTACCGGAAACTTTTAAAAACTCTTCATTATAATTTTTATTTTTTTCATATAAGGGTGTGAGCTGGTGGTTTCTGGTGGGGAGGAGGAGAGAGCTTCACTCGGAACACTGAGATCAATACTCGAAAAGTCGAGACTATGATAGTAATAATTATACATATACTCGGGGATTTAGGTACTCGTCATCACACGAAATATTGTGTTTTATCATTATCTAGATCCGTGTTTCTCAAAAGGTATGTCGTGAGAATTTGAACTTTGTTACCGTAGAAAACCATTCAAATGTAAAAAAAAAACAATGAATATAACAAAATGTATTTATAGGTACAAAGTAATAAAAATATAAAATAGTATTATAAACAATTGAAAAAAAAAAAATTTAAAATTAATAAAATTTCTGTATTCATTTTAGTGTGAAACGTATGCATTATGTTGTTTGCATAATAGATCAATTCGTGGAGGGATCGACGATAAAATGTACTAGGATTCTTCGTTTAACTGAAAAAAGTCATTCACGTTTTAGATTCCGAACGTAGCGAGGGAGCTATTGGTTTTACCAAGATGTTTATTATTATTTTATTTTTTTCTAGTCTGTGGACACGTTTTTAAAATTGTTCAGATTTTCACGTGTAAAAACTTTTCTGAAAGCTCAAGTTGTCTATATTAGCACTATATTAGCACGACGCGCATCGTGCCACAACACGAATGATAATCCACTACTCTCCTCCAACGTAAACTTAAAAATGGAATATCTCGTCCACGGATTAACAGAAATCAAAAATTTCAACAATAAAATTTATTCTACACAATATTCCTTGTATTAATTGACTTTTTAAATATAGGTTGCCATTTGAAAATCGAACGTAGGTAGTGGTTTTATCCCCAAAAATTAGGGTGAAAAAATATACCACGGATATAAAATTGTAGAACTGCTTGTTTCTTAAATGGTTTAGAGAACAAATCCCGGAAAAAGCGTAATACTTTCCCAGATAATGAGTGTACCCACTAAAAATGGATCACTTGGTTTCAGTTGTTTTCTTTCTACGAGTGATATCACAAGATTAATTTTTCGTAAAAAACCATCTAGTTTCTCACTTGATGTAAATATGATTTCATTTTTACTTTTTACATTCATGAATTAAGGCTATTAAATGGCTAACATTGTCAACTACGTAGACGATTCCAAAGTGTATTGTGACTTACAATAAATATGGATCATGTGCCGCGATGGAAAATAGTTTAGAAACCAATGATCTAGGTAGATGTATTTGTATTTTTATTTTATCTAGACCAATCGTAAATAATTGATTTGAGATAAAAATTTACCCAGATAAATCTTTTAAATCGTATTGATATTATATATATTAGAAACGATAGGTAAAAATTGTAAATATTAATATTGTTTATAAATCAATGTTATTAAGTTAGCTATATCAGTCATAGGATTTTTTAGAAATTTAGATATGTAACACCTGATTTGGTACAATTTTAGCACTTAATTTTACTATGTTAGTTGGTGCATCGGGGAGGACAGATTTTTATTCAACTCTTCGCACTTTTCTCAAAAGCGGGGAATATTCTACCCATAAGTACTCAGCGGTATGGATAAGGCGTTCAGCTAAATAACCACAACTCCTATAAAAATAATCTTTTTACCTGAAGTCAGAGATAGTGTAATCTTCTAAAGAGGCCCTTTTTATCCTGAAAAAAATATGGTGTTATCTCTTACGCGGATCTTCTTACCTTTTTAAGTTTGGGATAGATAACGCTTATTTGCATCTTACAAAACATTTTGTTATACTTTTCAAGTATTAGTAGGTACCCGGTACCTGTTTTAAAATTATCGGAGATAATATATTTAAAATTGACCAATGAATATTATGTATCAACGTACAATAAGTTACAATAAGGACGAGATTATTTAAAAAAAAAAAAATAATAACAATACAATCAAAATCGTTTACAATAAATTCTTATATAAAACACCTAGTTGTTGAAGTATCCAAAAAAAATCAAGCCAAAAAGTTATTGTTCAATATACAAAATACTTAATTATTTTAAATGTCCAAAATACCAATGTACAATATTATAAAATTTAAAAGGCTTTCCTAGGATAATGGAGACGGATGAAACCACTGTTATAGGTAATTTAATGTATACCTTTAAGCAGCGATAAACCATTGCTTACGAAAACCAATTCTGAGCGGAGTTCAAATAATAGTGATGCTTTAAAGTACCTCGCCGCACCGATTTTCTTCCATAAAATGTGCTACACTTACAAATCGGAGCAAGATTTCCGGTAGGAAAGTTGCGCACAGATGAAAAAAAAAAATAAACATCTCCGTTAAAACATAAGCTTCTTTGCTCCGTTCAAAATCAAAAAAAAAAAATAATAAGTTTCACAATTTAGACAATTTAGATATTAAATGAAAATTTCCAAAAACATAATAAAAAAAAAAAAAAAAAAAAAATGCATTTTACAGAAATAGTTTGTTCATTAATCGTTTTAATCAATGAAATACGACATATTTTTTTTCTATCATTATTATTTAATACGAGTATAATAATATTGTCTCTAATAGTATAATAATACGATTATATTTTATCGGCCTTATAGTTTTTTGTTTTTACGGTTTTTCGTACCTACTTACAATAATAAATTCGGTCGAAAATTCCGGAGATATTGTATTGTGTACTTGACAACCGTTTTAACCCGGTACTTAACCTGTTAACAGCTCTTACTCTTTACTTTTTCGCCGAATATTTCTCGACCGGTTGCGACGGCGACTTTTATAGCGGGCGACCGCCGATATGAGCGAGTGCGGGCGCCCCTTGTCCACATGTTATAAATAACATCACGTGTACGCGCAAACGACACGTGAATCATCGAGGTCTGAGTTATGTGCCCGGCGAGAAATTGAACCGCTGGCAATACGTTACGTCTACCGCGTCATCGCGGGCGCGCGCGAGTAGTTATAGGCCCGCGTTTGTATTATTGTACCGCGTTCGCGCTCCCCCAGTGCCGCCGTCCCGACCCGCCGCGCCCGTTTTCGAAGACGGTGTTCCACCGCGTAATATTTTATACACATTATATATATGTATGTGTTTTTCACGACAGATCGTCTTACGGTACGATGGAAATAAAGGAAAAACCGCTATTCCGCGGTGATGGAATCGACTTCTAAACGATAACGTAAACACGCTTGTCCGCGACTTTACGGTCCCGCGCGAGTTCGCGCAAAGGCAGCGTCCAGCTTGCGTTGCTTTTTATTCACCGAAAGTGCATTATTTCCGAACGGAAGTACTTAAAACACGATTATATACATTTTCTATTTGTTTTCCTCCGTCTTCGTTCCACGTATTTCGGGCCGGCCACCCACATTACCCTCGTATACACCGGCCGTCTTCGTATCGTTCTAAATCGCATTCAACCACATATTTGTCGGTCCTCCTCTTCCTTATTTCCTCCTACATTTATTTGTATAATTATTATTCTTACTGCCATCGATCCCTCTCTTTTTATGACATATCCAAACAATCTCAGTATACATGCTCTCATTTCAGACAATCCGTGTCTATACCAACTCGTATATGAGATCGTATCCTATTTCTTATTATATTTTTTTCACGTCAACATGGTTTAGTTTTCTGCTACGATATCGATTGGATCCTGATATGAAGTAAAGAAAACTTAGGTCCCTCGGCAAGGTCGATGCGACGAGGCAAGTTTCCAAGAAGTAGATAACTATTGCTAAATCGATATCGAGAAACCGTTAATTTGCGATTATTCGATATTATATTCTGAACACAAATAAGATAAAAAAATATATTAAACTAGATAATGAATCCACCTAAAGTTAGCCTCTCGAGCCCTCCGCCCGAATTTCATTGATATTCAATTTTCACAGAAGACTTTTCTAAGAGGCCTACATATTCTTTTATAAGTATATTTATAAAACTTTCGAATAATTTGCTTATGCTTATTTCACGAAGCTGGCGTCCAGTTTCTTTGGATTTCTTGTCACTGGGGATGATAGCCTGTAAACGAAGATTTTTTGCCGGTCTTCCGGTCTACGAACGAAAACAAAAGGACGCCAGGCACATAAAAGTCGACAATATACCGCGACAACAACGGACAAATTTGCCGCCAATAGAATAAAGTGAAAATAATTTGTCGAGAACGAAAACTTTTTCCTCCTTCTCCGATGCGCGTGCAAAACGTTTTGTGAAAGTGCTTATTTTTCCTTTTTCTATGTCCGTATAGAATTCGATCGTTCCGCGCCAAAAGCCATTCCATTTTTCCAAATCTCCGTTGCCTCCCCTCGTTCACCTCGCAGCATCGTGCCGAGTATTTTTCTATACTCGCGGCGATTGCCGTCCATTTGCCCGCGGCGTAATCATATAATTTAATCGCATTTTTCAAACTCGAAACCATTATTATCAATATAATAATATATTTTTCGATCGCAAATAGTATTTTTCTGACGTTCCGATAAAATGAAAATGACGTAATGTCGTTATGGTTAAATTCTATACGTTCATTAATTGAAGGGATTTTATTGGAGCAACACACTGGTAAAAATATATAAAAGGCGCTTTTTGACGGCATATTTTAAAAAGAACAAATTCTCGGGTGCATCGTTTAGGCGTAAATCCAATACCTACTTAACTGATTCAATCAGATACTCTCATGTTAAAAATGTCAGTAAAAAATATTAGAACACTCCGGAAAAATAAAAACATTTCCTTTTCTCTAAAAGGTATTTGATTTATTTTGAAAGTTGAATTTTTTTCCGAAATAGATTTTTTTTCTCGACTATACATGTATTATATGCTCAATACATTTTTTTTACAATACGTAATGTACAAGTTAAAAACAAAGAAGTGGAGGGTTTAATTAAATATGTTTTAAAATGCCGTGATTTTATGATAAAAATGTCAAATGTCTATAAATAGTACAAAAATCGATCGATTATTTTTAATATTTGACCACATCTAGAAAAGACCTATATAAGTATTTATACGAATTTTGAACATCTATAATTATACTCAGCAAAAAAAAACAACAAAAAACAATCATCGAAAGTAACGATAAGATCAAAAATGGTACATGCAATTTTCCTCAATGATTTGAGTAGAGACAGATTTTTAGTAGATAATTATAGACAAGACAAATAAATAAACACACCACAGCCAAACAAATAAATTTTACACAGAATCTAAATTTAATAATAATATTATAGTCGTTGTGGTGTTAAAAAAACCCACTTTATTAATTTTTTTTTTATAATTATTATGACTTAACGTGCGTAACTTCGCACGTGGGCGCAGCCACTGTTGTAGTTAAGAAGTTGGGATGGTAGTAGTAGAGAAATTCAATATATATATATATCTGTAAATAACGATAAACTATTGTTAACAAAAAAACGATTCTTAGCGGAATTCAATTGATAATGTTATTTTGTTAACAATATATATGCCATATGATGGTGAAATAATTAAATGAGCGTTATATATTTTCTTTAATAATATTTGTTTTATATTGTACGTATTTTCCCGTTTTTCCTACGGTTTTCGGATGTTTTCCCCGGTTTTGCCATTTAATGTGCTGGCGATTTGTGGGGAGGTCTTCCTCAAAGTTCCTCTCCACACAGATTTCTTTTCAGAAAAGGTACTACACTTGAAAAACGGTGCAATATTTTTGGTAGAAATTTTGTTCACAGATAAAAAAAAAAAAAAAAAACAACATCATTGTAAAACCATAAACTTTTTCGCTCCACTTAAAATTTAAAATGATAATTTTTTATTTGACTATTTACATGGACGGTCCTAGGAATTAGATCAGGAAAGGGCTACCAAAATTTATTTTTCACATTCTTTAAAAATTGTCTTCTTATAATTAGTTGAAATTTAGGAAAAGTTTTCAAAGTACTTCCATGACTTAAGCCACAATGCACCGCTGTTGTTTAACAAAGTAACTAAAAATTATAATAAACATGGTTGTTTTATCGTTTAGTTTTATGCCTACATTTAATTTTTATTATAAACCGTGAACATATTAATAATTCGAGGCTAATATAATTAAGTTAGGATTCACGGTTGTAATACTATTATAATTATAATACGGAGCATTTGTGCGTAATATTAAGATTAAACAGATTTCAATAACATTTCCAGTCTTTAAATACTTACCTATTTATAGTGTGCAACGTATTTCTGCTGAAGTCTTGTGCAGTGCGTCTACATAATATAATATTGAAATTACTAATTAGTGTGTAGGATTAACGTAGTGTACTGCGTAAGGTATTTTACTCTAATAATTAAATCGAACAAATTAATTTCAAGACGGTAATTTTCGAAATATTTGTTCTTACGGAATTAATTAAAAACAAGTTAGTTAAGACCACAGTACGAGCATGCGAACTTCCCGGTTTCCAAACGTATTTCAAACAATAAACTGTAATTTTTCAAAAGAATTTGATTACCTAGTATATTATAATGAGTATAAACCTAAGTAAATTAAAAATCTTAATTTTTAAATAATTTACAAGATATTTATTTTTTTTATGATATTTTTAATGTATTTTTATTTTGATAAGCACTATTGTTTTTAAATATTGACGAGCGTGAATTTATATTTAAAACTCATATTAAAATTTTTCTCACTGGCCATATACTGCTACGGGTTTATTAAATCCGGGGTACCGAGCTCTTATTGTTGGAAAGCTTAGATTTGTGATTCTAGTAGTCGTATAATGTTATTTCTGTAAAGTAAAGGAATTCACTGTATAGTTGACACTGAAAAGTAATTAAACCCATAGTACCTCTACGTATCGTAAGAGGCGACAAATAGAGTTTCGTCAGGTTGATAGTCGGGGTAAAATTCTATCAAACTGCATATGAGGTATTCTAAACAAAACTTTGGCAGAGTTTCTCATCTCGAATATGCGCGGGGACAACACTTTAGAGGAAGTACCATGGTGCATAAATCAATTGTGCTTATTGTGCTAATTAGGTTTGAAGATTATGTAGCTTTGATAGGAGAAAATCTGGAATAAGTTAAAAATAGACTTATGGTATAGAGAGTAGTACTTGAAGAAAAGCGACTAAGGATAAATTGAATGAGTATGAGTTTGGAGGAATAGAACAAGGTAGTTAACGACAATAAGCAATTACAGGTTGAGAGTTTTAAGTACCCAGGATCTTTTGTATAAAAGGATGGTGGTTTTTTTGGATGTGACACATAGGATTAAGTGCGGTTTGTAAGAGTAGAGAAAAGTGTCAGATATTTTATGTGGCCAGAGAATTCCGAAACTTAGACATACGTTCTATAAAAGTATGATGCATCTGACTGTGTTGCATGGGTTGGAGTGTTGGGCGATAAACAGAAAAATATAATAGAGAATGAAGGAATCAAATATGAGAATGCTTAGGGGGATGAATGGAGTGACGAGAAGATATAATAAGAAATTAGTACATACGAGGTATCCTAGATATGTCTACAATAGTAGACAGACGGAGAAGAAATACATTGAGATGATTTGAATATGTTATACGACTCTTATTTAATTTAATACTCAGTCGATTCTAATAAAAATAATATTTTATGATAATAATAATATTACGGATATAATATATATTTCTTTATCAATCAAATCAACAACCGTTCCTGACTATTCGATGTTCATTGGGAGGACTATATAAATCTGGAATATACCGATACAGATTTTAATATCCTGGAATTTAATGTTCCCGAACGAATATTCCGGAACGAAATAATTCGGACAAATAACAATATTTTCACTAGTATGAAGTTTGTGTACCCATGAGAATAGACGTATTGGACAAAACTTTAGGTCCATTTGGTTAAGTGTATACATTGTTTATAGAAAAAAAATTAAAAATATCTAAATAAATGTATATGCTAACAATCTTTCATGATTACATGTCAGAGTATATTAGAATTTAGGACATTGATTTTTACTATTTTACTTAATTTTAGAATTTCACATTTCGGAATATTAGTGTCATCACCCGGGGTTATCAAAAAAGTTTTTTGTTATACTAAAATCAGTCGACAAATTTATCGACACTGGAACTAAGATAAATCATAGATTATAATAGTAAACAAGAAATTTCGAGAGGGGAGGTCATTAATTGTATTTAACAGTAACGAATTAAAACTTTTAATTTAATGTTAAAATGAAAAAAAAAAAAAAAAAAAAAACGAAGAACTATAATATTTTTCGGCTTATTTATTATTGCAAGGATAAGTACAATTAATTTATGAACTATGCTACTATACAGGGTGATGTTTTTATCATGAACCAGCAATTATCTCAGAGGATTTTAAGTGAATTTGATTTCCTGTTTCTTCTAATCAATATATGGAATCGTTTAAGTTTTATTTTAAAAACATTTTTAATTTTTTACCCCTACTCCATATACCGTTAATAAGTGCATATTTTTGATTTTCAAATAGGAACCGCCCTTTTTGAACACAGATTTGAATAGAGAATAATTTTCCAGAAATTTTGATATGCATAACACCAATATCAGATTAATGTTTAGAGCGGAGAAGTAGGGAAAGTTAATAAGTTGCCTATCTATGACCCTTCTCTACTCCTCCGGTCTGCATTCTAAACTGTTATAACTTATAAACGGTAAATCTGATATTAGTGTTATGCATATCAAAATTTCTAGAAAAATATTCTCTATTCAAATGTGTGTTCGAAAACGGGGGTTCCTATTTGAAAATCAAAATTATGCACTTATTAACGGTATATGGAGTAGGGGTAAAATATCGAAAATTTCTTTAAAATAAAGCTTAAACGAATCCATATTGATTAGAAAAAAAACAGAAATCAAATTCACTTTAACTCCTCGGAGATAATTGCTGGTTCATGATAAAAAATTCACCCTGTATATAATCTTATTGAAGTGTGTTTTAGGAAACATATGACTCTATTTGCTACTATAGTCTTATGTATTTTCGAGTATTTCATGTGTGAATAATTCTGATTCGAAATAGCTCCCCCGAGTTTACTTTCCGTTCTTTCCAGTATTATGTGCTCAGTACTCTTTGCAGGATGTTGCGATTTTACATATTATAACACTTCGAGATACACAACGACATCAACGTAATATGTCCCCGAGGTTTTGAGCACGATAATAATATAAGGTTATGTAGGTTAATAACATGCAAAACTTGATACTATTAATTTTATTTTTATTTATTTATTTATTATATTTATTTTGTTTTTTAGCACTTAAATAAAAATTATTAGTATAAGCACTACAACGAATTTAAAACGTAAATTAATAATATGATGCGTATAGATTTGTAAGAGAATAGTACTCGAAGTAATTACGGTTTAAGAAATCATTTGATTAAATGAACACAATTCAAATTAAAAAAAAAAAACTGCATTGTGTCTGTCATCACGGGTCACCCTATGCTTTTATCGTATAATTTAAATATAGAACTACGAGGGGGGAGAGAACAATACATCTTAGAATATAATTTCAGGGAAAAATATAATATGAATTCATTAAAATAATTTTATCATAAATTAAAATAATGCAAAAATTGCGTTGGAAATTACTTTTCGTGTATACATTTCAGTATTTGCTTACGAAACATTCGAAAACATTTAGGACACCGGTCTTATAGGAATAGAATACTAATATTATATTTTATAAATGGAACTTTATTTTATTTTTTATTACATTTTACTATGAAACATCATTTTTTAGAAGACAAATGAATTGTTTTTTAATGGACAAGAAATATTATATCAACTATTTAATGCAATGTTACAAAAGTGTCTGGTAAAAATTACAGAAAATAACAAAATGTTTAAACAGAGTTGAAAAATCGATTCGATATTTATTTAAAACAATATAATTATGCGAATGTGATTTGTAATCAGGCTCCTCGGAGATAGAGTTCGGGGGACACTGGACTATCAAACGCGGTCTCTGGGCAGTTTTAGTACCTAGTTATTCTATCCACTCTTCCCATTATTTCAAAAGCTTATAGAGCGTATAACATTGCGTATTTTAAGATTTGGTTGAAAAACCATGAGTATAAATAACTCAAGTTTAATAGCAATAATTATAATACATATTTGTACTGCCATTATCTACAAGATATTTTTCGTGAGAGTCAAAATATTACAGATATACTATAACGTTAGCTATAATGCACCATTTGAATACGGTTGACTTTTCTTTTTTTTTTCAAAGTATTTTATTTTCTATACGTAACAACAAAAACTATATATTATTTTGACCGTTAAAATGTATCCCTAGTATTTCGCATTTTAAAAGCGACTTTTTGTCTCGGCTATACTTCATAATAAACTTTATACTTAATATTGTTTTGACAGTCAATATTGGATTGTCGAAAGTTCTCTTCGAGGTTCCTTTTGTCGTATGCCAAACGACCCCCTCCACCAGAAATCGACAGTTTTTTTTTCACGATTCATTGACGGCGTGCAGCTGTTGTAATATAGTTTTGTTTATTTTGCTCATTTCTTCTTATTGTTATTATTATTCCGTCTAATTTTCACTATATTAAAAATATTAACTTTATATCTTCGTGGGAACGTGTATACGACGAAGTATATCGCTTTTTCAATAAAAGTTTTTTGAAACTTATATATTCTTTCGATAAAAAGCGGTGAAATTTAATCTGACCAACCGAGACTTTCGAATGATTTTTAAGCCGCATTCTTGTTCGTACAATTTTTGTATTTATTTATTTCAGATTCTGTGTGTAGCGAAGAATGTATTCGTTTTACTTAGATATTTATTTTATTTTTTTTGTATACTTTCTAAAAAAATTCAACCAGAAATCTTGGTCAGATATTAACTCGCGGCACCGTTTCTGAAAGGGAATGTTGTCCAGAAGGTACTTTTGGAAGGTTTTTCATAATATCTGGGAAAAAACAGCATAAAACGTATGACAAACGGGAACTTTATGAAAATAATGCTTTTATTATTTTTAAACTTTGTTGTTTGTAGTAATTCAGTTTAAAATATTTGTAGATGCTTGAATTTCGGACAGAAAACTATTATTTACCTTTTCTAGACGTGGTAAAATATTCAAAAAATTTAAGCTCTTTTTGGCCAAATTTTAGACACTTTAATTTTGCGAGTTTTGTACGTAATTTTTATTCGATATTAACTTACACAATACAGTGCAATAGTTTCAATTTTAGAGGATGATTCGACAAAACTAAATATATAAACCACGACGTAAATATAGCCATCTCTATCTGTGATTTTACTTGACTATAAATTTAATGTAGGATCTAGGTATCTCTAGGTATCATCTAGGTATGTATCTCTAGGTTTTCAACACGGCTGAGATAAGGACATTTTTGACCGCGGATCGGTGTATTATACGGAAATCTATAATGCCTATTTAATTATTTTACCATAATATGACATATATATATATTGTTGACGAAGCATCACTAAACTGCGCTCAGAATCGTTTTTTCGTTTCCAATAGTTTATCGTTACTCACAGATATACATTAATTAATTTCCTATAACAGTAGCCGCACCCGACCCCATCATCCTAGGACGTCTTTTCTATTTTTACATTTAAATCTTTTGGTCGATGAGGGATATTCGATTATAATTTATAATACTTGATAATGGATTTAGCGGGAACCGAGATATTTTATCGTATTGCCGCAGCAGCAATACGCTCCCATGGTAACGGTTCGTATCGGAAGAAGAACTGTGGGTACCTATATATGTAAGTAAATCCTTTGTCGTATAGAAATAAAATATTATTTTCACTACCAAGCACTACGGCTAATGAGAACGTTAAACAATACGAACAAGAAGTCGGATATCATCCGATGTCGTTTAATTAGAAGAAAATTACACCGCGGCGTGGTGGTAGACTTAAAACAAATATTTATAGACGTGCCTGTTTATATACCCTTTAAAAGAATCAACGGGGTTTTTATCCCGGTATTTTTCCGGTGAATTTCTCGCGTTTTAATTTCGGCGATAAATCAAACCTTAGCGGGTTATAAATAGCATAAAAAAAAAAAAAAAAAAACAAAAAACCGTAATATAATATTTGAATAATAAAGTAAGTAAGCTGGTATAGAGGAGTGGTTGAGGAGTAAAAACACGATGAAAAGTATAAATTGTTAAAACTACATCATAAAAAAAAAAAAAAAAAAATAACACTCTCCACTTAAAAATCATTAACAATAACTGTAATAATTACGTTGTCAAATTGTTATTTTAAATTGTGTTAACCGAAAGTTTATAGCTTATAAAATGTACGGGGCGTAATTTTACGTGATACGTTATAATATTATGAGTGTGGAAGACAGCCTTCCAAAAAAAAAAAAAACAAACAAAAAACAAAAATGTCAGTACGTTTTGCCATTTAAGTTGCTTACGACCAAACGTGGGAAAATTCTTTAACGTTTGAAACCCTGTACAATATTATTTTCAAATCCGATTTCTTTCCTTCGGGACTTGCTACAACAATAACCGCAAAAGATAACCCGACACGACCGGATATCGAGGACGATATATTTTTCTAGAATGAAAATACAATTTTCAAACTCAAAAGGAAACTGGCCGTATATTATCATTGGTCGGGTATAAATGTTACTTTTTTTTATTTTTTTTTTTTTTTTTTATATTTGAATTTTTAACTGAAACATAAATAATGTATACGGACAAAAAGAAACCTGAAAAAACATAATATATTATATGAATTGCACAGTTCTAATACACATACCACGTTTAGGATATAAGTTCAGCGTAAAAAATAGTACAGAGTCGTATACGTATAAATATACCATTCATGATGTTAAGTCGAATTAATGTGTAATTTTTATTTTATTTTATAAAACCAAATCATATTTAAATAATAAAATATTTTGGAAACTATTGTATTGAAAAAAAGAAAATGTCACGCGTATTTCACGCCACAGATATGCCAATGTAACAGGTGTGAAGTTAAAAATAGCTAAAATATTTATAATCACATTATATTATGCGGTTATAACGATAAATCATTGCAATCAAGAAAATATTTTGAGTGGAATACTTACATAAGTAAGTACTAGGTATTGTTCGGGATATCTTTTGTAGCCGAAATCGTCGAAGTATTGCAGAAATAAAAAAATATAAAACCCATAATTAATGTCGATAATTATCGTCTGTTAAATAAACTATGTATAAAAAAAAAAAAAATGTAGGGAGTTTAGAAATCCGAATCGTTCATAGGAAGTCAAGAAAATATATTATTAACAAATAATATGATGAATGTCGTGTTGAATTTTAAAACATTTCTAATCGGCTAAATCAATTTTATCTACATTAATTCAAATCAGAACTATGCAATTATCTAATGCGTCTATAGAAAATGCTAATATAAAAATACTGTGGAAATTGTAGGTCTCTGTGGATAAATTTTTTAACGTTTTTCTTTGGGTTTTTTTTTTTTCATTTATTAAGAAAAAATATAGAAAAGTACTACTTACGCAATGTATTTTTTATTTCGTAGTTCTGTTCTTACTCGGAGTTGAAGAATTAGCCTGTGCTATCGGTTAGTGCATTACAGTTGATTAGGGCGCATCATTTAAAGATTTCTCCTTTGCTTCTACTGGTTGAAGAATATGAAATATGTTCATGTGGCCAAGAGCAAATATGGCCCACATACTGAAATTACTGGACGTTCAGAAAGGACCTGATACAGGTGAATCAAAATGTTTACGCCATTGACGTAGCCCAGTATTGAGCGAAGACTGTGTGATTTTAAAACCAATTCCCACCACAACATTACCAGAATACACTGTGATTTATATTGGCAATATTTATTTATCTATCTTATATTATTCATGTTATTAAAATATATGTTAATTTATTTTTAGTTATAGTTTGTTGTTTTGAAAAGTTGCCGGACACCAAAAAAAAAATCTATTTTATTCATTACTCTACAAAACTACCGCTCTCGTCGTTTGTTTCTATCGGAGTGAGATTTCTGGTAGGCAATTTGTTAACTGCATTAGACAAAAAACAAAAAAAAACATTCGCACACATTTAGTACGATTGATATATTTCAGCTGCGCTAGGAATCTAAAGTATAAATTAGTAAAAATTACTAATTTTACGCTATGACCGGAATCTATAACGAATGTCTATCGATAAAATATTTATCTCGTTATTTTTTCGCGAGGAACATATAATTTTCATCAGAATTTACTCTTTGAAAAATAGTCCAACGAAAATTGCACAAAGGTATTAACCGATAAACATACCAAAGCATAGCCACGGTAGTCGGAAAAAAATCGAATTAATGTTGTTTTTTTTTTTTTTGGTTCAATCGACTCAAACGAGTTGTAGTGCGTAATATGTATTTATGATGTTATTATTATTGTTTTTTTTTTTTTTTTTTTTTTTTTTTTTTTATGGGCGCGGAATTTAACATCAAATAAGAACATTATGAACACGACCCGTAGGTAAACACTTATATACTTATAATAATAATATTATATAGTAAGTACGGTTGTTTACTTACATTTAAAATTATCTCGGGCGAAAGTCGCTTCAAAGTTGGATTTAGATTTTATTCACCTCCCCCCCCCATTTGTTGTTGTAAATGTTATATAATGACGTTTGCGGTGAGTTTACAGAAAAGACGGTAGATTTTTCCAGTCCGATTGATCTCATTGAAAAGCCTCAGGACCGTATACCCGACGGTTGTTTTTATTATTTTAGATTCCGAGAGTAGTGAGGGAGCTATTGGTTTTACAATGCTGTTTATTTTATTTTTTATTCTAGTCTGTAGACACGTTTTCCCCTAGTTAACTTGCTTCGACCTTTACGAACTGCAACTTTTACTGTAAACTCGAATTGCCTAGATTGTACTTTAAAGACGTCATTTTTCGATTTTCGACGCCTTTTCTTAAATTAAAGCATTTAAGTATGAAGAAAACGTAGGAAAACATACAATTTTACGATGTCATTATTTTGTAAAAACACGGACGACGTTTTATACCAGAAAAAACGATTAAATCGAAAAATCATAAAATACATTTTTTGTTGTATTTTTGATTTACTTTCTTACGGTATCATCTCCAAAATTTTTAAACTTTTAGGGAACATTAATTTTTAGAAGTTGTGATAATTCAGTTAAAAATATTTCTAGTGACTTGAAAAATGTACAGAATGCTCATATTTAGTATACAAATTTAAACGAAAATTGCAAAAAAAATTACGACAATTAAAATTAAGTATTACCGAACTGCACTTGGAATCATCTTTCGTCAAGCAATGTTTTATCGTTGCCTACAGATATAAATGAAATAACCTTATGTATCTTACCTTCCCAACTTCTCACCTAAAATAGTGGCCGTTCCCATCTCCAGTATCAGGTTCTTTTATTTGTTTTATTAACCACCGATATTAAGATTTGTATTGGTATTCTTTTTTTTTTTAACTAAATACAGTCGGTTTACGTCCGGGGAAATTTATTGGTGTAGGGTATATTTTTTTTTCTTTTCTTTCACCCTGTTCAACCCTAGCTGTCGACCAAGAATATATCCGTGACGCAGACCTTTGGACGGAAAAATCAAAACCCACACGGGCCGCCGCCGCCACCGCCGCCCGGATCACCGGCAGCAAACTGTAATTCTTTATAATACCCGAGATTTCGGCGTCTCGTTCAGCGAACCGGTCGTAAATCACCGGAGTTTAATCAAAATGAATGGGCCACCCGGAAGTCGGAGAGCAAACAAAAGTGTTCGCGTGCGCTCGTGGGTTTCGCGGGGAGCGCCGCCGCCACCGCCGCCGCCTGGTCTTTGATGGATTTCTTCAGCAGACGGCATAACTCACGATTATCGCATCCGCGGATTTCGCGGTTGTTTCTCTTTCCCCTTTTTTTTATTTTTTGTTTATTTTCCTCCCGAGCGCGAGTCACGTTTCCATTTTATTTCCGTTGTACGCCTATAATACAGCCAGTCGTATCAGTGCTGATCGTATCAACCCTCGTCCCACCCCACAAATCGCGGTTTTACGTCGAGGGGTTAAGAACTTAAAACGCGCCCGGGTCCGGTAGCGGTTAGGTTATTAGACCACAAAAGCAGTAGAAAAATCTGATCGCGTGGAAATATTTTTATTGTAGTTACCTACCTTTTGGTCGAAACATTACGGCGCGCAGTGTATTTTATCATTTGAAACGTATCTACCGAAAAAGCTTGGAAAAAAAAAATAAAAATTTGGCTTGTTTTCCTGTTTTTCTCGATTTTTTTATATACACAAATAGGTACTTGATTTTTTGGCTTAATATCCCGTAAACGTGACACTCATGTTACTTTTTTAAAAACGTATAATGCTTTTTGTTAATCATTTACCGTGAGCCACTAATTGTTTTGTGGTTGAAAAATGTGGAATTACGAAACTCTTTGTCAGCGATAAATCGTCTAAATTTCATTTAAAATTTAAAAGTCTATATTGAGAACCAACGTAGCTTTTTCGCCATGATAATCCACATTTCTTCAACCCTTATCCTCCTTTAATCCGATTTTCTTTCCATTTATTTTACTCGCCAAACCTAGATTTTTTTCCAACACCTCCATATCTACAGACATTTCCAGATATTTTATGCTTTTAGACATTAATTATGCAATTATATATTAAACTAATGTTTATTGTTTAAAATAAATGTCCATGTGATATACACGTTATAAATTATAAATTATAAATATAATTATAAACTTTTTGGTTTATACTTTAAGAAAAAAAAAAGTCGTTCGTCTAAAGAGCCCATTTACCTATCGAGATTTCCCTCTCTCCCAAAGAGGCCTTTCTTAAATCTCGTAAGAGATCTCTGAGGTCTCAAAAGAAGGAAAAAAGGTCTGTAATCCTTATACACTAGACCACCGTTCCTCGTGATAAGCCTTCGCCGTCACACAGTTGCCAAACTGTATTTATTCGGAAACTATTCGAGCCGAAATCTTGTTCAAACGATTGGAACACTCGACGGCCAAATTTCCCTAGCGAAATCCACGCTATTTATTTTCGTCTAAATTAAAATCGACATTAAAACGTAAACGACAGTTAACAAAATGACGTGACCAGTGCCATAGTTTTATTTTTTTTAAATTAAAATTTATTGTCAGTGGTTAATTAAAACGTGTATACCTTCTGAAAAGAGTTTCATTCTAAACCATTTTTTTTTTTATCTAACTAAAGCTGTAAGGGAATTGTTTTTGTTATTGTTTATGTAAATATTTTAATTATTTATTAATTTCATACACCTAGAAGTTATTGTAACTTATTTCTGTTTCGGGTAATGGACAGAGAAAAAAACTTTTTTGAGCCTTACGATATAAAAAAAAATATTAACGTAGAGGATATATGTATCAAAACCTTCTCCCTACATCAGGTACGCCATTACCGGATATTATATTGATATCGTATATTTGCGGTCAATAATATAATGAGTGGAGTTGTAAACACGAACGGATATTGTTGGTTAATAATAATAATTTATATTATACTGACCGTGTAAAAAAAAAAAAGTAATAATAATAAAAAAAAATATGAACTTGAGTAGTAGGGAAAAAATACATTATTACTATTACAGTATTTATTATATATTATATTTTTGTTTAAAATAAAGACATATTATGTACATTGAAAGAAAAACCCGGATTTTCTATAGTATTAATTAAAATAATTCACAGGCAACTTCAATTGTGGATTCCGTTAAAGAATTGTCTTAAAGTTGTGAATAGGACTTCAATTTTTTTTTACTATTTTTGTCCATTTCATGAAATTGATTGATATTTTTTGATAATATTGTTACTGGCCCCCGGTTTATGCGAGTAATATACGATGGTTGGACGTACGGTTTCTTGCAAATAGTACAAATAGTACTAGTTTACTACTAGGTACCATATTACTCTCTAATACAAATTATTAAGCCATACTCAATTAAAACCTAAAAAAACTTAGTAAATATTTCCAATAATAGCGCCTTAAGTCAATCATACAAAAAATGGAATTTACAACTTTCCATTTAAATAACAAATTAGTAAAATATCAACTAACTATTACCTTGGGTAACCAAATAAATAGCATATCACCCCTATCCCTAAATATCTCGGAGTTACTCTTGACGGAGTCAGTTAATGTCAATTAATTAGACGCCATCCCACCACAAGTTACCATATAACCCTAAGTTCTGATTAATTATATTATGTTTAACTTTTTATTTTTCTTCATTCTTTTATTTATATTTTATTAAGAAATCTATCAATTAAGTCTGTCATAATAATTTTATTGAGTTTTAACGTTTGTAAAATACTAAACCACAAAGCACCTACCAAGATAGATACTTAAATTAAAATGAGAAATTCGGAACAAAAAAAAAAAACGAAGGGCTGCATTTTACAAAAAGGTAAATGTATCAAGGATAAAATTACAGAATAAATTACTGGAAAAATTGATCCAAAGTCTGTAAAAATGAGAAGGAAAACGTTTTGTATTGCGTTTAAACGCTCGGACCCAACTATAGTGTAGGCATTACATATTTCCCGGTAACTACAGTAGCGAAGTACGTCCGGCTTTTGTTTCTTAAACCTATTAAACGTAGTTTCGTAGTAGGCATACAAATAATTAATACACTATTATTGCACCTAAAATACTTAGACCATAACCTTATAGTTATATATATATATAGTACTGCTGGTTTTTTGGAATTGGACAAGATGGAATACACGCTGTAATAATAATTATTGTTCGTTAATCCTATTCATATTACGCGTGCAAGTATATTTGTATATATTAACTGCGTTTGTTATCGCGATGAGTGCACACCTAAACACATAAAATCGGTTATGAGATTTATTTCGCATTATGCCGTTATTTCGAAAACATTTTTCACGCTACACTCGTTCGCGACACAACCCGACAGTATAATATTATAATTTGTCCATTTTACCTAAATATAGAGACGAACTCGATATTATATTTTGTTACGGACGTCGCCTCAAATGTATGTAGCATAAAGTATAGGATATACTGCAGCACAATAATAGGTAATTTACCCCAACGCGAAGGGCTATGGTAAGAATTGTAGATTTGAATATTCGGAATATCAATATAACACGGGCTTTAATAGCCGATCGAACACCTATGCGCGCATTTAGCAAGACCCGGATATTAGGGACCGAATGCGTGAGGTTATCGTCCGGTTATTTAACAGTATGTTATTATCGAAAAGCGTGGACTAAGTGTATCTAGCTGGGGGGGGGGTCCAAGGTATATATGCCGATATATACCTAACCTAACCTTCTGTCTGTGAACAACTTTTCTACTAGAAACCTTAGTCCGATTTTCAAGTGTAACACTTTTTCTCAGAGGAAATCTGACTTGGGCGGTACTTTAAGAAGGTTATTTTCAAATCGAAAATATGACGGCCTTTTAAAACATGTAAAACCGAATTCCGCTCAGAATAGTTTTTCGTTAGCAATGATTCATCGTTAAATATAAATATATTTAACATTTTTTTCTCTACCTTACCAATTTCTTACCTAAAATTGTGGCCCATCCATCGTGCGAGATATCCGTTTGTTTTATATTTTTGTAAGCATTACAATCTAACTAACCAGTGAACGCGTGTTTGTCTTAGTAAAATATTTTTGGTCGTGTGTCTGGTATTTTTAAATTAATTTTTTACTCAATTATACCAATATAATGAATACATCTATACAATTTTTTAGACATTGGACAACCTTTCGAAAACATTGAGAGCCATGTGTTTAAGATAGGTTGGAGTCAAAATTCCATTTGAACACACAATAACTGTAAACTACTGTATGTTTAACTTTTACAAAAAAAAAAAAAACCCACTCAGCCAATAGTAAATAAAAATTCAACACTCGGATCGTGATATAATTCGTAGAAGTATGAGAAAATAAGAGGATAATAGCTATCATAATTATTGTTTTACTGCTACATAGAGACGATTATAAAAGAACAAATTTCTTGGTATTAGAGTCCGATAAGGAATTATGTTATATGAACTTCGATGATTGAAAATTACACAGTTGAATCGCGTAAGGTTATACACGAATAAATTAATGGTGTAAATTCGGATAAAACAAAAGTTTTAACGTGCATCCAATAACTTAAAATCAACGTAAATATCTATTTGGTAAATCTAAAATCAAACTACGGGGTAAGTTACACATTTTTTAATATTTATGTAGTTCTATAACGTAGTACTGAAAAAGTACGCAATATATAATAAAGTATAGTATTAGCCAATTTTAAACAGTAGTCATCAAGAAAAAAAAATGAATCCCAAAGATAAGAACTAAACGAGACATTTATTAAACCATTCGTGTGGACTGTTGTTTTGTATGGCCGTGAGCCATGGATTATTGATGTAGTGGAATGAATGTCCATTGAAGCGTTTAAATCATTGTATTGAAAACGAACGGAACATGACGGAAACTGGACGGACAAAGTAACGGAAAATGTTTATAAACCTAAGTCCGCGGTAAACAAATCCCATGTGGAAAAATGACCGCTCGGAAGTCAAAAAAAAAAAAAAAAAAAAAAAAAAAAAATGGGAAGACATCATTGAAAGTGAAGGCGGAATCGTTAGGCGGAGGCTCGAATCGTAAAGAAAAATCAACGGTCAGGGAAGGATGGAGTGTCGGATGTCAAATGCGATGGTGCCGAGAGGCCCGTGAAGAAGAAGATGTATCGATAACATTACGCAATTCGATATCGTTTTCAAACAATTATCGTAATAACATTACACGTTTATATACATATATGCATCGTGTTATATTAATTTAAAAAATATCGCGACACATGTATAACACGCGGGTGATTTACCCGTACACTACCGCGTTGACGTCTACCGTATGGCCGAGGAATCGCGTTCGTTTTACCTAGAACGTCGGTTCTCGACGAAAACGTAATAAATTCGCGTGTGATTCGAACGCAATACATTATTGTGCGCGCGCATGTTTAAACGCCGGGTACGGGCACATACCGCACATGCATAGTCGCGGGCTGTGCATTGATTTCATGTTATGACCGTGGGCGGTAAATTTCCGTGCATCACGACAGTGCGCGGTAATTACGCAGTTTTGTTATTTGTTTTTGTTTTGTTTCGTTTTGACTTCCGATTAATTTCCGTGCGCCACTGTCGTTCGTCCGCGCCGTGCCGCCGTCCCGGTATAAACGTGCACGGGCGACGGCCGAAACACTTATATTGTACTCGGCGTAATGATGTAATAGCGCCGGGCGAATGCGTTCGTTAGTCACCGCAATTATAAAACTGCGCGGATTATCGGAAATAATTGAAAAAGTTTAGCGCAGAGCGTGCGGACACAGGTAGGTAGGTACTTACGGCCATCAGCAGCTGGTTGATTTCCTGGTAGACGGCGAAACACGACAGGAACGGAGCGATTACCACGATGATTGACACGAATATCAACACGTACAATCCCAAATAAACTTGCCAAATTTTCAGAGCGTCGATCCATTCTTGGAGCACCGTGTCCAGCCTAGTGTACACCACGTAGCCCAATAAAAATAATCCCATTATCTGTAAAGGAAAAAAATAAATAAAAATAGAAATTATAATAAATCTTAAATACGAGTAACTCCGTAGTAAATTATTGATATTATGATATTTTATCAGACCTGGGCGCCGATAAAAAAATCACTTTTTTGACGATTCAAATGCGATATTATTCAAACGTGTCTGTGTTCTGTATATTATTGTGTACCTATACTCACGTAATATTTTAATTTAAAATACTCCGAATATTTTTGAAGAATCGTAACAAAAGCTATAATTATAAGCGCTACATTATTACTGTACACTCCTGTTTTACAGTTTAAATTCCTTTTAATTTATTTTAAGCCTCAAAAATATTTGCGTTGAAATGAATTGCCTAATATAAGTAGTCAATTTTAATGTGATTTAATAATAATTCATTTACAGTAGACCGAAAGGAATACTTAAAAAAAAATGATAATTAAAATATTAAAATTAATAATGAATATTCAAATTTATTCCAAACGTATTTTTATTAATTAGATTTCTTAAAGACGTCTTTAGCAACATCGATTGATTTGGGTAGAAAAAACAATGAAAAAATCGTTAATATATTGCTGCATGAATATACGGACTTCCGTGTTTTTAATACGTCCACGGACGGTCGTGTTTCTAAAGGAGACATGAACGTATGATATAAAAAAAAAAAATCAACTATTAATCGCAATATTTATTATAAATTGTATAATTATTTTTCATACTAAGGGCGAAAAAAAAAGACCTCGAAAATCGGGCAATAAAGTGTCCCATGTGTACGCTTGAATCCGAAATCTTAGTCGTCGAAAAATCCACCTGAAATTTATTTAAAGCAGATAGGAAATGGAGAATGTCAACCTATAGGTCTTAACCTGATAATATTCCATGGAAAACGATGTCTTGAGTGAAAAACTAAAACCTATTAGTTGGTCGTCGAAAAGCTGCCACCAAAACTACAAAAGTGCAAGAAAAAAAAAAAAAACGAAACAATTGATTTACTATACAAAATATAGAAAACGGAATCGAACGCGAAACATCTTGATTGAGAGGCATTTTGCCAGTCTATTAAAACACTATACGATTCAATGTCAAGGTGTATGATTCGCACATAAACACGGTCGTTTGTTCGCGCATTTTAAACACGACTGTCCGTGCGTCTAGACACAGCGTAAATAAACTACGCCATTAGTAAAACTTTTGCGCAGGTGTTCCACTCCAATCTCATTTCAATAGTGTTTTCCGAAAATTCGAAATTCCCGTTACTAATGAAACCGCGGCATTTGTATTTTATCCGCCGTTGATGTTTCGCGAATTTATCTCTTAAACGAGGGATTCCACTTAGGAAATAAGTTTTCACTACCATCGACTTAGTGATTTACGTTTATAAATACGGCCGGAAACCGTCTTTCGTTTAATCTTCGGGGTTCATATTACGACCACTCGAGCACCAACGAGAATGTGTAAATCAAAAGTTTTCGCTCACACTACACATTAATAATATCCGTGTTGTATTATAAAACGAAACGAAACGATCCTATATAATATTATGACGTACAAAGTCGAATGATTGTTTGAACGCTCCGGAACCGTTCGTGGTCGTGTTAAGTAAATGCATGGCTAAAATTCATCGAAATTTAATTTCCTCAAAGGATGTATTTCTCCCCCTCGAAACGATTTAACGGCAATTTGTTTGCCGTTAGAGTGCTAATTATTTGTAGTTTTCAGCAAACGCATTCAGGATTTTCACGGTGTTAAATTTCGGGTTATACCCAACTGCGGATATTCGGTTTTGTTTTCGATAAATTTCTTTAGCGTGTTATTTACACGCTTAACTTTTATTTAAAAGTACCTACACTACTTGCTAGTCGAATTCTATCGCCGACCGAATATTTTATACACATGGTGCATACTTTTGCTTAATATTAATATTGCATAGTTCAATATGCTTTTCAAAATCGCATTGAAATCAGTTGTTAAAGGACTGTATGATAGTGACGTAGAAATTAAACTAAAGGATAAAAAGATTAATTAAAAAGCATACGTAGATGATAATTGGTAAGACAGTGGAAGCGATTACGACTTTAGTAGAATTATTTATAGAGAGAAGCAGACCGATGGGATTCATAGTGAACGAAGAAGAAATGACATAAATGCTATTATCGGGCTTTATCTATATTAACTATTTTAGCGGTGCACAAAATGTTAATCAAAAGAGTAAATACAATTAAATACCCCTGGATAGAATTCATTGTAAATGAATATAATCATAGAAAAATGAAAAAAATAAATGAATGCAGCTAACCGATTTTTCCCCGTCCATAAAACTTGTTTTTAATTCAAAACTCGTCTCACTAAAAACAAAAACTTTATTCTACATGGATAATACGTCTAATTGTTTTACATGTAAGTGAAACGTGGACAACTGCAAAAAAGCAGCTGTACAAAAAGTTTCAGTATTCTTCTGATATATTTTTGACCCGAAAAAATCCTGTAGGAACAACAGACCAATTTGAATCCTGCTAAATCGTTCGGTTAAGCTGACATAATAGCAACGTTCAATGGTAAACGCATTAGCTGGGCAAGGCACGGGGACAATAGAGAGCACGAGATCAGACAAATCAAGAGTTGACAAAATCGATTCTCGATGGAAAGAGGCCATCTGGGAAGACCAAGACTGAGATGAGTGGACAGAGTTAAGAGTGACCTGCAAATACTACGAGTAATAAACGGCGAAGAATTAGTAAAAAATAACCGACAACAGAAAAGCGCGGAAAGGTGTGGTGTTTGCGTCAAAGAGCCAAAATGGCCTGTACTAAACCAGGAAAAACATAATATTATAATATAAATATTGGTTTTCAAAAAAAAAACCGATTAAACGCTACAATATTACATATTATATGGTATAGAAATAGTAAAAATAATGTCGGCACGGGTGGTCGATGTGTTATATTTTAGAAAACGACGGCGGTGAGCATTTTTTCTACAATCGACCACGGTTGGCCTTTAAAAATATTTATCAACGACAGTGGCGGTTTTTTTTTTTTTTTGTAAGCCTTTGTGTTTTTTTTTCTCCGTTTGTTTATTGTTGCTCGCCAAAGCATTTTTGATACGCCCATTATATAGTGACGACGCGGCGACGTAGCCGATTTCGACGGACATGACGTACGGACGTATGGACGGAGATTAAAGCAAAAAACTAAAATAACATAACCAATACAAGTGAACCGTGATAGATTTTATGTAGTCGTGTGCGTCATTATTTGGACAAAATAAAAAAAAAAAAAATGAATTGCACACACGAATTTCGCCGTTTTTTTAGCCGATAATATTATTGTATTATACCGACACAGTGACACAGGTACATAATAGGTATGTAAAATAGATTTTAATCATGAAAAACGTTTGGATTTACAAAAATGAAATACAAACATATTATACTATATACAGATGTAGGTAAACATTGCATTCAATTCATGAGAACGGTAGCTAAATTTATGACACTGCAGAATCCGTATTTATTTGTATACTACAAATATAATATGGACCAAAACAAACAAACGGCGTGGCGATGAGTGTGCGATACATAATTTTCAAATGTATAATTATTTTAGTTCGCGATGTGTAAACAAAACAGACTATTTTTTAACGAATTAATAATGCGACAATGAATGTTCGTTTTTTATCATCGTTTTTTTTTTTTTATTTTTAATAAAAGTCCGGTTTGAGCAATTGACGTGTATCATGGTTTTAAATAGTACCACATGAAACAGCAATGTATCGAACGTTTTACATTTTTAAGGAAAAATTTAGAAACGAACCTTTTTCTTATTAAAAAAAAAAAATAATAATAATAAACTTTGTTGTTTACGAAAATAGAGTAATTTATACATTATTCGTTCCGAACATGACCGTTTCAAATGTCACATTTAAAATTAAAAATTTACCAAGTTTCGTTTAGGTATCCAAGTTTTTCTTTAAAATATCAATTTTTTCCGGTCCAAATACTACCGTTTAATGTGGTGACGTAGAAAATAATGCGTCAAAAGCATCATAATTTATATAGCTAACGTGTCATAATAAGTAACTATGTAATAATAGATTCTCCTCATAAATTGTTATTATGGAATACTTTATAAGCGTACGATTTTCACATTTTAACGAAATTTTTATAAATTGCCAACATTTTGCGCACTACTTATCGATTTGGTAACATTATTACGTTTTTAATTACAATTATTCTATACCTCTTTATTTATGTCTAAATAAAGCATAAGTCCAAGAAAAAAAAATAAAATAACAAAAAGAAGTGACCGAAATGCAAAATATAGAACAAAAGTATTTGTTCTTCTTTTTTTTTTAGATTTGTATAACTATCAAATTTCTTCGGTATATCAACAGTATGTACATTGTTCGTCTACATACAGTGTACAATTTCAATCCTATTATATGTGTAAGCTTATAAATTTTCTAAAAGGACTGAAACGATTGCATTTTAACTAAAAAATATACCATAAATGGCACTTTAAACTAAATCATTTCAAACGTATATTAATCACAACCGCACGAGTGAATATAGTTCTCCCGAATACCGATGGGAGGCGTCTGGAATCCCACTCCGATTTACAATGATAGTAATTTTTTCCAAAAGAAATCATACTGGGAAGGTACTTTAGAGAAGTCATTTTTTGATTTTTCCAGAATTTTCATCAACAAATGTGAAAAACTGAAAAAAAAAACGGAGGAAAAACGTGAAAATCGGTACATTAAACAAATGTTAGAAAATATATGCCTTTTTAATTATTTTACCATAATATAGCATATATATTGTTGCCAAAGCATCATTATTGACTGAACTCCACTCAGAATCGTTTTTTCGTTAGCAATGATTTATCATTGGTACAGGTGTATTAAATTACCCGAACCCATTATTCAATAACACCTTTTTTAAGACTGAAAGTATGCATGTACACGATAAAAACTCATATTTGAACTGTAGAATATCAAATGCTGATATTTTAGATAAAAAAAAAAAAATCAGATATTTCTACCTAGTGTATACATACATTCTGTCTTTTACTGTTTAGATACATGTTCAACATGTATAGATAATGGTATCCATACAACATTTAGGTTTCCTTTAATTGGAAAAAATGAAAATAGAGGTTATAAATATTAGAATAAAAAAGAACGGACATACTTCCCGCATGGGTGCAGTCACTGTTGTAGGTAAGAAGATGCAACAATGAACCATTGCTTACGAAAAACGATTCTGAGCTGAGTTAAGTTTTTTAATGTTGCTTTGTCAACAATACAATATATACTATTATGTCATATTATGCTAAAATGATTAAAACAATGTACTTTTCCTTGATAAAAATACATTTTTTAAAAAAGATTAAAATTATAAAAATTTAATAATAACAAAAAATAAATAAAAAAAGGTTGTCAATGACATTCTTATTTTTAATCATTCAATTTTTTTTAACCTAAGGACCGAGGTTTTCCTTAATATCTCAAATATTAATGAGAATTTAAGATATCTTGCTGTAAAAGTTCAAGAGTAGTATCTTTTCTGAAAGGAAATTTTCCTGGGGTGGTATTTAACCGGGTTTTTTTTTTTGATTTTCCAAAGAGTTTTTCCAGGAAGAAACCGAAAAAAGAGGTTTGAAGATTTAAGAAAATAATGTTTTTATAATTTTAAGTTTAATTTGTTTATTCTAATTCAGTTAAAAATTTTCATAAAGACTTAAAATTTGGACAGAAACTATATATTTGCCATTTATAGACTTTTTAAAATTTTTAAAACATTTAGGCATTTTTGAGCTATTTATAGACATTTATTAAACCAAACAAAAATGTTTGAAAATTTAACAGAAGGTTTATTATAAGTTGTAGGTACTTCATGATTAAAAAGAAAATGTTGAGTTTATTATAAATGTTGAGTCATTTTTTTTTTTTTTTAAATAATTTTAATATAAAACATCGACGAAAAGCGTATAATATTAGATGATTTTTTAATCAAACTTCAGTCAGAATCGTTTTGTTTAACATTGATTAGTCGTTGTGCACAGATATACGTGAGTATTAGTTAACAATAAAAACCCTTCTCTACTTCTTACCTACAGCAGTGGCTGCGCCCACGACCTAAGTATGTCCGTTTTTTTTTAGTCATAAGTTGTACGTAACAGATCTATTATACATTTAAGTGGTACGCGGAAAAAAAAAAGGTTTGAGAACCTCTGGCTTAATTTGTTAGACACATTAACAAATTGTGCGTCATAATAATACGCTTATAAGTTTTAGTCATTTACAGGACTTTTTCATCGAAAACTCAGCCAATATCCCTCAAAAATTAAGTCCTAAACAAGTAAATACTTAGTAGGTGTACATTATCAATATTAATCAAAATTAATGGGTGTTAGACTCCTCAAAATAATTATACTATTTGTGCCTATGCTCAGAATCGGATTACCCGAATTACCGAATTAAAAAATGCAATGTTTTTATTTATTTCAAACTTGAATTGTCTTTTTCACATTAACCAGCGATATTTGTCCAAAAATGTTAATTTTTTAAAAGTCACTTTAGAGACGGCCCCCGCCCGAGTGATCATTGAATTGTTTTTACATTGGGGTGGCCGATTAAAAAATATATATATATATATTATGACTAACAAATGAAACTAATTTTTTTCTTCTCAACAACAATGAAATACGACATTTAATCGAGTGGAATAAAAAAAAAAAAAAAAATAAAACCCTTCAGATGTAACACATTATTCATTAAGTGGTGCACGACTATCGTATTACACGAAACCTGAGATTAAAGCTTCTCAACAACCGCGATGACAACAACTATGTCATACTCGGTATCAATTATAACAGTAGGTACCTAATGTATATTTATTTTATAATTTTTTTTTTTTTTTTTGTTAGCTTGACGGAACAAATTCATTAAAACTTTTGGATTTTAATCATTTCAGATCCAAGTATAAACTTTATTTTTGTTTTTGTTTTTTTTTAACAAACCAACCCAATGGTAGAAGGACAAATGCGAATTAAAGTTTTTTTCCTCTTTGTCCAACTAATTCGGTTAGACGCCAAACATTTACACGAAACACGTTTCATTTACATAATATACAATCATTATAATAATTATAGTATAAGTACTCGCTTTAAACTCGAGAATTTCATTTTTATTAGCTATTATTTTTTTTTTTAAAAATAAAAAAGGAAAGAAAAAATACAATAAAATATTTTCATTAGTTATTGATTTTAAACTTGTTTTCACAATCGAATCTTACTATATGTATATATATATTTAATTTTTAACCGACATTTTGCAATCTAAATACTCTAAAATACTATAAAATAATATATACCATATTATACATTATACAATATTATTCATATTTTTCATTTTTGACCGTTGTAGATGGAAATTATACTTTTAAATTATTACAACTCAAAAACTCCATCTATTCGGCAACTTCGAATAGCCCAACAATTATAACCACCGTTAAAAGCTTCTCGTTGTTTATAAAAGTTTTTCTTTAAAAGCTCTTTTTTTCATTTTCGTTTCTTTTTTTTTTAACCGCTACGAAACATTTCAATTTAATGGACTAGTCTTTTAGGAAAACAATGTATTTATTTTTGTACTATTTTTTTTATTATTATTATTATTCTGTATTTTTTTTTTTTTTTAAATTTACACCAGTCATTATGATTATTATTCCGCGTTCGAGATGAATTTGTTCAGCTTTGAAAGCATCTGCAAACAAAAAATGCAATAATTGACCGAAGAATAAAATACATATACATACATGTATAGTGTAATTAAAAAACAGACGAACAAGCAAATTTGGCATTAACTTTTTATGCCGTAGAGCGGAAAGGGTTTTAATTGATCAATATTAATTTTGGATTTCGTTAAATTGTTTGTTTGTTGTCTGGGTGTATCGTATTCACGATTACTTTCAATTACTTCCATTATAGTCGTTTTCCAAACGTCAATACAGCTTCTTTTCTAGACGATTTCTGGTATAGTATACCAAAAACGCCTGTATAGCCTTAATCGTATTTAGTTGCTACCGCAGTGGCATTATATACAGTTTTTTTTTTTTTGTAATCTTGGCATCTGTTGAACTCCTATACCACATAACCACCTACAAATAGCGATGGTCCGCTTTTCAGAGATTTTCGTCTTGCAACGTCCGACGTGGCGTTACCGACGTGGTTAATATATTTATATGTAGTGCACCATAGCGGCTATACTACGGGAGACGTTTATACCATGCCACAAAACCGCGCAGGTAACACAATATAATAATAAACGACCTACTTCCGCGTTATTATTGCGTCATTTATTAGCCGGAGGACATTTACTCGCGTGGTTGCCGACGGTAAAGTTAGGCTGAAAGATAAAACACTATATAATATATAGGTACCTACTTACCTACCTACACTTGGGTATAATATACGGCACGCTCGATCATCATCCCTCCCCAGGAAGTCGCGCCCCGGGGCCGGAAGGTCCCTCCGACACTCGCCTTTGATTGGAACTTTGCTAATTAACGTATTAAGCTGTCGAGACGCGTGGAGACAACCTTAGATTATTACGTGTGTAATGTATATTATAACGACGACGTTAAATGGATCGGGTTTTAGCTGTCTTATACCAGGCCCAAGAGAGAGAGAGAGAGAGAGAATAAAAAGGAGAAGGAGAAAGATGTATGTCCTTCCCAGTGGATGTATTCACGATGACTAAAGTCATAGCGCGTGTGGGAGAAGTTTTTCGTTAAGTCAAGACGAAAATTCGTTCAGTCTATAAAAATGTCATCTGCAGTTATTGAATCATATCACTTGTATCGTAAAATCGATTTATCAAACAATAGGAAATCGATTCAGCTTCGTTTGTTTTTCGCGGAAAAGTAAATTTATTATTATCGAGTCAATACCACCGTGAAAAAAACCCCTTAAAATTGTTTCTCTAATCACAGTTTATTTATTTATAAATGGCTTTGATAGACACACCAAAGTCCTATCGAATACTCTCGCCACTTATGCTGTCTATCCCGAAGGATATACGAGTTTGTACAATTTTTTTTATCTGGTGCGTGTTTACCGTGCTTGAAATGACTGTAAATTCAATTCTTTACTAATCCTTAAAATATAAAAAAAAAACTTTCTATCGCGTTAGTCAAGCGAAGGCGCATTTTTCAATAAACGTTCTAATAAACCTGTCAGATTGTTTTATACCGTAGGCTGCGCAGCGCATACGATTATGGAAATTCGTAGCAATTTCAACGAATTCGTTAGCATAATAGTTGAAACTAAGTTGGAAAAATAATATTAAACTGTTTTTTTTTTTTAAATAAATTTTTTATCATATAAAATATTTTAAAATTCACGTTTTGTTCAAATGTATAGATTTCATTAAAAAATATATTTTATTTTATTCGATTTGACATGGAAATTCTTCACTTTCAAACAATTTTTTTCTTTCAATAACAATTAAAATTATCCATTTACGAATAACGTAAGTCTAACCTGGTGTAATTTTAATATTATGGCTATTTTTAATATTAAATTTTTTTTCAAATAAATGTCACTTCAAAATTTTTCTCTCTAAACTAAAAAATGTATACAAAAATGAGATAATACTACTGAAAGTTGTGTCAATGTTGCACGTGGGAAATGATATGATTAGTATTTCAGTTATGCACGTTTATTATTTTATTGTACTTAATAGTGTAACCTTGTGTTTGAGTCTGTTTGAAATAATGCAATTTTATTAGCATATAAATTGTTTAAATTTAGAATCGTTTTAAACGCAATATATAATATATAATCGAAATGCTGAAAACTTTCAGCGTGTGTCCAATCTAAGGACCCACGCAGAACTCGGCGAAACTTAATATATTTGATATTTAAAGACCTAAAGTTCCGTTCATCGTCGTTGTATTGAAATCAATTCGCATTGTATTACATTAAATAGACCACAATATTCACGTATACTCCTAAATGTTTCGTCTGCTGCTGTTCGAAATGCGTTCATCTTGGTATTAATAATATTATTCTATTCGTCCATATAAATTATGGATTATATTTTTATTTTTTAATATTATTAAAATGCATCACTGTAAGGAGTGTTGTATTTACCTAGATAAGTTTTTGTTTTATCTTATATCTTCTCTAGATAGGTGAGATTAAGTTATTTGAGCCATTTTTACAAGATACATTTATGTAGATGAATCTTTTTAAAATGTAATTTATATACATATATTATTTTGAAATTATAAGTAAAATTTTATTTTTCTTTAGCAGCAGCAACATTCCTAAAGTATGCGCCGAGGCGCTCTGGGGTGTTTCAGTGTACGTACATGGGTGTCGCTTAGCCATTTTAAATATTCACTAGTCTGAAAATAAATTAAACCTCTCAAATGGTAGCGGAAACGGTGAGACCGGCGTCCTATTATTTGGATTTTTCTCGAAATACACTTTTTCGGTTAATAAAAACGCTCCAAATTATTCGAACTATATATCAAAAGATATGAATGCTCGGTAGTATTTCATTTAAAAAGAAAACGTCTAGATTTCCAATACATTTCCTCTAAAAATAAAAAATTTAACTGACAACAAGTGTTGACACATATCGGTTTTATTTACCTTGGATACCTTTGGGTATTTGCCATGTGATAAACACTTCGATTAATACTACTCTGATCAGAATTGGTTTTTAATTGCAACAAATTGCAAGAGCACCTCGAGAAAATCAATCGTAACTCAAGAAGGGAGTCATAAGCCGAAATTGTTTGGGAAGCACTAAATTATGTATCGTTGATTTTTCATCTTAACCTGGATAATAATCGATACTAAAATAATAAGGTAACACGAATCTTTTATCTGCGTCTAGTTAATTATTATTATAACAAATGCATATCATATTATCAAGATATTTTATACTGTATATTTGTACAAATAATAACCAGTCAGGGTTCGACGATGAAATTCGTTGATTTCGTTTAAATTTAAATCCGTTTTGCAAACACTTTAACATTATCCTCTTAATACGGTTGCACGCACCGTAATAAACTAGACGTATCAAGATAAAATTATTATTTTATACCTACCCCTGCTATCGCAATAGTAATGTTGTTAATACAAATGATAGCAATGTTCCTGCAGCGCGTATGCATTATAGAGATTCGGGGTTTTGTGTTTTGTGTTTTTTTTTTTTTTTCAAAACCGTAAAACTATATGATATTATTGTAATATCGCGCAAAATTTACGAATATTGTACAGATTAATATAATTCGTGCCGGGAGATGAAACCGAGTGCTATGGTTTACGAAAAATATGCGCCAATATTGTACGTATAATTTTCCGGTTCATTTCCTTTTATAATTTGATTTTGTATTTTCACGTTAAAAATATTAATATTATCCTGTTAGTCAGATATTAGATTCCAAGCGAAATGAGGAATGTATTGGTTTTACTGCGTTTTCTTTTTTTTATTCTGTCTGTGAACGAGTTTTCAACCGGAAATATCACTCCGATTTTCAACCCCAGGAATGATTTCTAGTCAAAATTTTGAATAATTGATGAGGTTTGTTTTTAATTTCTATTTAAAATGTGGGAAAAATAATCACCTATAGGTGTTCGATATATTCGATACAGAGTTCATAACAGAAGTTGGATTTATTAGCGGTAAAAATATTGAGCGAAAAATGTCGTAAATAAGAAATAATATTACATAAATAGTTTTATACTTAAGATTTAGTAAAAATTTAAATTTAAATTTACAAACAAATCTTTAACTTCCATCAATTGTATTTCGTTTACTATCGCGCGTAACACTAATAATATGTGTATAAACTCGTTTAAATAATTTCCTATCTTCTCAACTATTTTCAACAGTGGCCTACTCAGGAACGTTTTGCAGCATTGTACTTTTTTTCGAATTTTTCTCGAAAATAGAGAATATTGCATTGCGTTTTGTCCATATATTTATGTAATACGATATTATATTCATTTTTAATAATTTATTTGGATACACTTATTATATATGCTATATTTAAACCAAAAAAGTTTTTTTTTTTGTACGTGGAATAAAATGATAAAATGTTAGTTGAATTTCGATATGAAATTTAAAAATTTTGTTCCGGAAAAGGATGCCTTTTAACTTTTTACATCCATACTGATCTCAAAAATGAAGCCAGGACATGAAATTTTATGTAATCATGGTGTAAGTATATGAAAGATGTGTATTTCGATAGTTTCAACTTTCAACTCCCTCCTTACCGTTTTTATGATCAGATTTCTTGTTTTCCCAGGAAATAGTGAGTTTATAATACCCTTAAAGATTCATGAAAATAAGTGACTGGGTTTAAATCTGTATACACCAAGGGAACTGTTGTCGATGATACCCATTTAATATACCTGCACTTCCGATTTCAGACATCACCGTGTGTTCGTAATGTTTGTGTGTTAGTGAAAAACTCGAGAACTACTTTACATGGTATCTAGATTAAAAACAATAGTGTGTGTGTGTGTGTTTTTTAATACAGCTAATAATAATTATAGTTTTCCGCGAGTAATGTAGGCTGTAAAGGCCTATATGCATTTTACATAAAACAGTGCTCGTCATTTAAAAATATTGTTTGATTTTGGCAAAACAAGTTTTTCGTACCTCAGCGATTCGAATGTATTTCGGTTTTTTCTTCTTCGAGCTACATCCGAAAGCCACACGATTCTCCATTAATCATCGCTAAAAGTTTACCATTATGCCATAGACGTATATAATATAATATATTATTACTATCGTGAAAACGAACGTCTGCTCGTATTCGAATCTTTTACGAAATTATGGTTTTATACATTATGATTATTTGCTGTGCACACTTAAAAACCACGTGCGGGGTTTTTTTTATTTTGTATTTCGCGTGCGAAACTTAATGGGATAATTTGAAACATTTTTTAGGTTATTTAGGTCTGTCGTTTTTGCTTTTTTTTTTATATGTACAAGTTAAAATTATCGTTCGAGCGCATAACCGTTATTCGGTATATACTTATTTTTACACCTCGGTAAACAATTTTATTTTTATTATTATTATTATTTTGGTTCAGATATATGCGCGCCAGTATAGTAAATTTCGGCATAGTCGTTTAACATTATTATAATAATGTTCTCCACGAATGTGAGGTATAAATAAATATTTTGTAAAAATCGAAATTGTTGTTCTGTTTTTATTTAAATAATAATAATAATTTTATTTTATCGTGCTTTTATTTTTTATAATATTTTTACATAAATAATAATAATGAATGATAAAAAAAAGAAATCCTCGCTGCAGACAGTATATAGCTCGTATTTTGTACGGACTATAGAAGGTTAAACTTTTGTGTAATACTATAATATATATTTTTTTATTTTTTATAAACTACAAAAAGTATATGCTAAAACGATGTATGGAAATGAGAAGTCGGCTTTTAAAAGTTTTAAGAGAATAACGTCTATATATATATATATATATATAATGTATACTATAAACTATTGTATATCGTCATTTACCGACCGAACTACCGCATGGGAAACAAGACTTTTATTATTATTTGTAAGTACATGAACTGCGAAGTAAATTATACGTTTCAAGGTCCCCATTTTGGCATGACCAGAGAGGGAAAAAAACTATCATGTTAGATCAGACATAGGTGGTATTCTGAATAAAGTATTCTGAGTATTTTAAGAATAATTTTTCCTGAACGATTCAATACTGTATTCTGTAACAGTTTTAAACCGTATTCTATTTTTTTAAATAAATACCTTTTGTCGATTTCGTTTTTAGAGTATTTAATGTCTTACTACAAAATGGTTGCTTTATTTTGCATTCGGAAAACTTTTTGTTTTGGGCAGTAAAAATATTATCAGATTTTTTTTCACCCATTACTCTGAATGGAATTTGCACCGGTGTTACTTGGTAGAAAATAATCGAATATGTATTTTGAATAGTTTTAAAATGTATTTTATCCAAGTCTGGTGGCGATCAGTGATGTATATAGAAACGCTTTAAAATATCTGGGTAAAAAAAATAGGAAAAAAATTACTGGAGAAATTATCTAGATAGAGATTAAAATATACGTAACAATTAAGTTTATCCATAGTTAAGTAAATGTAGGTTAAATACACGGTAACGTTTTATGGGGATACATTTTTTTTTTTTTTTTTTGCGTTACCCCAATTATAAAAGTAAAAGCTAAAAGTGTACACAGCGTGACTTGATAATTAATTTTTAAAGCTATATTAATAGAAATTAAATAACAAAATAATAAATTAAAAACAAAATTATTAAAATGCTCGTAAATAAAAAAAGTAAATAAATATAAAAATAAAATATTTATATATATATATAAAAAAAAAAAATAATAAATGAATCATTGCGTCGCCTGGAGTATTATACGACCGGTTTCGAATTAAAAATCCATCATCAGGTAAATCGCAGTCAAAATGTAAAACACGACTGAATTTGAAAAATTAAATGAAGGAATACATAGAAAATAAAAAAAATTATACAAATCGGTCGTTTTACATAGAATATAGAAATAATTTATATTAATAGGAGAGATTATTTAAAATTAGTTATTATTAGACATAGATACGTTAGGAAACACAAATTATTTGGGAATTATTTATTATCTAAAATGTATTGATACAAGACATTTTTTTTAAAATCGGTTTAAACATTTAAAATATCATTAAAATTATTTTTTTTCTTTATTTCATTGTGTAAGTGTAATTGTTCTTGAATTAATGTAAATGTTATTTTGGATGTTTAATACTTCTAAGTCTACATAAATATCAAGACTTATACTATGGTTATTTTCAAAAACATGTATAGCGAAATTTAATTTATTATTCATTTGTATTTTGAATGTAAATTGAATGTTTTTATTTATATCGTTTAAGTAGTTAACTAAATTTTCGGCTTGTCTATTTGAACCTCTAAATAAAACGAAAGCCTCATAAACAAATCTTTAATAGGCTTTTATATATGGTCTATATGTTTTGTAGTTAATAACATTACTGGTTTCATAATTTTGCATATAAATTTCGGATAAAAGAGCATTTAAAGAATCACCAATAATTAAACCATCTTTTTGCGAATATAATTTATTATCACATTGAAAATATGTTTGATTAATAATTGCATTTTTTGGTTGAATAATTTCTTGTACTCTGTTTGTATTAAGTTTATTACAATGTATAAGTTTATTTTTTTAAAAAAATTACTATTTCGTATTTAGGAATGGATATATATATATATATATTTATATATGTACAAACATGTTTAACGTCAAGAGAAATCATTTTGTAACCTGACATAATATTAATTTTATTAATTTTATCAATAAAATCTAAAGTGTTTTTTATAGAAGCATCAGTATTCATATTTTTATTTTTCTTTTATGAGAGAGTCTAAGTTATAAGTTGGAGAAATTTTAAATTTAACTAATGGACGAATCGGATTATGTTGTTTATATAATTTTATGAATGGATGAAAGTGTGGAGTATTTAATTTTTAATTCGAAACTAGTCGTATAATACACTTATCATAATACTCCAGGCGACGCATTGATTCATTTATTTATTTTATTTTTATGCGTAGGTTTTTTTTTTTTTTTGTATACTTTTATTTACTTTGAAATTTAAATATTTTACCCGTTATTTCCGATAGATATTATATCAATTATAATTTTAAAATTATATTTATCTCTATAGAATTTTTACAGAGATCTATAGTGATCGGTTCGAATAACTTATTTCCCGTGTATCCGGATAAAAAAAAAAAAAATCGTTTGTTTACTTTTTTATTTGATCGGTTGTCCAAATAATTTTATCTAGATAAAACACGACGGACTCGGTACTCAGTCGGTAGTGCTATTATCGAAGTGCGTAACTAATTATTTATCGCGCCCGCGACGAAAAAGTCGAACGCACAACCGTTTTGATATGCGTCACGAGCGTGTTGAATATGTATGAGATAGTTAAAAATAATATGTCACTCGCAATCGTAGCTTTCAGTCGACCCGGTCATTACTATATCATTATGGGACTGTCGACAAAGGAGAACGGCATGCGCGTATAAAATATTTATTGTAAAAAAGCTTGTCGAGTCGATATGATTAAATTATGAAACACGCGTTTGAATGTACGCAAAAAAAAAAAAAAATGAAAAAATAAACCGTTTCCAGTGAATAACTCCAGATGGAAATTTAGAGAAAATAAAAAGGCCGATAAAGTTGACATATAAGACGTCATATATAGACGTACGGTGTTGCATAGACCAAAAGTCGGATATAAATAAACGATACACGTGTGAGTTGATTTAATTTATAGGTTCCGACAATGGTAAGGTCAATTGTTTCGAAAAAAAAAACAGCATTTTCACGTGTACAACATAACTGTTAAATCGATAAAAATTCCAGTTTAAGACAAGTTAGTCACCGAAGTTGGTACCGACATTATCTCCGTATTGTAGTTCTCGAGTAGTTAAAAAAACAAAAAAAAAATAAATAAATAAATATAAGTCCGCAGGACATTACAAAAGGCCACACATGGGAATCTAGAAATTCTAAACCAGTGTCGAAACACTTAGTACAACTGTCGTGGACATGTGAATCCTGTACATGGGGTTCACATCTCCATTCCCGCAATTTGCATGCATCTTCCGCCGACCCTACGAAATGGCAACGTTATTTTTTCCTAACCCTGAAATATGGCCCCGAAAATTCCGAGTTTCTATGAGAAATTATTTTGATTAAACATACATAAACATCACACATCACCAACATTTTGGAATTTCTATGGTCACGTGTCAGCAGTGGGAAGAAAATCGCGGGGAATCTATTTCAGCTATTTCTACCAACAGTGTCTCGACAGTAATTTGAAGTGAACTTGTGAATTGTAGCTTACTATTTTTGTTACGACAATTATTGACGACATTCAAAACTTGTTCTGAAAAAGTGTTCGGGCCAACTTTACGGACGTCAATAAACGGTGAACAAAATCAATAAGTATTCTTTATTTGAAACTATCGGCAGTTTCAGAAGTATTTTTTTAAACAATTTTTCTTTCCGTGTATTGAAACGCAAACAGTTTGAACCATTACGAATCGAATTATTATTATATTTATATAATATGCTGTTGATAGCGTAATTATTTCACACATACATTATTTCGAAGACCCGAAGTAAGAACACGTAGACACCTAGCCAGAATAGAGGACTGCAGGATAGTCCAATAGACCTGAACCGCCACTCTATTCTGAAATTTGTTCAACAATGTACAATTTTTTTTTTTTAATCAAACTAATATACTTAATAATCGTAATATGTCATTTTTTAACCCCGGACGCTCCACCAGGAAATGAAAATTTGGCTACGTGCCTGACAATATGAATAGAATATCATAATTAGTAATATTACAAAACATTTTACAATTTAGTATCCCTGGTATTCTCCGTGACAAAGGCAATATTTATTATTTTTAGTTTAACGCGTGTATGAAAAAAAAATTCCGTCGTGTATAAATATACGCACACGTGAATACGTAATGCAATTGAGCAAATGTTTAAACGTATAATGTAATAAATCAACGCGTTCGTTATACGATGTGCTATTAAAATATTTAATTTATCGATACATACACTGTGATAAAATAATAACCGTAATAATATTATGATTTTAGTACACCGTGTTATATACAGGGTGATTCATTCTCGATAAGATAGCTATTATCTCGGTGAATGGTAACTCTAAATTGTTAACTCACCAAACATATTAAAAATGTAACAAAAAAAAAATGTCTTTCGACTTTTTTTTTTTATTGAAATCGGTATAACGCCGCGTCGTTCCGTAAATATTTGCAGTTTTTTTGATAATTTGTTTGACGGTTCCTCCGATTAATATTAAAACCTCTCATAAAATCAAAAACATACCTAGTAAATTACAGTGTCTTCATTTTAAATTTTCAGTACAATTATTATCATTCGTATATAAGTCAACTGAGTTTATTTTTGTTTTTTTGAATTGTCACGGAGCCAATGCAAAAATTCGTCAGATCAAAAAACACAGACTTAACTGTGTTCTCGAACACAAGAATTAGTTTTCGTCCTTATTAATTCAAGATACGCGCTATAATCTATGCGACTCCTCCTCTCCGATTCGACCGCTGTCTATGTTAATAAAATACATATAATCGTTATTTTGTGCTGATAAAGCACATCCTATATATATATATATGCACACCATAAAACTATATTTACATATTAAATAAATTATTCAACGGAATGATTTTTCTGTCTCCCGCGGGAGTCATTGTGCATCACGAGCTTACGTTAAAATATTTATACGAATCGTCGTACGAGCCGATAGACCGCGTCGTCGTCGATACGAAAATGTCCGTACGAATTTGCATAAGCTAATTCCGAACGATCCGCACTAAAGGAAATTGAATTATCATGCGTGTAAATAATATAATCTTGTACAATATTTATCCGATGCGTTCGTATACACGTACGCGAGCGGCGGTCCTTACAGGGACGAGGATGATCGTGAGCGCATACGACGGTACGGGCGTCGTCGCTGTTTAAACAAACAACGAATTATTAAATGCGTATAAAAAAAAAAATTTATATATATATATACACACACACAATATAATAGGTATACGTGAAAATCAAATAAATACACATATCGTATAGAGAATAATAATAAATCAAAGCCCGGGGAGTTACAAAGGTAGTGTGTAAACACGACTGGTTTCGATTTGAAAAAATCTTTATCGAGAGCAAAAGAGCAAAGGCGGGGAAAAAATACACTACTGAATATAAAATAAATATAAATATTACTTGGAAAAATCAGTTTTTTCGTACACGAAGAGAAAACCGATTTGATTAGAAGGGGCTGTAAAACGAGAGGCACACGAGACGATATAGCTCTGAGAAGTTTTATTTTATTTATTTATCATCTAAAACGACATTCCTATAAAATATAATTTTTTTAAAAATCTGTCTACACACCAAGGATTTTTTTAAACTTGTTTACTTTAAATTGAGTAGGATTACTTTCAATGTAGTATTAAAGTAAACGTATTGTCTAAGCTATTCGAAAGCTCTGAGTTGTTATTTGTATCAAAATCAACAGTATACGATTATCTTTGAATACTTTTTGAAATCAAAATTATATGAAACGCTTTATTTGATTTTATTTTATAATAAATTATTGTTGTGTAATACATATGTGCCGCCGTCTCGTCACCTAATACGTACTCACGAAAGTGAATTAATTGTTTGATCGAGATTTTTTTTACGGTAATCATTTTTATCGGTAATACGTAAAATGACGTAAAAAACGATTATGTAACAACTAGTACGTTGGGTTTTAGGTTTACACTTACTAACTTCCCTGGAATAGTATAAAGGTTTGGATTAAAAAGACACGTAAAACTTCATCAAGCTCCTAAACCAACTAGGTTACGTTTCGGGTTGGGCCAAACTAGGGCAGAATATATACGGTGACTGGTTAGAGTATTATTACGAAAGTGCATTTTTTTTTAAATAATTTTAATTGTAGTATTGTAGTATGCGAAAAAAAAATAGATTTAAATCGCTTTGGAAAACCGTTGTCGTCGATCATTTTTCTTTATATTGACGTCAGCGAAAGTATTTATAAAATAAAAAATAATCATAATAATAACAAAACTAATAATACGCGTTTTAATTTTATTCATTCGTCTCGTTCAATACGAATCACCTCTTTGTTGTTAGAATTCCAATATTCCACATCCGCCATCGTCTGATATTATTGATTGTCAGGATATTTGTACGGTCCATAGAATTTATAACAAAAGAAATAAAAAAACGCGGAATACTGGTACTCTTCAAAATTTATATTTCAGGGGGGCCCTAAAACATTTACAATGTTTGTATAGTTTTAATAAATCATCATCGTCAACAAGTTGAATTTAACAAATACGTTAAAAACAAAAAAAACAATGTTAGCAATCATAATGAACAAAAATCGCAAATAAGTACCGAGTAACAGATAGGTAAAATAGATTTAATATATAATTTATGAACAATAATAACTATTTCATTAACTTTGCTATATTATTTGAAAATTTTCCTAGTTAAATTTCTTTATTTAAGTAACTCTCACATCCGTTGTGCAGTTTTTCCAGCATAGTATATATGTATTTTTTTTTGATCTTTAGGCTATACTTTTATATCGTGTGCATTTGATACTGAGCGGGTTCTTTCAATCCGCGTTGTTGCTTCATTCGTTGTTGGCTACACTTAATTACCAACCAAAACGATGGATTATTTGTTTCTAAACTGTTATTGAAATAGCTATTCCAACCTTCACAAAAATCGATTATTTCATATTGGGAGATATTTAATCGTAAGGCATAGCGATTATTTTCACTCGCAGTCACTTCTCGTGATTTCCCATCGATTGTCCGCAAAATAAAATTGAAAACAATCGTTCATATATTATTATTTTTCTTTTCCATAAAAATTTTGGGTAACCTTGACTATTGAGGATCGTGCCAGTGTTCCTTTAATCACTGTTATTAAAACGATTGGCTCTCGCGAAAAACGATAAAAATAATAATAGAGCTTATATAGTACGATATCACTGAACCGAACTGCCTAATACACCGCGAATAAAATCAAAAACAGGTATAAATAAAAAAATATACATATATATAAATGTATATCATACATATTGTACAACACCACTCCGTGTGCCGTTACGAATACGGGGCCCCTATAATTAATATTTTTGCGAAATACCTCACGGCCGCAGTCACCCGTCATAGAGGGGGGAGGGGGTGTGCTCACGGGGGGAACGGGTGACGAGAGTGCCGACTCGCCTTTTTCATTTATTACAACCGATGCTCGATAAATTCCCCGTAATTATCGTCTGTTTCATTGATATTTTTTTTAATCTGTTATTTGGTTAGAACAATCGGTAAAAAAAAAAAAAAAAACAAGCGTAAAGAAATCTACATATCCCCGTGTAAAAAAGCCGTGCGCGCCATTGACGGCAGTGTATACAATATGTTGTGCAGAAAACGATTCTATTACGGTTTATTCGCGATTATTATTTACCACGTCTCCCCGTTGGCGGTTTCCGAGCGCGTGTCACCGACCCGTTTAGAAAATAATATATCAGATTACGGTTCGGGTTCCGGTGGCCCGGGCACTTTTCTGAATGCCGTTCATGTGAAAACCGAACCGCTTTCGAGCGCGCACCCTGTAGACACTGAGCCGCCCGATAGAGAACACTGGCCGACGCTACGCGTCCCGTGATTGATCGTAATATACCGTTTTCGTATTAATTTCAACTCCGTTGAATATCGATATCAATGAAATATTAAAACAGGTACCAAACATTGTGTGTCGATACGTCGGGGCGAATAAAAAAAAAAAAATAGCGGTTTTGTAGTTTTTCTCCCCGTCGGATTCGAATCGTTCTCGATACCAGTATAATCAATAATTACGTAGGCGTATCACAGGACAAACAAATAATATACAAACAACAATAATTGGCTTCACAAATAATTATTTTGTTATGACAAACGAAAATAATTCGGATTCCGTGGATGTTTAGATTGTATTATGTACGTATTCGCTATTTTGTAATAACATATTATGTTTATTGACTATTATTTTCAATTATAATACTATGGATAACTACTGCTGTGTTTTCGGACGTGGGGAGTAACGCTATGGTTTCCGTCGAAAATATCGACTAGTACAATAACGGTAATAATATTATTTCCCCTACGGCGTTTATTGATTTAACATAAATTATGGTTATTTTTAAGAAAACGTTTTCATCGCAAATAATAGAAATACCGAAGTTACATTATTCATTCGAATTTTGTATTTAAATAAATTTGAATTTTCGAATTCGAGTAAAAACAACAAGTAGGCGCACGCTACGTTACAATACCTTTCGAACCGCTCGTTCGGCCACATACAACATAAATAACGATATTTAATTACCTGTCTTATCTTTACGTGTCCGGGACGAAGCAACTATTAAAAAAAATGTCAAAATTCAACGTAACATTAATAATAATATTCGGATATAGGAATGCTGGACTATGAGAAACTATGGGTTTTAAAAGGAAAATAATATGATATTATTGTCCATTCATGGAGAAAACAGAACGATTTTATACTTTATGTAGGATGTGGGTTACGGGAGTATCCAAATGGAAAATAATTCTCGAGAAAATCGCGTAGTGTGACAGAAATACAGCCGGGTATGGATTGGTAGAATCCGACAGAAGATCTCGGTAAGAACAAATTTTCAATAAGGGACTCTTGATCAAATGAGCACGAACTTAGTGTTTAGTTTTTTTACCATGTTATTATGGGAGGAATGTGTTTTTTACCTAATGTGCTTACTTTATAGATTCTCCAAATGAAGTAAGGGGGTTGAAATTTCGAATATGTATTACGTTAGTGGTACGAACGTTACGAACGTAAGTGGGAGTTTTCGGTACTCCCAAACCCTACTCTCGTAATTTTTATGTTTAAATTGTATGGTTTCACAGCAAATACCATTTGTCAAATACCCTTGCAGACTACTCAACGGCAACAAGGGAAACACTCGACTTTAAGGTTCTCACGGGTGTTTTTTTTTTTTTTTATTTAGGAAATATGAAAAAGTAGAATTTTAAACTTGTTTATATACCCGTGCATCTAAAACTCTTAAACTAAAAGACACTAAACACTTTTTGTATAACACAAATTAAAATAATATATGTACTTATGGAAATCAGCCGCAAAGTTATACAGGGTGTTCTATAGTGTTATATTATTATCCGAATGTTAATAACTCTGGCAATGTTAATTTTTTTTTTTCCCATCAGGTTTTGTGTCAGGAAGACACAAATGTAGAGGAAAATAAAATTGTTTAAAATATTTGTTTTGTAAGTATGTACACATTTAAATGAATGTATCGTATGTTCATATCCGATTAATAGTTTCTTCAGTTATAGCGGCTTTCATGTATGTAGAAGTTCGTACGTGAAATTGACCTCCCGACTTTGTCATGACATACGCACCCCAATTTTCTATAAATAAAAACGGCTATTACGGAGAAACTATTGATCGATTACGTAAGTTCGATGGTATATGAAAATGTTTAGAGTGATATAATTTAAAAATTGGCTATTTTGAACATTTTAAAAAGTGAAAAATAAATTTGTTTTTTTTTTTTTTTCAATGATTAAGATTAATGAATTTCAATTCAATAAAATTATTCAATTTGTGTCTCTGACACAGAACCCGATTGAAAAATATTATTTCAAAAACAAAAAAAAAAAAAACGCTATATCGAGCGTTTGGATAACACTGTACAATACTCTGTAACTCTGTATAGTTCTATGGTTAACTGTGTCTTCGAAATATTTGGTTATGATGTCGAAACACTTGCTGAAAATAAATATTCCGGTCTATTATACCAAATTACCAATTATACCGTTTGGAAATTGCTTCGTATCGCCGAGTAACACGCCCGCGTGCGTTAACGATAATTTTAGTATAGAAGTTTTGATGTTTTAATTGCGAAATGTTTGTCGTATATAAATAGTGTTATTATTATTATCATCATTATAATTATTGTTATTCGTGCTGCAGGAATCGTTATGCAAATTTTCCTAGGATTTCTAAGATTTGTTTTAATTTGGGTAAATACCGCGGAGATGCATGCACGTAGACATTTGTTTCGTTGAATATAAACCGTGTTATATTTGTTTATTATTTCAGTTTACGCAGTTATACAAAATAATTCAAAATTGTTTACGCGGATTCGATTAAAATCCGAACATGTACACACAAATATGTAATATAAATGTACGTGTAATTTCATACGTGCATAGTATAATTAGACATATGATTTATATAAAAGACTAGAGAAATACCGTCGTAATATTGATGCAAAACTTTTTCTATAGCTTTTTTTTTTTTTTTTGACAAAAAAATCTTGTCTACAATGAACCTTACAGGTATGGAATTTTCGAGCATGTATACATGCCCAAATAAAATACGCACGCCTATCGCGATAATCGCACAAAAATGGACGATAAACAACATGAAATTCAAAACCAAAGTTTCACTTTTGAAGAGTCTGTTACGTGAATCGAGTTGTTAACTTGGATTGCATACATTGTTCTAGATCTAGAGCCATGGACCGACGAGGGTAATATTTTAATTTTTTTTTCAAGCATGCCAGGAAAGTTAAATCTAAAAATCTTGTTAAAATACCTTAAGCTTTCTAGGTATGATACGATTTTCTAAATATTCTGTCGTTGTTTAGTTATTTATAGCTGTTTGAGATTGCCTACATTTTCACTTTTATTTTTATTTTTATGTGAATAAAATTTGTTCAGCTTCTCAAATATTTTTAAGAAATTGATACATAGTTCAATACAATATTTTGTTTTTATAATCAAAATTGTTCTGTAGTTACTAATTTGCAATCGAGCCTTTGACATAAATTTTAGACCGGGCAATCGGGTAATTTGTCCCGACATCACGCAGGAAAAGTCCATCCTTATAACTAGAGGGTAAAAATTAGTTTTAAAAAGCCAATAGTTTTCTCAGCACAAAATACTGCAACAGACACATAACCGTTACATGTATTATATTTTAATGCTCGTCATTATATTGTTGTTATTTTTTTACCCAACAATTTGTACGACTTTATTTTATCGAAATTTCACGCGAAAAAAAACAGATTACCATATTTGCTCCGATTTTGTGTAAAACCATGTGTAAACATTTCATACGATCCAGTCTTGGAGGCGCATTTGCACTGCCCGTTTGGTAGTATGGTACGCGGGAAATGTATGCATTTTACGAGCAAGTCCTCAATGTTCGACGTCGTCTCGGGCGCATTGGCGGTGAACGTCGAAACCTTCAAAACACGATTTTTACGGCTCATCTCGCTATGATATAGGTATAAAATACCAACTCTTTGTTATTTCGTCCGTTTTTATTGTCGTTTGATCGAGGACAGACAGACAATTCCGAATCCGTATTCTGCACTGTACCGTTCCGCCGTTTTACCGGAGTAAAATGTATTATTGTGTTATTATGTTGCGCATTTCTTTTGATGTGACCTACCTACCTTGTACGTTCATGCCGGATTCAAATCCGATCGACCTTTTACATAATATCTCATTCCGACGATCAGCATTTATGTCGCGAGTTTCGGTAATGACCTCTCTGTAATACGCGCAGGTACCTTATACGTACGACGGGAAATTCGCTTTACGGTTTTCGACTTTGTTTCATGCCGATTTAAATCACCGCGACGACGGTGCGCCGGGCCGGCGTATACGCGGAATTACCGCAGTCAAGTCGACCTACGGCAATATCGCCGAACCGGAGCACAAACGGCACAATAATACTCTATGATCATTGCTCCGCCGTACCATAACGATTTCGCCTTTTGCCCATTCGAGACATTTAGGTCTAAACCTTTTCCTCATTCTACGTAGGTATAACCTATAAAAAGGCATTATATACACGTGTATTATATTGTAGTTGCAACATTTAATAATATCGTACATGTACGGTTTTCTCGTGTTCCTCTGCAGCCGCAATATTAGTTGTCTAATCACAAACGGACCGGAAGCGCTTGGATTTATACTACGATTTCGTTGCCGCCCGGGAATATGCGCGCCCTGCGCCTCCGAATATTGGAATTCAAACCTTATAGTCCCCGGACGACCGTTCGTGCACAATTAATTGGAGTGGCCGAGCGAAAACGGCAGCCTTTCCCCGAATTGGTGTTATGACATTGTGCTCGGCGATTAAAAAAAAAATAATAATAATAAAGTCATGTTAGCGTAGGGTAGTAGTTTTATTTTTTTTTGTTTTCAGCGATTTATGTTCAAATTTCGACGGAAATCGTATAAATCGCGGAATTTCAAAACAATTGACATCCGAACATCGCTCAGAATAGTTTTTCGTTGGTTAGATATGAGTATACAGACGTACATATTATATATAAATTCTGCCTTCCTATCTACAACAGTGTCACGTCCATCAGCAGTATTAGCTCTTTTTCTCTTTTTCCTAGCTTAATCATTTTAAATCCAATACTTGCATTTTTATGTAATAATCGTTCCGAACAACGTACCCTCAAGGGGGAATATTATTTTACAGGTTTAGCAGACTCGGGGTCCCGAACTTCTAAAGGTAAAAAATCCAAGTGAGGGATTTTAGTAGACGAATTGTTCTATTTCTGAAGAGAGGAAGAATTCATGTTATTGTAAGCTGAAATTACCATTGTCCCTGTGTGAGAGAATTAGAATAATCCCACGGTACCTCCGTACGGTACTTGCCGTAATAGACGATAAATGGGGTTATATCAGGTTAAAAGCCTGTGTAAAATTTTGACACACAGAACAAGAAGTTTTTGGCCAACCGCAAATAGTTGGAAAAAAAGCGAAGGAGAAAAAAATATAACAATCAGTGTTTTGTTTTAACTAAAACGATACATTTTTAACTTTTATCACGTCTAGATAAATAATGATAAAATATTTACTGTGCGAGCCATTATCCAAGATAAATAATCGAATCATCTAGATAAATATGGTTGATTCGTAATTTATGCAATACATATTTGAAATAATAGCTAAAATAATTAATTTCCCTGTATTCATACGGTTCGATAAATATCAAGTTATGGTTTAAGTTAGTTACATCAATCATGATAATAGATTTTTTTGAAATCTAGATGTGTACCGAATATGGTACGCTGTATCCATTTTTACCACTTTGTTTTAGGACAAGTAAATTAACAAAATTTTCTTTTTTTTTTATTCTAGATAAAAAGTTGTAGCGAAAACGGGGATTTCTTATCGTGATATTTTAAATGTATCTTTATACAACACTATGACGATAACCGTGTTATTTTATCGTTCTGTATATTATATTTCCATTACGATAACGGTGCCGTGTGCCCCGCGTGTGGTTCAGTATAAAGTGCGTATATATAACCAATCTCTGACGGAGAGCCATCTTAATGTTTTTCGGCAAACAAAGTTATGTCGTTGCTGCAGCTTGGAGAAACAGGGCACAGCCGGGGTAACGGCGGCGGACTGTATCGAATCGAAAGTTTTACGAACGATTTATACGATTTCGATATCAGACTATAGTGTACATTATACCTATAGTATAACAGCTCGGTAATTTTCCCTCGGAGTTTATATTATTATTATCTTCGAAATGGCGGCGGCTGTGGCACCGAGTCGCGGAGCCGTTGGCATCGTCTGGCCGCGTAACGTACTCGGTCAATTTTCTCCTCCGGCACATTTATCGTTTGTTTGAAATACGCGTGTTCACGATTACATACGCAGCAGCTTTAACGGGTTAATGATGACTTCCGGAATTTCTTGTTGTATTTATTTCGTTCTATTTCCGTACTATCCGTCCAAGTCGATTAAACGCACATATTTTGTTTTTTTATCACAGCCGGGTATAACAGATAAACGTATGCATACGGCATCTCGATTAGGACACCGGGAAATTGTACGTAATAATAAACACCGATTTACTGATTAATCTGCTAGGTTAACTATTAGTGTATGCCATTTGTTTTGTTGTACACAGTCTGACCCTTAATAATTACAGATATCTTTGTGATGTCGATTTTCTCAGAAAACTACCGTGTATCATCATTATTGTTGTCGGTTTTTAAAATTTTTCTAAAAAAAAAATTTACGATAAAATTATACATTTTTGAAACTTTGATTGTGTAGTCGAATCGTTATATTATTATCTATTATCGTTTGACGAACTATATGGGTGACGACGGTGATCGAAATGTGAAAAAAAAAATATAATTAATAGCAGACCGCTCGACAGAAAATAATTTTGTTTTTTTCCTACCTGCATATATGTATGTATCTGTTTTAGACCAAGGCAGAACCTTACAACAGTGTAATGCGTTTCGGAAAACATTTTTCGGACTGCGAACTACATAAACAAAAAAAAAAAAAAAAAGTTTCACACTACAACTTTATTATAAACAGACGGGTAATCGATCACCGCAGACAGTTGATACTTTTCGAAAGTAGATTTTTCAAAATTCCCGTCTCATAGTCGGATAAAAATCCATGAATTCCGGTATAAATGAAAAACAACCAGCAGCGGGTATGATTATTAAGTAGAAACAAATTTTCCGTTTTTCACGGCACGATAATATTATAATCATTAGCGAGTTGAAATTGAAAACGAGAAACGACAATCGAACGTTCTACCCGTTGATGATCGGTTTTTTAGATGTCTCCCCACGGCCATCGCAGGTGACACCTGCGGATTCTCCCGGTTATTTTCGCGGTAAACGTTCTCGCGTAAAGTTTCGACGATAAACTGTCAAAAAACGTGGTTCTACTCTCTCTTGTCGCAGACGAGACGTCGCCGTGACGGCGAAAAAATCTCAAACGCCGTAGTCATACGGGAGCGGTATCTTGCGCATCGGTCGTATTCTATAGCAATATCGCAAGCACAGTATGTCACCCTGTGGCGGAGGATCGTTTTATAATTATATACGTTTTACACGCTATATTCGAGTTCGAGTGAACTAAGCAAGCATAATAGCAATAACTAGATGATGTCTACACGTTGTTATTCGGTTTCACTAATTAATTTTTCAAAACGTTTCTAAGAAGAAATGTCTGAAACTTTTGAAATTTAATAATAATACCGTTCTCGATGTATAAATCAAATTGGCACAGTTATCAATAAAATATGGTTAAGAAAAACGGGATGCACAATTGCAATAATGTCGCTTTTTAATTTTAACAAAAAACCGAACTTACGTACATTTTTCAACTAGTTAAATTAGCAAAATGTTAACTTCATTATTCTTTGTATCTTTCATAGGAATTTGTAAAATATATTTTGTACAGTTATTCGTGCAGTTATTAGGTACAAAACGAAATTGACATTTACTCCTCTTATACAGTATGGCTACGAGTCTATAAAAGCCGGTTGTAAGACGTCTGTTCCTGATCATGTGCTTGTCCGTACCTCTCTCAACCCACAATGTTTACTACGGAGATGACTCGGTTTTTGCCGACACGCGATGCTCAAATATCAGGACCTCGGAGACACAAGAGCGGGCACAAACACAGGTGTTTTAAACCAGCTTTTTGATACTTCTGTTGAATGTCACACAAAACGCAGACGAATTGTATAATTTATTTTTATTAATAAATACAAATGGTATTGTCCGTTTCCGTATTGCAAATAAATACATTTATAGATTATTAATTCCAATAGCAGAATTGATTGTTAAATCAAAATCAATATTTTTTTTTCAAATAAAACCATCCAATTTCAATGTACGCTAAGACAGTGGTACCAAACCAGATAAATTTTTATTTTTGAATATGTTTTTAACAATGTACCTATAGGATTTATCTCCCGATTATAAATATTATTGTAAAAAACCTATAGGAACCAATATCATATGAGGACATAATATTCATACAATGATATTTTACAATTACTTTGGGTATTGACTAATGTGTTTGCGTAGAACATTGATATGGTTGTACAGTAATAATTATTAATATATTACAATTATACTATGATTCATAACCTGTGGTGTTGGGATTTAATTAGTATTAATTAAATAAAAAAGCTCAAATAATTTACGACCTGACAACCAAATGTCGATAAATAATATGTAATAATGTAAATTTAGGATATACTTAGGATATAACTTCTTAAAATATAATTTGTTTGAAATATCTTGAATATTATCTTTTTGTTTAGTTTAGTTAACTGAAAATTATCTTTTATTTTTATATTAGACAAGTCTTAAAATATAAATATCTTTATATAATTTTGATCTTAGCTTCCTCTATCGCAATACCCATTTAAAGTCCAGTACTTAATACAGGCCGTTTAGGCACTTAACCGGAGCCACCAATGCCTCTCCATGCTTCTCTAGCATGAACTAATTCTTCGCCGTTTTTTGCGTTTATTTCGAATATCGTACTCTTTTAGTTTTAAAATAAATGCTCTTACAATACAATTGAAATTGATCGAGTTCCTACTCAGTCTACCTAAGCATATTTTTTATTACATCGCCTACAATTTCGACTAAAACAGTACATACAGATACCACATCCTCCTAATAGTGTACACTATTGACGGATTATTTTCTCTTGTGAACCACTTAACTCTCGTCGGGAGCGCCAAATCAACCCAGGCCTGCTGGTGGCTAACCTTTTAATCAGGCCCTGTATCTACCCGTCTTTGTTTTGGTCGTCTAGTTGCCTTATTAGATCGGGGATCCGTCCGTGTTGTCACCGTTCGAATTTTCTGGTCATTTGCCATTTATAGTTGCTAGTAATCTTATCTTTGTAAACTCTGTATACTCGTACATAGGTACGTAAGTAAACAACAGTTTATAAAGAACGGAGAATCTGTTTGAAAACCGACGTTTGAGTACGGTACATATACGATAGTATTATGTAACATAATACCTATGTAGGCAAATTTTAGGTGTTTGTAATATATTATAGTTAAAATATTATTCGAGGTAATATATGAGTACGTGCACATCCGAGCTAACCGTATGAAAATAATGTATTACTATTATAAAGGAGTTACCCGACACCGAGCTCGTCGTCTTACCCGCGTGTGTTACAGAAATGGTACTCAAGAGTGTACTCACCAAAAACCTCTAATTACGTATTTACACGCAAAATTTATTAATTAACATTAACTATACGTTTCCACGTAAGAATCTTCCACCAGTTTTGTTTCATATTTAACGGGATTAGTGACCGTATAATATATAAATTAAACTATTTAGACCTAATATCCAGACAAAATTGTAGGAATTATATTTGACGAATTTCAATTTTGAAAACGAATTATGTTTCTTCGGGTTCTCTAATAAAGAAATTACATTTTTTCAATGGAAATCGTAAAAATAGGACGGACATACTTCGTACATGGCTGCACTTACTATTGTAGGCGGGAAATTGGGAATGTAGGATACAGACGGAAATATATTGTGTATATGTAAGTAGCGATAAAGCATTGCTAACGATAGAACGATTCTAAGCTAAATTCAGTTGATAGTGTTGATTTGTCAACAATATACATGTCACATTATGGTAAAATGTTTAAAAAAGATTAAAATAATAAAAAATTAATAATAACGAAAAATAAATAAGAACGGTTGCCAATGCCAACCTTATCTTTAATCTTTCAACTTTTATTACCCTAAATAACCACGTTTTTCTCATTATATCGAATATTAATGAGAATTTCAAAAAATGTTATACTTTAAATACCATCCAGAGAACATTTCCTTTCTAGAAAATGTACCATATTTGACAATCGGAGTAAGCTTTCTGGTAGAAAAAGTGTAGAAAAGTAGAAAAAGTATTCACATAAAAAAAAAATAAATATTATATAAAATCAATACATTTCTCGCTCCGATCAGAATATAAAATTAAATGACAAATGATATATTTTTTAAAATTATTCAAAAGTATACTTTAAGTATTTTACCTTCTATTTATAATAAATGAAATTAAAATTAAAAACGATTCTGACGTATTCTAGTTATTTAACTAACTAATCATAATTCATTTTCAAAATCAAAACCTGTCAAACGAAATTTTTAGTTTTGTTTAACGTTTTTAAAACGTTATAATCGTCCATAAAAAACGTCTATATCCTTTCCTCTTAAATTAGTAATCAATCAATAGATTAGTGGTAATTTCTCGTTAAGGTCATCATCATAATGTAAAAAAAAAAATAGAATTGTATAAAATTGGAGTTAATTTGGTACCAGATTCATTACTACACGGCACACTGTTCTGACCTTTTGTCCCAGTTTATCAACGCAACGGTTTTTGGCAAACCATTTGGTACCATTCGCTTTATTCGGTTCTCGTTGCGGTTTTTAAATATTTCAGTTTACGGTTCTGACTATAGGTTCTGGTTTAGAATAGTTTATGGATATTTGGGTACAGGAATCTGGTCTTCCCAGCAATTTTTCAGACTGATTTTATCGGATCTTTAATATATCGATGATATTGCATAGGGGTATTATAGGTACGGAATTTAACGCGATTTCCGGAATCATCTCCCCAAAGCCCGCATTATTTTATAGCGACGCGAACGCGTAGGTATAATACTATTATAATCCGATTTCGTGTTCAATAATAACATGCGTGCGAGCAAAAACAATAATAATTGCCAGTGGCGAAATGATATGTAGTACGAAATAATAATAATTAGTCGAACGCTCGAAAACATGGTTTACTCGATGAGCAAAATTGCCATGCCTCATAGAATGATCCGATTTCGATGGTTATTTTTGTGTTTTAAAGAGAGAGGTTTCCCATAGTTTCTGCTTTGAACTACAGTTTTTTTTTTTCTCAATATTTTAATTTGTAACAAGCCTTTAAATAAGTAAATTTTATTTAATTTTTTTTTTACAATTATTTGAAATATAATTAAAAAAAATCGGAGTTCAACGCGGGCTGAAGTTGTTGTTTATCGGCTAAAAACGTAAGATTTGGTTAGGTTAGGTTAAGTATTGGTTTTTCTACTAATTTAATCAGTATTCAAATATTATGTATCGTAGACAATAATTATAGTTACACACTTATATCTATCCTTATTTCCGTGAAACCATATTGAAAACAACCATACCCATTCCAGATCCTAAATTGATATAATTGATATCGGGCATTAAATTAGTGAACAAGTATATTGTCGTTAAAGTGGTTATTTAAATATTGAAAACAATATTTAAATTCCATAAAATTATATTAAATGTGGAAAATCGGCACCTGGCACCTTAATCTAATGATATAGGTATTGTATAGGACCTACAGTCGTAACGATTTGTTCTTGTCGCGTGGCGTGTTTACAGACCTGACTGAGTTTGGCCAATACCGAAACTAAATTGGTTTTAAGAGTTTTAGGAATTTCTACGAGTTTTTTGAAACATAACCTACTTGTCTATTATGGTTTAAACCCGATTTTCCTTGTAATAGTTATAGTGTCCTAAGTGTGAACCAATACTTTAAGTCCCAGTCAATAGAAAATCGGGTTGCATATTTACGTACCGCTTAAGCCGAACTCAATTAGTGTCTGTAAATACTACGCAGGGGTGCCGGATAAAAGAATAACACGTGGAATTCGTCGTAACGAGAATGGCCGGAAACGCGATTAACGACATCAAACGAATGTTTAATAGACGATTTTCAGCACGTCCGGATTTGCCGCAGGACACGAGCATCTACAGACAGTCGGGAGCAACTTTTTTTTTTTTATCACATATCATTATACCCATGAGAGAGTTTTCTAACGATTTCTATACACGCTTGACTGTTTTAAGAGATTAAAATTCGTATTAATTAATACGTTTTAATTTGAATAACACACATGCATTTAGAAGCACACTGAAACGTGTGTGTTTTGTACAAATTTCGTTGCTCTGAAATTTTCAAATTTATACCCATGCATCTTTGTATGCTTTTGACATAGTAAATGATGCATATGTATAGTTACCTGTGTGACTGTATACATTTTAAGTGCGTATGTAACGATTCGGGGGTTTTTTTTTTCGCCGTAAATTACAAAAGGTTCAGTCTGTGCGGTATATTATTTACGTATAAACGCGCAATAATTATTATTATGTACTTACAGCACGCAAACGACGACGTTTATTATTGTACGCGGTTTTCGCGCTCGTTTATCATTTTCCCAGACTTTTTCCGCAGTCGCCGTAGCCACGTTTAATGACGACTTTTCATGACTCCGGGGTGGAGTCTCTTCACCGCCCATTTCGCGTCTACGACACGTCCCGGATATAATATACGCGGTTATAATTGAAGACATATAAAAGGTTAGCTGAATGAAATAATGGACTGCGATGAGTAGTCATGTGTCCGCATGTCATTTCGGAGTGTAGTGCGGTTGTCCAATCAAAAACAAAACAAAAAAAAAATAATGCTCCAAAAACGCACAAGTACCTCCCATCGGGCCGGGACGATCGACGAGCCCGAACCGAATACACGTACGTAATAAAGCACGTACGAATGCGCGGAATTCGAGAGAAAATAATAAAGAGAGATAGAGCCGAAATAACATCATAGATATCTAATAATGTAACGGTGATAACAGTATAAAAGAAACGAGCTCGTTATGTATACGGACGGAAAAGTGTTCCCGAGGTATATACTCGACTACTCGTTATTTCGGACCTTTTTCCAATCAACCCTCGAAATCAATTTTAGCGGTACATACCTACCTATACCTATAGCGACTACCTACACGCGAAGAGGGACGACCCGTGAAGCGAGTTCCCGGCGCCGGCCTTTGATCGTCAATATAATATTTCCCCTATTCCCCAACCTATCTCATTCACAAACAGTATAATAATAATATATGGAAATTCGGACATTTGCCGAATACCGGGACTGAACATCATAACGTAAGTATAGGTGCCTAGGCACAATATATACCTACCTATAAGCACAAAATCGTGCGGGAATCGATTTCCCCTTAATTAATTGTGTTATTATTATATCTAAAGTGGCCGGCACACGGAACACTTCCGGTTTTACTTCCGCGGTTCTAAGGCCGGTAATTATTGAATAAGACAATCACGACCTATGTTCCTTCACAGTAATGAATGGTTGACGATTAACCGAATAATCACGACAAATATTTTGGATGGCTATAAAAAAGGTTGGAAATAAAACAGCAGGCAGTATTTTAGCCAAAACTCTACTGGTTAACAACTTTTTTTATTTTTTACCATTGACTGAAAATACTGCTAGGTATTTTAATTTTAATTTAGAAAATGTTTAACGAGAACACTTTAACGTTTATACGGTGTACAAAAATTCAATTAGAAATTTTGCTCCGAAGAATTAATTACATATTGTCTTTTCTGAAAGGAAATTTACCTGGGGTTGTACTTTATGGAGGTCAATTTTTCAATTATCCCAATAAATGGGAATAACCGGGGAAACAGATAAAATATTAAAATGATATATAATGTGACAAATATATTGTTGACAAAGCAACACTATTAACCGAATTTCGCTCAGATTCGTTTTTAATTTACAATGGATAATCGTTGCGTACACAAATAAATTAAATTTCCTTTCTATCTTCTTAACTTCTCATCTACAACAGTAGCCCACCCACGTGAGATGTATGTACGTTTTTTCATAAATTTGGACGACATAATACAAACTGAGTTTCAAAAAAAAAAAAAAAATCGATTATTTAAATTACTACTTACATTTTCTAAGCCTTTTAGAATAAGAGGGAAAAACACGGCGTAATGTGATTGGAAAAAAAAATAAAAAAACACTGGTGGTTGGCACACACCATACCAATGAACGGAGGTAACAATTAAAATTTAGAGCAACAGTCAAATGAACGCTAGAGGCTCCGAAACAACGATAAATGGACGAAATGAAGGAAAGTGTAAAGACTTAAGAATATGAGAAAAATCCAATACTGTGATTACTGTTTATTGCTGGATAGTGAAAGTGACCGCTATGACTCTTACAAAGCGGTATCCGTGTAATGAAAGATAGACAAGATACTAGATATATTAGCATTTAATTCTAGATACAGGATATAAGATACATTTAACATTTTTCAAAAGATATTAGATACCTAATACTATTTTTTTAGAAGTTACTAGATACTAAATACTGTATCTAATATACAAGATATATTAATAATAAAAACAACTTATTGTATGTTCGCCTATGATGTCAGGTTTTAAATTTGTTTTTAATGAAATAAAAAATAAATACATGTTACACGTATTTTGAAATAAAAATACTCTATTATTATTATTAAACAAAATATCAAAAATTATAGTATTATTACTAAATAAAATATGAATATCAGAATATATAATATCAAATATTTTATATAATCACAAAAATGTAACCGCTGTAATGTAATTATTGTCAATAACATTAGAACGAAAAAATAATCGAATCATGATTTGTATCTGGTATCTAGAATCTTTACAAAAAAAAAATCCCAGACACGATTAATAAACTTCAAAATATACAGGATACAAGATAGAAATATATCTAAGATACGCATCTTATATACTGTCTAAACCTAAGTGTAACAGACTTTAGGTTTTTATTCTCGCAGTGAGAAAGAAAGAAGTGTGATTTTCGTAAAAATCATAAATTTTTTTTTAATGATAACATTCAATTTTGATATAATATTTCCATCCATGCATAAAAAAAAAAATATGCATCCATTATTTTACTTGGAAATAATCACACTACGATAGATTTTCGATAACATATAAACGATTATTTTTTTTTTTTTTTTTGTAAAATGAATTTTATAACGAAACGATCGATTGGTTTTCTAGCCTTACAACAATTATCATTATTATTTTGTTTTTCAGTGTCCGAATGCTCGACGGTGACATTGATAGTATTTTGAACCGTTTCAAATGACGTGTGTGTACTGCGAGTCAAACAGCTCGAGGCGATAGTCGACGACCAGTCGGGTCTTATATACTTATACTTAATACGGGTCTTAATACTTATGTATTTAGCACAGTAAAATAATTATTCCACCTCTTACGCAAAGACCCGATAAAAAAGTTTACAAACGACTTGTGTATGCAGTAAATATACTTTCAACAGAAGTCTCTTTTAAAATAAACATCGGTATATATTTAATTTTTTTTCACGATCCTTGTAAGTAATTCTAATTCAATGTATATATATATATATTTTTTTTTTTTATCAAACGTGATCAAGGTAAATTTCTACGTGCACTGCTAGTTTATTTACCCAGACCACTCCAGGCAATATAATAATAATATTATTCAAATAAGTAATTTTAATATATACGGGAATTATCAAATACATCCGCAACTTCCGACGAAACTCGTTCAATAACATTATAATCGCATTGGTGTGCCCGATGAGAAATTAGTTTTTTTTTTTTGCCGCTCGTTTTTATAACACTATTATGATTATTCGTGTTTATGATGGATACATATTTTGTTAATATTTAGTCGTTTAGTCGTAGTTTTTCTAATATTTACCGATAATTATCGGTAAATATTAAAATTCAATTGTATTTGAATCGGGTAGGTACCGGTACCTACGTTCATCAAAAAAATTGTATTAAATAACAATAATATTTCACCATGTATAGAAAGTGCTAACGTACCTAATAATATTCAGTTGCCATTTCTGGTCTCTACGATTATCTAGCCGTATTATATATAAAAAAAAAAAAAACAACACAACAATACAAAATTAAAAGTAACAGAAACCGTTATTGCTGTAAATATTCTGGTTTTTCCACAATTATTGAAAAAATTACACGAAAAAAAAAATTATCTAAATGCACGAAATGGGAACAATTTGAAATCGAAAATTACCTCTCATGTTGATTATCAGAGCAAAATTTTTGCAGGTAGACAATTTGTTTACAGGGAAAAAAAAATAGAGCCGATGTATATGCCACTGTTGTTTGTGGAATGTTTAGAAGGTAGGGTACATAGAGTTATTATTTAATTTATATCATTACGATAAGTGAAATACGATTCTGAGCGACGTTCGGCTATAATATTCACGTGTGAAATGCCATTATTTTTACGAAAAATTTAAATAACGTATTAAAAAACTACTACAATACGCTCATTTGCGCTTCATACTGATTATGTCCAAATAAAACCAAATAAAAACTAAACAAATAAATAACTAAAAATACGGACATACATTGCACGATGGATGGGCCGTCACCGTTGTAGGTGCGAAGTTGAGAAGGTAGAGAAAATATGTAATGCAAATTGAAAAACAATTTTGAGAGGAATTCGATTATACGTGTTTTAAAAGGTTGTAATATTTACGATTTTCGTCAAAATTTAATATTAAAATTCGTATAGAAAAAAAATCTAAATTGCTCTTATTTTTTTTTTTTTTTTTAACACAAAGTAAGACTATATTAAACCATCTAAAAATTTCATATATTTCTGTTTGGTTTAGCAATTTTTTTTCTGCTATAAACCTATATGCGTTTAAGACGCAATGATTCGGAATTATCTTCGGAATACACATACATATGTACGAATAATAAAAATGAATACTTTTAAAGGTAGGTACCTACTCGCATAAAGAGCACTATGCGATGCAATATCCAGATAACATATTATGCGTATACGCTATTATTTAAATCACTATACGGACGGTGAATTTTTATTTTCTGCGTGTAGTTTTTGAGGATTTTTATTTATAGCCTTGTAGCTGATAAATGGTCCGATGCAAATCTCGACGTATTTCATATTATAATATAATACACTAAACCCAACTATAAAGAAAATCGCACTCTACTCGATAAAATAGAATAATATGCTAAGTTCTCGCAGGTCTCCATATATTGTATACATATATATATATATATAAATATATTGGTTTAATAAATGATTAGTTATTAATGCGTTAAATGGTTAAACTAAACAAAAATGTATGCTATATTAATTTAGTTCATTATTGAAAAGTCATATTTTACATGGTTAACTTTTGGTTTAAGAAGTTACTGTTTTTGCGTTCTTGACGCATTAACTTCGTTAATTCTGTTAATTTTGAGCACATTCATTCAAATTAAATTTCAGTCAAAAGCGAATATTCACAGTTTTGTACATTTGAACTCCTAACTAACAAATCATCAATTTTAATGCAATTTCAAGTAACGTTGTCTGTTTTTAGAAATTTATTAAGTAAGTAAAATTGTTGAGGAATCGAAAGTCTAGATTTGTTACGATTTTTCTATAAAATGTTAATATTTAATTGCATTGTGTGTAATTACACTTCTTCTATAAAGATAATTTGATTGACAACCAACATTTAATAATAATTAATTTAAATAATATTTTTTAAATTCTGAGTGGAGCAAAGAAGCTTATGGTTTTACAAACTATTTTAAATTCTGATATTATGCAGCGGACATTATATGTTATGTTAAATAACTCGATATTGTTAATTATATATTGTATCTGTTGTAGTCTACTGGTACTCCCATGTTTCGAAATAAAATGTTTGCATTTGTTTTTTTCCTTTTACCTACATGGTACATTAAAGGGATCATTTTTTGAAATTCTTATTAATATTCGAGATAATGAGGAAAACCTGGTTCTTTAGGTTGAAAAAGATTGAAAGACTAAAAATAAGTTTCCAAAAGGCAACTGTTCTTATTTATTTTTTGTTACTATTAAGTTTTTATTATTTTAAAATCTTTTTTAAACAATTATATTTGTCATAGAAACACACATTGTTGTATTCATTTAATCATAATATTATAATATACATATTTTTGACAAAGCAACACTGTCAACTGAACTCCATTCAGAATCGTTTTTTCGTTAGTTATGTTTTATCGTTGTTTTTCAGATATACATTAAATTTCCTTCTGTACGCTACTCTCTAAACTTTTCACCTACAACAGTGGCCGCACCCGCCTCCATTATCCTAGGACATTTTTGTAGAAATTGACTTATAACTTAACAAAATTAAGACTGAGAAGGGGGTAGGTGGAATGTATCGGAGCAATGTTCAGCGTACAAACGATGTTCCACCACTCTTACCCTATACAAAATTAAACGTATAATATCTCATCAATGAAGAGAGGAAATTAAAAATGTCAATCTCTCATCCTACACAAAATTAAACGTAGAATACCTCAGCAATGAGTTGATGGAAATTAAAAATGTTTATAACAAATTATATTTAATATTTATACTTCATCAATTCACGGAATTTTTTATATAAATTGCCATTTGAAAATTAAAAATGGATGGTGGTTTCATCCCCAAAAATGAAGGTCACGAAAATAACGATAATATAACATTGTATAAGTGTTTGTTTCATTAATTCCTCCTTCCTCACCTCGAAAAAATAAAAAAAATACGACAATGAGTCTATCTTCGTGGAAAACTCGGTACATCGATGTCGGTAAACACATTTAAACGGTTTACACCGGTTGGCTGGTCGATTGGCTCGGAGTAATGGAATCGAAATAATAGCGGTACTTGAGTGATTTAATAAATTCACCGTCGATAAAACAACGAGTACCTACCTACCCGGTTACCACGAGCTTATTGCTCAGGCTCATCGTTTTGTAAAAAGTTAATGTTTTGTACAACAAAAACCGTGATTTTTATTTTTTCATTTTCTCGACAAAAACCTTTTCGATTATTATATTATGTAGGTAGGTAATTTATGTATGTATATATTTATTATATAGATATACGTCACGGGCAAAAGCCGAAATAGAACTTTAGAAATACCCGGTCAAAACGCGAAGTGACAACGATACTTGGACAAGACGTCATATTTCGGCTTTTGTCCGGGAGGCTAACCTAATAGTGCTACCTAGTAGTGACCTACCTCATTTGGACAAAAGCGTACCGTCCATAAATTTAAATTTGTCACGTGTAGCCAGTAGGTATAATAAATGTATTATATTGTTTTTTTTTTTTTTTCAAATATTACATGTATAAATAAATATTATTGATTTACATATTACAGTTAAACACGATTAAATTTAAGAATTAAACAAGTTTGTACATTTAATCAGAAAACTTCGAAAAAAATGTATTCGTGTGTTTGTTGCTAATATAATTACATAATATATTACATGACTCGCTGTCCTTAGTAATAAGTTGAACCTATACCTACTGTGAAAAATTGAAATTTATAGACGTTTCGGTTTGACCAAATGAGGTTGGTTATTATTACGTTTTCTGGGGCAAAACCTGTTGTAAGACGTTCTGTACAAGTATCGTGGGCACATTCCGTTTTACCCGAGAATTTCTAAAGGTTTGTCTGGTTTCATTTTTTTCCCCATAATATATATATATAAAATCTGTGTAATATTTTCAAATTGAAAAATTATGTTATTTTTGAGAAAATTGTTTTTGTATCTGTATATGATCGATTGTATATTTTTATCATTTACACCAGCGTAACCGCAACAATTTACCTCGGTAACATTTATCTCCCTCCCCCGCCTCCGATAATATTTCACTAGACAAATTATGCGTCCTTCGCAATACTACATGTATGCAGCGGTAAAATTTCGCTTATGAAAAATAATTGACCCCGTTCCCCCTGGTAAAAACTCATCAGAAAAATATGGACTAAGCTAATTATTCGTTCAAATCTCTTAATTTAGGGGAGGGGGTTAAAATTTCATTTTTAAACTCAAGGTAAGTTGCCCGCTCGAAAAAATATCACGGGGATTATCAATCACTGATGCACCGGACTCGATTAGTATAATCAAATTTTTTTTTCTCGTTCAAGTAAAAGACTCGGAAGTTTTAGTACGGACCTATGCAAATATATATTATTTTTATGTGCACAGGTATACACAATTATGCGCAAATTCATTGGAATTTAAACTTAGATAGTGCACTGAATTAATATTTTCGATACCGGGAATTTATCTGGACCACTATAATTTGTATACATCATAGTGTTCAAACGTTTTAGTTATTAAGTTTAAATAAGTTAGATTAATATTTAGCTTATAATACTCGAACGAATAATACTAAAAAGCCAAACATAATGTTATTGGAAAATAGGACAATTTCCTGCAGGGGTTTATAAAAATGAGTACAATATATTATTAAATGAGCTTGACTCGAGTTATACGCTTAAAATTCAGTCATCAGTGTAATATTCACGAGAGACTACCAGATCCACACGTTATAAAAATCGAGGAATTTCACATATGAAGAGGGCCACCGCCTGCAATTCTACTGTAAAAACTGTTTTGCGTGGGAAAAATACTCGAGCTACAGATTTAATTAAACCACACAATTTTACCGTAAAAAAAAAAAAAAAAAAAAATTTGCACTGTACAACGGTCGTTTTAATTTGTCAGTATTGCAAATATAAAAAAAAAAGTGATTTTTGTTTAAAAATCTGATAATTGTAAGTTTTTCAAATTCGAATAAATCATTTCCAATTAGCGATATCGAAAAACCAACCTGAGTTCTTTTTGTCTTTTGGCGAAAATTGTATTTCCCAATTATTAAGTCCATAGCTCAAGTAGATTTAGCACGCATTAGACGGTGTTTTGTAATAAATTTTGTTAACTTCACGATTACAGAATATATAATAATACTGTTGTGTTGTTGACCCGCGGCTGTTTTAAACGATTATTTTCAAAGTGAATTTCTATAGTTTTGGACAGATAAAGTTAATGGGTTTCTCTTGACAAAACGGAACCAAGCTCTCGAGAAAATTGTGATTGTCGCGAGCATACTAATACTATGCGTAGGTTCCTACGTGGTTTTAGACTCCAAACGTAGTGAGCTATTGGTTCTACTAAAATGTTTATCTTTTTTTTGCTTTGTTCTTAGTTCTGGTTTGTGGACACGTTTTTCCTAGTAAACTTGTTCCGATTTTAACGTGTAGCAACTTTTATGAATGTCTTAGTTGTCTAGATGGTACTCTAAAGAGGTCAATTTTTGATTTTCGACGTCATTTTTCAAGTAAAAACAATGAAGTGGGAAAAAATATAAGAAAACGTACAATTTCACGATTTCATTTTTATAAAAACACGGAAGACGTTTTTTACCAGAAAAAAATGATTTAATCGAAAAATTCGTAAGACACCTTTTTTGTTGCCTTTTTGATATACTTTCTTACGAAGTTTTTTTTGCTGTAATTCGGTTATAAATACACGTAGAGACTTGAAACTTGGTTATAATAATTATATTGGACTTACCTATACGTGATGAAATTTCCAAAATCATGGGACGACTTTTTTTTTTTTTTTTTTACTAAGCCTTTTGATATCAAATTTAAACGAAAATCGCACAAAAAATAAAAAAAATACGGCACTTCAAATTATGTATTACCGAACTGCACTCGGAATCGTCCTTTGTCATGCAATGGTTTAACGTTGCTTACGGATATAAATCAAATAACCTACCTAAGTATCCTACATTCCTAACTTCTCGCCAACAACAGTGGCCGCTCCCGTTCCCAGTATCGGCTCTATTTTTCGTTTCAACATTAATACTCGTAATTTTTCATTCCGTCTCAATTAACGCCAAACGCGATTGTGTTACACACAGACTACTGCTATCGTATGCATATTATTAAAACAAGAAGCGGCGGGGAAAAAAACACACACACACACACACACACACACACACACAGACAAATCGTTTGAAAACATTACGCGGGTACAACTCCGAACATTAGTCTTTATAACGAAGGCACCTCTGTACCTATCTGCCGGCCGTGTAACGCTCGCGCAAGTATACGTTTTATCCCTTTGATAGACGCCGCGCGCGCATCGCGTACCCATTACGACGAGTTCGATACAAAGTTTTCGAATAAAACACGCGCCCGGCCATAGGTATCGTACGCGCACCGCTCGAGCAGCACACGCACGCAGAGGCGCACACCGCCGTACAAGGTTGACTAAATTAAGTTTATTTTCGTGCGCACGAAAAACCCGCGGAAAATAATTTACACCGGCTTTAATTAAAATACGGCAAATATTATTTCGCGAGTGAACGTGCATGCCTGTATTATTATACACGGGAACACGACGTGTAAACGCGCGCGTGTACGTACGTATTATAGGTACGCCCATGCGTAACGCCGGGCGCCGCGAGTTTCCTTATTTTCTCTCGCGTTCTGAATAAAATATTATAGACGTGACCCGTGACATAATTACCGTACGGGTATAATCGCGGGTGCCTGCCCACCTACCCGCCCCCGCCTGCTTATAAGCCGTACGCACATTTCGCCGCGGCGTTGTTAAAATAATCATATAATCGCGGGTGCCTGCCCACCTACCCGCCCCCGCCTGCTTATAAGCCGTACGCACATTTCGCCGCGGCGTTGTTAAAATAATCACTTTTTTTTTTTCCCCCATACGGCTGTAAATAAAATTTCACTCGAACCGTTGCACGCGCGACGTCGAGTTTGCCGTTTTTATATTGTGTTTTTTCGTCTGCGGCGGTCGAAAAACAAAAAAAAAATATACATCTTCTAAACACACGCGAGAGCAGCGGCGCCGTTCCGTCGAAATTCGATTATAATATTTATAAGGCTTAAAATAGCCCTAAACACTAAGTTTTTTTTTTTATGAAAAAAAAAATTGCGGTACTCACCCACCAATTTAACCGGATCGGACGGGACGGAAACATTTCTTCCGAAATTGTTTAAAATATTCATATATTACCCTACATAACTGCAGTGTCACTGGTCGTTTACAAATAGAAAACAACGGCCTTTTTCGGAGGGAAATGTATAAACGCAATTTATAATATTGGTTCCGGCTAAAACGCCACAAAACGCCACAAAGGATTTACGTAATAGGAGGATCGAGGTTTATTATAGAGTAATATGATTCTTCTTGTAATACACAACGACAAAATATTGTTAGTAAAAAGCAATTTTAAATAGAGTACAATCGATCGTATTTTGTCGGGAACATGCTAAAACGTGTTAAGTCAAAATTTTACCACTGGATTTTAAAGTTTATTTTAAATTTGGCTTTTCAAGTTTTGAATTTTATAATGTTTTCCCCTCCTTGATGGGGTGACCAAACAATCAACAAAAAGTGTACAACAAATCGCCATGGTTTCCGATTTATTAAGAAAATTATGTTAGGAAAACGAAAAATTACCTCCCAAATTCATAAGTGATCACTTAAATCAGAAGGGTTGCAAAAAAATTCCCATAAAGAAGATTCCTAATGGAAAAATTGTTTACAGACAATAAAAAAAAAAACATCATGTAGTAAAACCACTATATTTCTCGCTGCGCTCAGATGTTCAGAACCTAAAACGGTTATCATTAGTTAATATAGTTTTAACGAGCAAACAAGTACATCGTCGATGAACAGCTGTATTAAGAGCGGTGTTGGAAATGGGTAAGACCACGTTGATTTGAGTTTATTTATTGATTTCGGTTTTTGATAGGATTTTTTTTTTTGAAGAAGAAGAAGAAAATTTGCTCTTAAACGATCGAGAACAAATGGAGAATTGAATTGACACGAGTGATCCGGAGTGGACAGAAGAGCTAAAATATGTACACGCCTATATGATAAAAAATCATTCAAATTTGATGATAATCGCAGCAAGTGATTAAAATATTGATAAACATAATTTTTCCGGAGGAATCTCACGAGCGGTAGTAGGGAAACTGTTATAATTTCGGAAAATAATAACAGTCGCAAATAAATGATGTCGTAAATTTCACGTTTCCTCTAGACTGCGGTGTTCTGCGCTTTTCGCCGCGCCTTTGATATAATTTATCACGCCTATCCACCTACAACAGCAATAAGATAACTATGTCGAGGTTTTAAACACAATAATATTTTAATACTCTCGTATACATTATAATAATATTATATTATATAATATGAAATAGTAATCACGTCTGGAATATTATTATTATTACGTTTCTGTTATAAACCGCTGCATACAGCAAAACGCCGTTGTTTGTTGCTGCCCGTTAATCATGTTCTATAATTGTTTTACTCCTTTAACGCAATTATAACTGTATGATTATAATATTATATATGCATGTATGAATTCGTAGGTAACGAGTATACCGAATTAACGGTTTAATCAATACGCGCAAAACTATAATACGGTTCTTTTAGATGAGTCATTGAAAATAATAATAAATTTCTATTTCTAACATATCCTAGTAAAAAAAAAACCTAAATAATCATAATCGGTTTTAAAAATTTAAATCCTTGAAACCGTACAGTTTCGCCCGGCTTTTTGTTCTAAATCGATTAAAATGTATACTGTCATCAATCACCTTAAAAACTGAACGAACTGCCTATAAGTATCCAATTTCGACCAAAATAATTATCAGCCAACTAAAATAGCGTTAGAACGAATTTGCATTACGGTTCGAATTACTAGGTGCAGGGCAGTGTATTATTCAGATAGAATGTGCAGAAAAGTACTTTGGCCGCGGCCTCTCTTTGAATAAAATTAAGTATATTTTTTTTATATCGTCCTGACACATGGGAAATAAGTTATCTGAGATAAATAATTAGAATGGTTTTACTATCCGGATCATTATTGAACCACCGCGCACCGTTCAGCCCGCAAAAATGATGCCACACTCCTATCCCCCGACCAAAACTTAAGTGGAGTGTACCGTCAACGGGTCGACGGAAATCAAAAGTGTCAACACCACAACATGTTTGAATTGATACTCCGTCTGTTTGTGGAATTTCGAATGTAGATTGCCATTTGATAATCGAAAGTAAGTTGTCGTTTCAACCCCCGAAAATGAAAGCGACGTAAAAATAACGGCAACGTAACATTGTAGAACTACTGTTGCTTTTTAGATTATCAAAAAATAAAATAAAATAAAATCCGATTAAAGTTAATACTTTTCGAGATATCTCAATGGGTTGTAATATCTCGTGGACTTCGGCGAAACACTCTGTATAATGAGCAGACATAAACAGACGCGGATACCGTAAAGATAGTCGGTTTGTATCAAATTTATATTATAACATGCAATATATATGTACCATATATAACGGTATAATATCGAGCGAGAAAACTCAAACTATTTCCAACATCCAAAAGTTCGGTATACGGTGAGCGAGACGGAGGAAAGAGACACTGGTCATGTAATAATAATAATAATAATAATAATAATAGACGAGTATTATTATATACGTTTTGTACGAGGCTCGTCTGAACAATAGTAATTACACAAAACGAACACGGTAAAAGCTCCAAAGTCCGCCGCAGCGTATTAACTTTTATTTTATGTATCAAACGCGAAATTTCGTCAAACAAAAATAATGTCACCGTACTCGCAATCGTGCCGCACGCCGTCTTGTGCGACGCATACTAATCCGTCTTATTGCAATATTATTATAATAATAATAATCGTTCGCTACGTTCTCGATTAATGTTAAAAAATACGTTGTACGGTTTTACAATCCGGTGGCCACTGTCAATCGACAGACAATCGCCGCGAACAGACCGTTCACGGTTTTTCTACGCTATTTAAAATTACGAACATAATAATAATAATAATAATAATAATAATAATAATAATGATAATATCGATAGCGCATTCAATCAGATCTAACTGTTTATAAATAATTTATTGTGTCTGCGCGTTCGAGAACGTACCGATACTCCTACGTAATTTGCCCACATTTTACGCTCTACAACGCTCTATAAATTCGTTAGGCATACGCGTTGGTATATCTATAAAATGCAAACTATAACCGAATATCCAGCCATTTTGTCAAAAACCGATTTGCGTAGTGATTCTCACATCAATTTTAATGTATTAATTATTTTATAGTTTATATATACTGGCAATATTCCCGACACAACAATTAATTTTTATTTTATGGCCGTTCTGTCGCGTCTCTAATATTATACCAAATTTATAATTTTTTTTTTTTTTCAATGCGTTTTTTGTGTGTATACAGGCTCGTATTAGTGCACATCATGTCTTTGTTCGTGTAGCCCTTTGCTTACGAATTTCAAAATATTATGGCACTTTTTGAATTATTGATAGTAATTTGAAATTTCTAAATTCGTTTTGGTTTTAAATGAACGTTATTTTTTTTAAATACTAGATAAACGCTCAGAAATTTTACTCTTGTAATAAAATAAAAGCATCGACCATAATTGCGAATGAAACTTTTTTGGTTTCGTAAAACTGCTCATTGTTTTTTACAAGATGTTAATCATAAGTTGTATTTAAGAAGAGTAGGCAAAAAGGAATAAACTCTATTCAATAATTTCCTGGCATGAAATTAGTAGTCGGTAAAACATTTAGGTCCAGAATTTGCGACAAAAAAAAAACTATATACTTAGACTCTTACTTATCTCAGACCAATTGCCACGTATGCCGGTTGGTCAACCGTAAAGAGCTTCGGAGACGAATTACTAACTATTGAGAGAAAATTGCTAAGAAAAATTTACTGTAGACCAATTAGAAAGACGCAAGGAAAAATGTAGACATACAACAAACCTAATATTAAACATGCAATGTACGCCGAAACATCTGGATATTATATTTGTGCCGAGCTCCGACAACAGGCGCATTAAAAACGCGATGATCGTAAACGTATCCGGAAAACGACCACGTGGGACCCCACGACAACGACGATGGTTAAACAGAGTGAAACAGGATATGTCTGGGGTTGATGATGAATCAGTGTAGGACGGAAGAACTCCTGACACGGGAAACCACTAGAAGCCTCAACGTTTTGTAAAGTAAAACAAAAATAATGTTAATAACACTGACCGAGTAAGAGTTAATATATTATATTTATACATATTTTTCACGTGCGATTTTAATGAAATATACAATAGATAATAAACGTTTGTTATTTTCGTTTTATGGAGAAATAATTGTTGTTGATACGTTTTACAATAGGAAAAACTCCGTAAACGTCATACCGTTGTCATTTTTATACAAATTTTTCCGTTTGTTACGGTATCAGGATTTTTTTTTAACTTTAACAGGGTTTATATTACGTTGAAATATAATCGTTTATTCAATTTACGAAAATTCTGGGAACAAGTTGTTGAGTATAATATATTGTATAAATATATAAAACGTCATATGGTTGACTTTTAATGAATTTTCCCGAATATTATTGTGCTGCGCAAAGATGGCTTTTGTACGTTGCATTTTAATACGATGTGAAATGTGAAATCATTTTTATTTTTTTGTATCCATATCATCAAACTAAATCGTATAACGTAAACATAATATTATTGCATTATGAATTATGACGTTTTATCGGTTGAGAGAAGATTTCATATCAATAATTTTTCATACGGCTATATAGGTAATTTTTTTTTTTTTAAATTTTAATACCATTTTTAAAACACAAATACGAACATTCATTAACTCATGGACGTTTTATTAAACGTATAATGCTAAACATATTAATTATCACGAATACATAAAGAAATTTAAAGGACGTTAAAACGAAGTTAATAAAATACAAGCGGAGATGTCAATTTATGATAAACATATCAATATTTGAATACGTAAAAAATAACTGGGTTAAGTTTTGCCAATAAACGACATCGCAATTATTTATTATTTTTAACAAATTGAACGTACAAAAGATAATAGCTGATGCTTACCAATAATAGTAATAATAGTTTATTATCGCTCTTCAATTGGTTTTTTTTTCTAATCACGCTGTGAACAACTTTGTAGGTAATTAACAGTATTGTTGACATTACTTTTCGAATGTATTCAGAATACGTTTACGAACGTAACATATTTTACTTTCCCGAAATGTAAAACTCAATTGGGTACTTAATCGGTACAGATATATTTTTCGTTTACGACGTCGTTCAATTAGTGTAAAATTTTTATTTTTTTTTCTCTCCTTCGAGTACGGGACTCGATAAGCACGGTGTCGATCTTGTACATTTTTTTTTCCGCCTCCCGTTTCCCTAGCCCATCCGTCCCGACTCGTTTCCACCGCCGCGCGCCGTCACCGTCACCGTCCCGTCGGCACGCTCTAATCTTCCCTCCATCCTCCCCCCCCCTCCCGTCGCCGTTCCCCCTCCCCGCCACGCGTATAAATCAGCGTCGACGTCCGTTTTACGAGATTTCAAAGGACCCTGCAAAGTTAGAGACGTTAAAGTTTCGTGTCGCGCTCCGGGAGTCCCGAAAATAAAGCGGACTCGTATACGTACGCTGTGTGCGTACACGTGCAGTACGGCCACACGCATGCCGGGCGGTTGTTCGGGGCCTGACAGATTTTCTTTTTCCCCCGCGCCGCCGAATCGCCCGGCAGCCGGTGCGTCGCGCTTGTGGCTCCCCGCGGTGCCGCCGACCGTTACGTGCACCTCCCCGTCACTTTTTCCCGTTCTCTTACCCTCTCCAACCTCCCCCCTCCCACCCCCTAATCCCTTAACCCCCGAACGGGCCGCCGTCGCCGCCGAGTCTTTCGGGAAATCGGCATCATTAATCGCGCGCAATGCCTTCAATTGATTCTCGAGTCGAACAACAATAACAACAGCAGCGGGTTTCGGTCGCGGCAAAAAAAAAAAAATAAAAATATTTATCGTCCGCGTGTGTACTCCGGAGTATATACCTACGTTTTATCGCTCGCGTTTGTATATACATATATATATATATTCCGGTTTGAAAAATTGTTTTCAATTATATCGTTCGCGTATTGTATATTATTTTCGTTTTCGGTTTCCCCCCCCCCCCGATTAGCTCGTTTCGTATAAATCGTAAGAGAGAAAATGAACACCAGCAGCGGGGCTCCGTCGCTGTATCGGCGTCGTACCCTCCCCCCCTCCACAACTACGTCCGTTTTGTATTAAAGGAATTTTTTTTTTTTTTTTTTTGTAAAACGACAAATGACCGAATACTATTCGAAACACTAAATTATATAATACACAGAACGCACAGAAAACTAACTCAATCTAATTACCAACACAGAAGACCAAAACGATACAATATGCTGCCGTTAGACAACAAAACCACTATGTCCTTTAATACGAGTAGTTAAAAAAAAAAATAACCATCTGGTTGCAGAATGAACTAAGTATAAAACTTTAATGTTTTATACCTTTTAATCTATTGTTGCTTGCATATTTTGTATTTTCTCATACTGTATTATACATTAAGCCTCCGTGCATTAATTATTATTACCTACATTGTATATGTTTAGTTAGTTTCATCTAATTAGTCTATATTGTAAAAAAAAGTTAAATGTAAATTGTATTGTTATGAATTTATTAGTTGTTTTATTATAAATTGTAAACTCATGGGCACCCACACGAACCTTTTCAGTTGGGCTCATTATTTTTTCGAAGAAGTAAACAATAATAATAATATTCAATATCTACTCCCAAACGAAAATGGTGAAAATTTGTGCGTATAAAATAGTTGGGGTGAAGGTTGAAGTTGAAAGTTTAAATCCCCGAAAGGCATATCCTCGATGCTAACATAATATACATACAATTTTCTCTGCTTCATTTTATGTGGGGGAAGGGGAAGTATTTAGTGTTGTCTAAAAAAAAAAACATGCTTCTCCCGCAGAACGCTGTGAAATTCGTATTAAAATTCAACTCGATTTCGGTCGTTTCCATACACGCGACAGGCCTATAAAATAATTTTTAATTCAAAAGTTCCTGTTGGGTTTATTTGGTCGAGAATGAGCCGTTAGAAATATCAAAGAAAAACATGAGGGGAGAGGAAGTTATATGCATATAACGGTATAACAAACACACTACAGTGATTCCACTGTATTCAAAAATCTCGAGAAAAAACAAATTCGAACACGCAAAACGGCAAATTTCGAAAACCTGATCGATTAGGTAAAATATCGAATTGATTCCTTTTATTTTATTAAAGACGTTCGAAAAAGGCGAAAACATTTCGGTTTATGGTTCAGTTAATAATTTAATAATATTCCTCATCATTATGTTTATGCACGGGTACGATATACGAGTACACGTACTCGTATCTTGAGTACAGTCAACGAATGCTGTAAATTAATAATGGTTCATCAAAGAATCAACGGAACATAATACAACAACACAAAAAAAAAAGAACTATACCTACATAGTAAACATGCGCATGTGTAGACAGTAGCATGTATAGATTTTTGCATAAATCTAATGAGTAGAAAAATTAGAAGAAAAATTAAAATTGTTTCTAACATAATCTATAGGGAACCGATTTGGGTTTATCTTTCTTAACAACTCACGAGCCAATTCGTACATAGGTACCGACTTTTTTGGAATGAAGCTAGAGTACGCAATGCTGGACGAATAACGTTGGCTCAGCTAATTTATTAGTTTATTTAAACAGTTAACTAACTTGCTAACTAAAGGAAAGTTTTTGTCAAATGTATATTATCATTATAGTTCATAAACTCACAACTCCAAACAGTGTATTGAAGGGGGAAAAAACATAGTTTATTTAATACCTGCCTATTTAAATAGTGTATAATGTAGACTATGTTAAAATTAAAAGAAATGTATGTTAATGCTGATACGAAACGTGATTTAGTTAAAAAATTAACCTTTATTGATTAGCGAGTTAATAAAAAAAAAATGATTAAGTTAATTGGCTTTTAAATTTCCAACTCGTTAATACTAGGCTTCAAATTAGTAATACATAAAAAATAAAACCCAAACAGTTTTATGGCGTTTTATGCGATAATGGCTTAAACGACGCACTATCGTCGATGAAACATTAATTATACACATTTTTTTTTTTTTTTTTTAATATATATAAACCTCCTAATTACGTCGAGTGATAAGCATCGATGTCAAGATCGACAAACTTTAAAGAGCCAATTGCACTTGACCTGTAGGAAAATACAAAAAACCCAATTTATACTATACAGTTTTGGTCCCCCGAGGGTACTTAAATATATATTTTGTGAGGTCGTTTTTCTTCTCCTGTTATCCTAAAAAAAAACCACGGCTATTTCATTCATTTTTAAGGTCTTATCTATGTAAATATACAAAAGAGATAAATAATTTTGTTTCGGCCAGAGTACAATGGCTCCTACGCACTTTTCTTCGTGGTCATTATGTTATACATTATTATGATCTTTAGTGTCAGATAATATTATGACTTTCGCAAGACTTATTAGTTATTGTGAACACGAGAAAGAGTAAAGTTTATTCGGGATTCTTATCTTGTTTTCAGTTTTTACTTAATGAACTGTTATGTTTTTTTTTTTTTTTTTTTTTTTTTTTGTTTTATGTTTTACGTAAGAGATTCATCAAAGTGTAAATAGCAGGTAGTTTATTTATTTAATCAACGCATATAAACAAAAATATAAACTTTTGTAATTTTTCGCTACTTTTCTTCGCATGCAACTAAACACGTCTCGAAATACGGATTTAAAGACATTAATAATAACTATAACACTACGGAGTCGTGCACTTTATAATCGTGAACACCGAAACAATTTCGTTACGAATATTTAAAACCGTAACGGCGTGGTGGCATGAACCCGTAAACATTATACTGATATTATATTGTTTGTTTGTTCTGTCGAATCTCGATAATATGAACTATATAGGTATGAATTCGCAAAAGTCTCGTAAAATCGTCGCGATTTATGTTCCAGGCCCGTTTGAACATTTGGAGGAGATAAATTAAAAAGTACTTTTTTTTTTTTTTTTGGGGGGGGGGGGGAATTAAAAAAAAA
>CABPRJ010000476.1:208699-264116 GCA_902439185.1 Cinara cedri
CTCGATAATATGAACTATATAGGTATGAATTCGCAAAAGTCTCGTAAAATCGGTCGCGATTTATGTTCCAGGCCCGTTTGAACATTTGGAGATAAATGAAAAAGTACTTTTTTTTTTTTTTGGGGGGGGGGGTGAATTAAAGAAAAAACGGATTCGGATACCTATCGGAGCGGATTCCAATGAGAGCGGTTATACGATAAAAAATGTCCACTGTCCGATTATGTAAGCTATCTGGCCACTACGAACATGAAATGTTATTAATACATTTCATTCGTCTTTATTTCTCTTATATATTTAAAACTCTAATCGCGTTTGTGTTGTTATTAAAATATTATGATTTTCCCGAGTACAACGTTATATACGTACTTTGTTCAATAATTATAATTGCGGTGTATAGGTACATTCGCAGCAGAATTTCGAAAAAAAAATAGTCTTCGCTGTATAACATTATAATCGGGGCAGATACATGTGTATTCGTTTTGCGTATTTTTATTGGTTGGCCAAAAAATTATTTAGTTTATACCGACAATTCGATTCATCACTCGACACATATGCGTCATTGCGGGGTAGCGAGGCGAAGCAACGGCTACCCCTATAATTTTTATCTGAATTGCAAATCAACAGCTACGCTACCGTATGATTAATTTGTAAACAATTTATAATTGTCTCGATATTTTTCACGATAATCAAACTGTATAATTATGCTGCCGACGTCTAGGTATATTGAATCTGAACGTATACAGATTACTCAACTCATCGACCGACTACTTACATTGCTTACGTTTCAATATTTATTTCATATTTCAATTTTACATAATATTTATGAACAAATTATCGGTCACCCGCTAACCGCTCCCTCACCGCGTTAGATCATGATCACCTCGTCGAATTGAAAATACTATATTCAAGCCGTTTGGTCCACCATCATGAATTCATTTAGAGTGAAATCTGTGACCGATAACGGTTTCATACGTACAATTTTTTTTTTTATTTTTTTTTACATATTTTCGCTTATAACTTATAACACTATCGTTGTGAGAAACCATGCTGTTCTACAGACGACGGTGTTATACAAATCGGCTCGAATTATACGAAAAATATTGGGTAATAACCGTAAATAATACAATACGAACCGTCGAAATTAACGTAAATTCTAAAGACGAACTGTATATATTATGTGCGTGTGTACGGCCGTGGCGGGGGGGGGGATTTTATCGATATTAATGTTTAAACGAGTAGGTGGTATATATATTTAAGCGATATTTTCCCTCGGCGGCTTTCGAGTTTCGTTGTACGCGACGACGCTTACTCAGCCGAATTTCCGTCCACTCGATATTGAATTACATTCAGAGTCGGTGATGGCGCCATTTCATTTTTATAACAGCGCCGTCCAAGTGACCCGCGCAGTGACGACGCTCGTTAGAACCGACGAAAACACGGGTCGAATGTACATTTTAAACGCATATTATAGTGTACGATTTCTAACGCACAAAATAATATCAACGCAAGTGTGCTGAATAATAATTGGTATACAGGTGCGAATGGTGCGACTCGTTCGAATTATATCGCGACAAAAAGAGGCCAATAATCCGAAACCGTCTGTAGCTGGTTATTTACGTATTGTTTTGTTTTGTTTTTTAACGGGCGATATCTTTCAAATTAAATTACACGAAACAGGAGACAGGTACTAGAGAAGACAGACAAACACAAAATAGTGAGACGGAGAAAGGATCAATATTATATTTTTTCTTGCAACATATAAAATAATCGTGACGCGGTATACAAACAATATTGATGTCTCCTGTATGTTTATCGCGTAGTAATTATTATTCAAAAGAAATCCAGAAATGACATAACACATTCAAATGCAGGCTCCCCGTATAGGAATCGAAATTCAAAAGTCAGGCTTCAAGATGTTCGGCAGACAGACAATTTTAAAATTTCAGATCTCCGCGAATTGAAGTATTCCATGACTTGCCGACCATACGTTTAAACGCCATCAGACTACTAGTTTTCCACGCATTCCTAGTATGCGATACTTCAATTTTCGGCCATCGGAAATTGAAAAATGTCACCGGGAATTCAGTATATGGCTGTCTGTCGTCCGAACGCAATTCGATGATGACTTATAATTTTGATCTGCTATGCAGTGCAAAATATTTAAATTTTCAGGCACACAATCCTTTTTATTATTATAATTTCTGTTATAAATTTTAATATATATATAGTTAATATTATTCTAGTCGTTTCAGGAATTTATTCGGAGATTTTTATAGTGGGTACAAAATAACAATTAAAAAAAAAAAAACCAAAACGAACCCACCCGACGATTTCTATGTCCTATCGCTTCACGAGACTGGTGAGACTTGTAGATAGATATATAAAGAGTTGGAGAGACAGATTCATATTAATTATAAAATGAAAAAAAAAATAGAATTATTATTTCAATAGCAACTGTAGATTTGACTTTCGGTACTGTTACGACGCTGTCGACGTGTATAGACTCGAGACATGACAATAATTTCACGGAAACGCTTCGCAGTTTGCATTTTAAATTATAAAATCGCCCATTATAAATACCGCAAATACTATTTTGTCTGAGTTGTGTTGATTTTTCTTGAAATTTATTCTCTTTTTAGTTTTTTAGTTGTCAACTTGGCGGATACAACAAATATATAAAGCGTTTCCAGTAAATTGAGTATTTCTACAGAAAAAAATTTAACATCACATAATAATATATTTATATTTACTATTTCGCTTTCGACAGTTTGAACGTTAAGAGATTTCATTTTACGATATTAATAATAAATATACAACAATCATCAATGATTGATTTCATTTAGTTTTGACGATGGAATACCGTGTTATCATATAACATACATTTTTTTTGATAAAATATATTTTGTACTGTCCGCTGTTTAGTGAGTTTTATAAAATATAAATATAAATGTTTACTCTTTTATATCCTGAACACTCCGAGGAATTCATTGGTTTTACTATGGTGTATGTTTTTTATTTTCATATTTTACATTCTGATCATAACGAGCAGAGTATCGATTTCATAATGGCTTATGATTTTTAATGTTTTTTACGTCTGTGTAACTTTTCTACCAAAAATCTTGTTCCAATCAAAAAACGAGAGCTTTTTTGAAACATAAATACATGATTGTGATTCGGAAGGGTTTTTTTTTTCATTGTATTTTTACTGGATTATATTTGAATAACAAATAATAACCGAAATTTTTCAAAGGATAAAGAAGGAGAGAGAAAGAGAAAAGGAAAAACAGTCAGTGACATTAGTTTACCATTAATTTAACGTAACAACCAAAACTAATTGCATTTAATTTCGCCCGTAAAACCGATCTTCGCGCATAAACATTACCATCATTTTAAAAGATTTCGCAGCTTAATTGGTCGTTAAACAATGAAAAACGTTTAGTTTCACAATGTATTATTATCGTATACTTTGCGAGCGGGACACAGATGTATTTCCCCTGATGTTTGTGCGCGTGTATGTGTGTGGGTTTGTGTGTTTGTGTGTGGATTTTTCAAATGGAAAACGAAACGAAAACGTATTAATACGAATGGAAACAAAATTGCCGTCAGAGCATAAAAAAAACGAAACAAAAAAATAAATGTTTCAGCGGTCGTATAATAATATACACCGGCGATGGTGGAAATCGTTCAAAAGGCCTAATATCCTGCACGCGAGGCTTATACGCGGACAACGACTACGACGGCGACGGAGCGAGGGGATCTCCGCTCTCCGATAATAATCGATAATTTAAAATTTTCTCTGCCGGAAACGACATTATTAGATTACGCGATAAATCCTAACTTATTTCCCTCCCCCCACGCCATTTACCAATTGGTCGTTCGACGTTGTAGTAAAACGATTGAAAATCTACGGCTACAGCTACGGCCTTTCCACCCTCGGGAATCGAAAATAAATTATTGTCACGAGATTAAGTTTTCAATTTTCCGAGGAAAATAATAATATTTTACGCGATTACGGGGTAACGGTCGGACAATTTATTCGTTAATTCGTTGTACGCTCACAAGTATCGAAACGTCGTGTCCCATAATCTCTAGAGGTAATAATATTAGCGATAAGTATGCGGTATTGCGGCAAACATCATTTTCCCACAATTATATGAATGTAAAATTTAATACTGAACATTATAATTACTATTTATTTACGACACGTTATAGAAATATTATAAATAATTTTACGAAAACTGTCTATAATGGGTTAGAACCGGTAGCGGCCCAAACAGCCGATGACACATTTTCAACTTTTGATTTTCTAAATTTGGCCTTTTCCAAGTTTCGTGAAGTTAAATAAAGTTCGTCTACACGTATTTTGACAAATTTAAATTTATAATTATTGCATTAATTTGTAGCAAAAGCTGGGCAGTAACTAAGTTTAATGTTACGTTACTATTTAGTTAACTCAACCAAGTTATCGTTTTCTTGAAAATATTTAACTTAACTTACTAGTGGCGTGCTAAGTACAACCCTTAGAAATCGACCTTTGTCCTCTGCGGCATCCCTTCAGCTGATTAAATGAAAAGTTCCTGTAGAACTAGATATTTCCGAGATCTATCACATCAATGTCTTAAAAACTATAATGCCAAATAGTTGTTATAAAAATTAAAAAAACGCCAGTGTTAAAGTGTCAAAAAAGTGCTAATAATAAAAATATTTATCCATTTAGGTTTATATGATTATTTGTAACTGTTCACCGAAAAAAACAGAAATGTGTATTTGCAATCAGCAACAGTGGTAAAGTATTCGTGAGTTTATTTAGTTCACAACTTTATCCTATAAATCCTACAAAATAAATGATATGTGAAACAATAAAGTTACAATAACGGTAGACCTCTGCCAGTAGAATCGAATTTTTATTTATATTCGATCAAAAATACTTATACTTATTTTAGTTACTAACAGGTGAGTGATTTTAACTATTTTTTTACTTCGTATTTACTAATTTAAATGTGTATACTTATGATTTGTATTCACCCATTTGTTACATATACCCTTACTATTCAAAAAAAATAGTTAAATAACTTTCAAGATTTTTACTACCTAACATACAAACAGACGGTAAGGATGTGGTTAAAAGTCGAAACCTTTCAAGGAACATCCTAGACAATAACGCTATAGAAAAATTATGTAATGATTTGTACCCCGTTACTCTGATGAGGTGTGTACGGGGTATTTAAAACACAAAAATTAAATAGTACAATTTAGTAATACTAAATAGTATTTCTGGGTTAAGCAATAGGTTGATAGCTGAAAGTCTAAATGTACACACATGATAGATGCACAATACATATAAAAAATATCACCTGTCTGGTTTCATTTGTGGAGTCTACACAAGTGGTGTATAAAATCAAAAAACTCCCTCAAATTCATAATATTTTTTCTCACTTCAATTCACATTAAATAAATTCCAATCCCCAAGTTTGAGCTTATATAGCCATTACTCATTTAATAGATTTGCAAGCATTTTAAATTGACTATATATCTTTTATATCTCCATAAAACTAATACAAATCTAGAAAATCCCAAATGCCTATAAATAGCTCAAAAATCGCCAGAATACCATAATTTGTTTACGTTTAGTAATAGCTATTATAAGTATTCTATGTTCCAAATTTCATGCCTTCACAATTATTTTTAATCAAATTAAAAAAAATTAATTTTTATCATTTCCTATACTTTTTCCCTGCTGTTTTTCAATCATTAAAAAACTATGAGAAATATCAAAAACCACATTTTCAATCCACCAAACAAGATTCAATTTAATTCCCGAAAATATACTACACTCAAAAATCGGAACAATTTTTCTGGTAAAAATGTCATTTACAAATACAAAAATTAAATGCATATCGTAGAAAACAAATACATTTCTAGATGCGCTCAGAATCTAATAGAACGTCGTCGAGAAACGTTATACTGTTTAAATAATTATACACGATTGAACTTATTGCAACCGTACTACATAATAATATATTAATATTTATTGTGCACGTGTACGTGTATACATATCATTTGAAGTTTGAGTTTGGAATAAGCGCGAAGACAAATATTATCATACTTAACCGAATGGTTGATATCGAGCAAACGTTCAAGTCGTATAGTACGAGTCATATTAATTAAACGATATTTCCTCGCACAAAGACGCACGTAAGTCAGTACCTTTATCTATAGTAAGATGTTATTCTAATTGTTAAATTTTAAGTGGAGCGATGGAACGAGGAATTTATTAGTTATAGCGATATGATGTGTGTGTGTGTTAATTTGTCTATTTGTGAGTACATTTTTATCAGAAATCTTGCTTCAATCAGTTCAATTTAAACAAGACACTTTTTTTGTTGAACTTTGAAACTATTTCGTGGATTAAATAAATTTTTTTTTCCTAGTGGTTTTCATATAAATAAAGATAAATCAGAAAAAAAAAATGATTTACGTTATTTTTGAGTTGTTTGAAGTTGTATTTCTTTTAGTGTAGTTAAAACCGTTCAAGCTGTACAGAAATTCTTAATGATTTAACACGAGATTTATCATAAGTTGAATTTTGTATTAAAACAGTTCAGCACAATGTAGTAGTATTTTTATAAGCTTATTATTAAGTTAAATTTTGGCGAAAATCTCAAAATTACGCCATTTAAAAACATGTTCAACAGAATTGTGCTCAGGATCGTATTTAGTCAGAAACGATTTATCGTAGCGTGTATGTGTATTTAAATTAAAAACGAATTATGAAGCTTCCCAATTTCTCATCAACACACCTTCTACATCCACCTGTTTACCTGTTTACCTTCCCAACATTTCAATTATAACGGTGACACACCCATCAGCAGTAGTATATCAAATTCTTTTTTATATTTTTTCATCGAATCATCACAGGTAAATCAATCCCCGGCAGCAGAGACATTATATACACGTCCAGATGTCTCGTGATATTTTAATATTATCCACTGGCGTTTAATATGATATTATTATCATTATGATGGTCTGGTCTGAAAATTGACAATCACAAAGACAAGTTTATAAATACGAATACACCGGGAATCCGTGAAAGAAATATTTTTAGGAACATAAAATAATCTTGACGTTATACGTACTCATACAACAACAGTCGTCACTGCAGGTAGAAATAACAGTGAAATGGCGGATTTAAAGAAAACGACGAGTACTTGTGTTTTTGTTACAATAACGTCCAGAAGTGTGTCATGTGTCGTATATTTTTAGAGGAGTATTTTGATAAGATTAAGTACGCCCAGAGCAACTAAATGTGCAATTTTAACTCAGTTAATTGTTGTATTAATATTCAAAATCAAATGAAAAATAAATTTATAAAAGAAATTATTAACTTATTAACTCTTTTTTTTTCCTTTTTTTTTTTTTGTAAAATTGTTGTCATAATTACGGAGATGATCGAACATAAAGAGTTTTTCATTTTTTGAAAACAAAAGTCTAGACATTCTACAACCGCCTGCCTTTGATGTATTTATAGATAAAGATTTTAATTTTAATCGAAAGGGAACGAATTGGGCAGTCCGTCGATTAATCGAAAACAATTTTAGTAAGGCATTTAATAGGGTCTTTTGAGTATCGTACGAATATCGTAATATATATTATTATTTACCATATTTTCATATTATAAGAAATATTCTGTATCATAAAATGTGTATGTTTTTCAGTGCTTGCACATAGTAATTATATTAATTTTATAAATGGTCCCGAAAACAAAATTGAAAAACTGGGTGGTAAAAGTCCTAGCTGCTTCTGACTGGAAACTTTTTATAACACCGGCTTCACACAACTCTATAAGTCCAATAAAAATATGTAAATAAATGGCTTCACTTGTAATCATTTCAGTGACTATACTTTTAGTGTAGCAAAAGTAAAATGGCTTAAATTATTGATATCCCAGATAGGTCGTGGGTTTAGTTGATAAATTATCAATGAAAACACTCGAATACTATAATACATTTTTGAAACGTCCTTTGAGATATGTTCCTATATTGAACAAAATTAGTTTTAAAATATCTGTTCGATCACATCGTCAAAACAATTTCCTTAAGTTTTTGTTTAAAGAGAAATCGTCGTCGGCATCTAATATTTTCAGATGATGTTATTAACGTATTTCACGTTTTGCGTGACCATATGGAAGTAGACCACGAGGAAAGTGGTTTTCTAATAATTCGATTGCCGTCAATAATGCGACACCGATAATCTCTAATATTATACTCTTAGAATACAGTATAGGACCTCAGTTTTTAGCGTGGGGGTTCGACGGGGTGAAAGCCGAGATAGGATCTACTATTTTTTTTTTTTTTTTTTACCACTTAGTAATAAATTAACTATTGATAAGTCAACGAGTAAGAGAAAAAGTCCATATCAACTTGGTCGTATGTAACGAACAAAACAATATTCGCGCGTTGATTTTCGGGTTCAATTGACTTGACCGAGTTGACGTTGGTAAATTTCCATCCTGGCCAGGATACTTTAGGGGAGGGGGGAGGGGGGTCCGGAAATCTTCAAAATCGCGTGGTCGGCCTCATAGTGCCGTAGTGATATTACACACAAATCCGACCGGCATTACGGCACGCGCATTTATATATTATACAAACAACATAAAATAATAATATACGTGGTACAAACACAGACGCAGCACATTAAGTACGATATTAATATATTATACACATCACGTACGGACGCCGCCACTGCCGCCAACGTAACGATGCTTTATAGTTTTATCGTGCCGGCGAAGGGCGCGCGGGACGGTTACGTTGGGTCGGCGCACGGCCAGCCAAAAGGCTACCGCCCCTCGTTGTTAATAATATTTACGTCTATTATATTATTGTTATCGTCTAATTATCGGCCCGGTGTTATAATAATTAAAATTAATTTCGACGGGACGCGTTTCCGCGACGAGATAATTATAACAACAATAATAACGATAATGACATTGTATTCCGTGCGCGGCGCGCGTAAAACAACACCCGGCTACGGACAGATAGTTGGATGGGTAGGTATAGGAATGTAAAATCGTTATCGTTATGTGGCGTGTACAAAGTGGGACCTGTATCCAGGTATATAACACGTACTCGTAATAGTATAATATTATATCGTGTATTTGCGGTGTCCTTGATATATTCTAATTTTAACGGTACAAATTATTTGTTGTCGTCGTGCGTAAGCAACTATACGCGAAGTCAGACTTCGACAATATAAAAAGATTTCGGGCAAACATCACTCTTGCGCCTCTCCCGGACGCATATTACCAAACCCGTTATAGGGCCACAAGTGCCGTGTCCGAATACGCTGCTCTCGTTGGCTGGTTCAAGTTGACACCATTTGAAATCGGCCAATCGGACATTGAATTTCAATCGCTCCATTTAACTAGCCAATGAGAACAGCGTATTTGGAGATGTCACTACGACACAAGAGACTTTGACTATAAGCTCTCCAAGATCGTAAAACAACATACCTCGATTGATTAAAATTCTAATTTAGTAACGGTAAGTAACGGTGTCTTTATACGTTATGTTTTTCGGTTTTTAAATTATTAAAATAACTACACAAATAAAAAAAAAAAACAAATTTGATACACACCGAACACATTAAAATTCAACTCGAAAAGTCTTTTGTTGTTTTTCTATTGAAGAAATATTTCTGGAAAACATAAGTGACAAAAATGTAAAATCATGAAATCTTTGCGCCGTAAATATTTGCCCGTTCATCCTTACATTTTTTTTCCCCGCTTTTTCCCAATTATTATGAAATCTTCTTTGAAATTCAAAAAATGACCTTTATGTACCAACTAGATTTTAGAAAAGGTACCGTACTTAATATATTGAAGCAAATTTTCTAGGAGAAATTTTGTACAAAGTATAAAAAAATTAAATTTAAACATAATTATAATTTTAAAATCAATACATTCCTATTATAATCTCTTTGAATCAAAAAGTGTACGTGTCACAGTCATATACGTGCATAGATTTCATCAGGTTAGGAAATTAGAAAATTAGGACACTTCAAATTGGGACCTCTACATGAAGTTACAAAATCCATGTTCATACCATTGCTGAAACTATAAAAGGAAAACATTATCGCAATCGAAAAACGGTTGTGAGTGTAGCATCATATGTACATAAATAATTCAATGAATGGTCAAAATCTGTTCACGCATTATAGTAAAATAGGAGCAAGAATCTTGAATGTTCCTGGCCACGAGAGAACATTACTCGCTTGCTCTAAGTCACGTATATTCGAATGAATAATATTATGTAACGAATTCGTCTAACCACGCGGTGACCGGGGTGTGCATATTGATGATTTTCGGTTACCGCGAAGTTTCGTTTTTTGGCGTTTAGTGTAGAAGTTATTCTAATAAATCCACTATGATATGATATCGGTATCTCAATTACTTGGTCTAACCTAACCTAACTGGGCGTAGAAAAACTTGAATTTTCTTAAAAAGGTTATTTTATAAAATGCAATGTACAATAAAAAAGGATTTTTAGAAATTCGATTCCTACGGGAGTCTATAGCGACGGAACTCTGATGTTCACGGGTGTTTATGCTTTTTTTTTTTCATTAACTTTTTACAAGATGTGATTACTTTTTTTTTTTTCAATTTAAGTTCTTTTTTAAAAACTGATATTATTTAGGAGAAGATTTTAAATTCTATTTTGCAAGCATTTTTAGCGCATTAAATTCACAGCTCTATAATAATGATAAATGTTAACAGAAACTCGACGGGGGTGCGGTGTCGGCAATCGAAGGCGACCGACGATAATACTCGTATATTCGTTACGATTTCAAGTACACATCGGCGCGACGGGGGGGATTTACTCTGCGGGTGGGGCCGTTTTTTCTTCTTTTTTTTTTTATGGTTTGAGGGGAGAGTGGCGGGGATTCGACCGGGTTAACGGTTCCACGCGTTATGGATATATTCGTACTTATATATATATAAGTACAAAGCATTATATATATGAATAAGGGTGAGTTGGTGTTGTTGGAATATAGGACCCATCGGTGCAATATACATTACCACCGTTTCGCAATTTCTATTTCTTGCGCGTTTATATGGCTTTACAGCCACCACTACTACCACCACCGCCGCCGGTGAAACGACACATATAACGAGGTATACGCGAGATTTTAAGGGGGAGAAGATGGAGAAGAACTGACGCGGTGGTTTTTTCCCACATGAGCAGTTAAGTATCTCGCCACTGCGCCGAACTATACGTAATTATTACTACATTATTGTTTACCGTAGATCTTTTGTGCATAATCCCTTTATTCCGTCATTCCCTCTATCCCGTTATCCGTCTAAGACCGACTCTACCTAGTTATATTCAACTGTCGTATTTTAATTGTTTGGATCAAAATGAAAACCTGCTATTGGGTTTCGTTCAGTGGTGGATCAAATGGGGGATATAGGGTCAATCCCCTCTTGAGCTAAACAAAAGTGACTATTATTAAAAACAAAAGGTGTTTTATCAAATTACAAGTATTTATCAATATATCAATGAACAATTGTAATTGGAATAATCACGTGCTCAGTGAATTACTAATAGTGTCTGATATGTAACCCATACGAGATAGTGTGTTCGTTAAGTGATAAGCTGCATAGGACTATTGGTAATGCAGTAATTTTATTTTCCCTTCACGACTCACGAATGTATAATGTATATGTTTTACTTTAATCGTTTTTCAACTGTGGTTGTATAGAATATTATGTAACGTCGATGTTACTTCCAGTTCTTTATAAAAAAAAAAAAAAATAATAAAAAACTAGTAAAATATTTCTGTAAAAATGAAAATATTTAATTTATTAAAACCACTAACAAAGAAAATTGACCGGGCTTTGACGTGGCTTATTAAAATTCAATTAATGCCAACTGCCAACGAAATCCACATTGAAGAGCAACGACTTTTACCGCAGCCCAACTTTATTTAATTTATTTGATCAAGATACATCTGTACATTTATAACAGGTTTTTGATGTTTAAGACATAATTTTACCGCGTATTTTGCGATTTTGATTACATATAATATACTCAAAACAATATTCAGGTATAATAATATAAAATATGCATGGTTAATATTTTAAGTGCAAAACTTTAAACTCCCGATTATAGTTGTACAGTAATTTATAATATTCAAGTTTTAATAAATATTATATATCATTAAATTTGTCCTATTCATTTTAGCAGTCGTATATTATACAAAAAGCTTCTATAGGGTGCCTATATCACCTATTATAATACCATTGGTCGCAGGCCAACTCTTTGTCCGGTTTTCGGCATTTTCTTTTTACACGCTATGTTCACATTTTTTTTTTTTTTTTTATAACTTTTTAATCGCGTCTTTTTTTTTATTGTGTGTGTCGTGTCAAAACGATCACCGCAATAACGTAGAGTGTACCTACTACCTACTCTGTAATTTCATTTGCCTACTCAAACAATAGCTGTACCTGTATAAGTGTATATGACTAAGCGGGTCACACTCGCAATATTATAATAACAGTATTGTATACTTGGGAATTTGTGTTGACGAAACGACGAGGCGGTTATTATAAATTAAAATATTATACGAGCGTGTCATTTGTTTACCACTCCCCTCTCAAAAAAAAAAAAAAAAACAAAATAATAATAATTTACCGTCTTTTGCGTGTTTATCTCGAACCCCGTAAAACCATTTTAAGTAATTCCATTATTCCGTGTTACAACGTTTGTATAATATTACAGTGTTTTGGTTCATTGTTTCTGGGCTATGCCCTTGTGTTCCGCATATATTTTTTTCTTTCGAGCCTCTATAGATAACAGACAAAAAAATAATTTTCACCTATTTGTACCTCGTTAAATTTGAAACGTTTTATACCAAATCAAATACACGCTCTGCAAATCCTTTGATTTTGCGCAAAACATAAATTGAACATTTTATTCATTTAGATCAACCTATATTTACCTGCCAAAAAAAAAAATTTACAACGATTGTTCGCGTTGACATTTACGGACGCTTATATAAAATTTTAAATCACCCGACTCTACGCCCGGCGTTTTGTCAAGGCTATATAAAAACAATAATAAATACAAATATATTAATGATGGACCTTTTATTGAATTGTCGAACTATTGAAAAGATTCGAACAAAATGCGTTCACATATAATACAAAAATCTCAAATAATTCAAAAGGAACCGAAGTATTTTGGATGTTTTATTACAACTAAAAGAAATGCTAACGTTTTATCCCATAGTGTTCGATGAAAACCCTGTTCTTCTTTAAAAGATTGTTTCTTGCTGAATTACAAAATAACGAAATCGATTTCGGGTTTTTCCCGTCATTAGGAAAAGTACCGAGGTATTGAAAATAATTCATTTCTCGAAGTTCCTAATAAGTTTCGCAGTACCACAAAACCTTAAGCAATTTTCGGCTGCTGTAGCCTTGTTGGTCTCATTGTGAGAGATATTGTTCATAGACAGTAAAAAACCCGCAAACATTTTGATAAAACCAATCATTGGTAATCGAAATTCCGCACTCCGTAGTAGGTATTTAAAATAAATTATAAAATTTCTTTTTGTTTTAAAATTGTTCAATGGTCATTTAAAAAAAAATAAAATTGTGCGCCAAGTTTATCATTATTATGTTTATTGATAATGACGAGGATTGCAATATTCTGCAGACGAGGATTAATTACAAATAATGTGTATACATTTTATCTGCGAGGAAAATACTTATAATATACATTTAGTATGGACCAAACAAAAAAAAAAAAAAAAATTTAAAAAAATACAACGTTCAAATTGTAAAATATTATAATCACAGATGTTTTTTTAGACCGCACTTTTTCCATTCATTTTATATGTAGGTATATCAAGTATTATAGTATACGTGTAGGTAGTTGAAAAAAAATCATAATAATAATAAATGTTTTATAATACGTTGTACAGTGTTATTTACATTTTTATTTGTCGTACGGAAGTAGGTTTTTAATATACGCGTTATAAAAATAATATTATATCGGACGAGACGTCCTTTTTTTGGGAAATTTTTAATGAAAATCAGATTGTGCGCGCACATACACTGTTTGCACACAGTCTATATATATAGCAAGTCGCGTAACGGTTAAAAGGTCGTGACGTCAATGTGCGGAGACGGGAAACCCATTTCGGTTTCGGGACGTTCGGGCGCCAAAACGGATTCGGGTCAACGTGAAATTTGTAGTGGAAAATGGAGTGCCGTGAGAAGGACGAGGGTGGAAAGGGATGGGCGGGGAGGGTGACAGTACGAATGAAGTCGCATAGTTAGCGGAGAGAAAACACACACGGTCGTTTTATATGTATCGCACAACATACAGAGCGATCAATCTATCGTATGATACTCATTATCTCGGATTGCATTAATTTTTTTCGGAATTTGTTTTACAGAACTCTTAAGAAACTAGCAACTATACATTTTTACGTTTATGCTATTTTTTGTCACCTTTATTTTCGGAGTTAAAACCACTACCTACTTTTGATTTTAAAATAGAAACCTATATTAAAAAATGCACAAATACACGGGGAAAGTAGTGATGCATTATTAATAGGCCGCATGCCACGTTACCACACAAAGAGAGTAGTGGAGCGTTATTTGATGCTCCACTAGTCTCTCCTGCTCCATAATTAAAAGTGGAATTTCTCGTCAAAGAATTTACGGAAATCAAACATTTTAACACCAACATTTCTTTTAATTAATACTCTATATATTTATTTGATTTTTAATATAGGTGGCCGTTAAAAAATCAAAAGTGGATAATGGTTTTACCGCCAAAAATAAGGGTGACAAAACTAAACATAAATGTAAAATTGTAGAGCCGCTAGTTTATTAAATGTGCTGTGAAACAAATTCCGAAATAATTCAATACTTTTTCTTACTTGTCTTATGATAGAATGATCACCTTGTATTATAATGTATAAAAATGGCAAAAAAAAAAAATTATCGACTTTTACTATCGTGAAAAAATTATTATATTATTTTTATTATACACCACATCACGTCGAAAACCGGCGAATTTTCGGATGTTTGGTTTTAGGTATTTTTTAAGGGCATTTTCGTTTTATGACATGAATTTAAACTCAGGTATCTGTCAAATTCCCCCCTCTCTTCAAAATTATTTCAAACAAAATTTTAATTTCTACATAATATTTTACATACATTAATTTGTAATAAGTAGCTTAAAATAACCTCGATTCGACTGTATAAAGTGTTTCTTCTCAGGCTATAGATTTCGCAAAGAAATAAAAATAAATATTCACTGTGAAAAAGAGCTTGCCTTGTGCCACGATGGTTATAAACTTTCGCTTTACATAAGTACAAAATAGCTGTTGTTTTTTTTAAAATCTAATAATTTTAAGCTGTTTACATTCGAATAACTCATTTCCCAATTGTGATATCGGAAAACTAAAATCTACGTTGCACAGTTCTCTTTGATTTAAAATCAAAATTTGGTGTTTTAATTAAGTCCATAATCCAAGTAGTTTTCACCCACATATTTTTACACAGTCTTTCGTAAACATTTTTGTTAATTCCATTACTATCCAACAAATACTTGTAACTGAATGATAAGAGGCTATTTTTAAATTTATATGAAAGTGAATTTTAATATTTTCGCTCTAGTAAAATTGTATTTTTCGAATATTTTAAGATAATTTCTTATACGCAATCCCTTAAGTATGTGAGGTGAGGTAGCCCATCCTTATAATTTTCATAATGTATACATATATATACATAAGCCTTTTAAATTTTAGTATCATTATTTTTTTTTTTTTTTTTACCATCCCTTGTGAAAATATATATAGTTATTAAATATCTTTACACAACGATTAATCGTTTCTAACGAAAAATGATTCTAAGCAAAGTTTGGTTAATCACGTTTTGAAGTCCCGCGATTTGGGAAAAATAAATTAAATTTATATAGGTACCTATAAAAATAAATTATCAAAATGCATACTGTTATTGATATATTGAATTTGGTGATCATATTCAATTCAAATACTCTCATCTGAATAGTTTCAACACTAATATTTATACCAAAATTTACTATACGTATTATATATTATTCTACATCATTTTACAATTCTTAAAATAAAAAACCGCCTCAGCAAAGAAATTTCTATCAAACACATATTGAACGAGTGCCCAAAGAGAAGGTTGTATTTTGGAATAGAAGAAATAATGGAGTTAAATACGGAAGCTCTTGATTTTTTAAAGAACCTAAACAATAAATCTTGACGTAATATGCGTATACATAAATATTTTATTTCATTTAAATTTCCTTTCCAAAGAAACGAAATAAAAACGCATTTCTTTTAATAAATAAATTCTAATAAACACTGAAAATATTATGGTAAACTCTTTTTATTACTGTTCGTCCTATAATACTTTATAGACATAATATAGTTAGTCAACCTAACTGCACGACATTTGTGCTGTCTAGTATACCTAGGTTAACCAAATATCCATTGAGAGATACTATCGATGATCGTCATGGTTTTTATTCTATAAGTTTATAATGCACACAACTTAGTTTTAAAGTTTGTAATACTTATGAACTTTTATTCATATTATAGTACGTGACTGTATATTATAGTTTAGAGTTTCAGACATAATAATTTAATGTGAAAATTAAAAAAAATAAAAAAAAAAACTTATTGCTCGAACATTATTTATTTACTCGTGTAAACTTTATTTTTTAATCTCGTAAAACTGTACGGTAAATCACTATATATGTAGGTACCTGTATATATTATAATTCCATGCTGGTCAGTATTATACCAATGGAGTATTTTCACATTTCCTATAAAAAAAAAACAACTAGAGAATCTAAAAAAAAAATAAAAACTTTTTTATGCTTAACTGATTTAATTTTTGTAACTTGTTTAATTATTACGAAACGGGTAGACTTTGGTACGAAAAAAATACCCATGTTTAACACTACAATAATAATATGTTGAACACTGATTATCGATTACGACCGTACTGAAAACTACGTATAATTCACTGGGTAAAAATTAAAAAATTAATTTTTAAAAGCGAACCATAATAATGTTTTAAAATAATGCGTAATAGGTGTACGTTGTTCAATACTTGATAGTTGGTCTTGAAAATTCGGATAAATATTGCTGTTCCCAATAATGCAGCCAGAAAACCACGGTCTTGGATTATTAGGTCTGACAACTTGGTAATGGAATCCGTGCTTTTAATGACTCGACAAGGAATAGTGATGCACATGTTTCACTATCTAGTGGATTAATTTTTATAATTATTATTTATTAACCGGGAAACTCACTCTACAGCTGTAAAATTGTAAAACCGATACATTCATCTTCTCGCCTAAATCTAAAACATAAACGAAAATTGCGCCGAAAGTAATAATCTTATAAAAACAAAAGTACCCATATTGTGAAGTAATTTAATTCAAACGATACATTGCCTATACTATATATATATATATATAGGTCATAGTGTTCATTATTTAAAATTTTTACTTATAAAATATAAACTCACAAATTGTTTGTTATTTAAACTATGCCACTTTTAGTCCACGTCATATTATCGTGTCAAAGGCCTAATTTAAAAAAAAATAATAACAATACCCATAGAAAATATAAATAAATTGTACAATTATTTATTATGAGATAATATCATTGATATTAAACTTATAGATCATCATACGTCGTTAATAGATGGCAGTACTAGTATATTAGCGTTCCATTACATGTTAGTCGCATCGAGTTGCATGGGGCTGCTGAAAACAGTGCATAATCTTTTTTGACAGGACTGAGAAAACGATTTACTTCACGCGGGTGATGTAAAAGATTTTAAGAGGCGGGTTTTTCGAAAACGTGGTGGCTCCTACTAAACAACTGATCGCCGCGCTACTGCGTATTTATATTCGGCTTTTTGTGTGATATTTTTGAAATTCCACAGAAAGAAAAATAAATACCAGATAATAATATTTCCCACGTCTTCCGACAGGTAGGTGCGCCTGTCGTGAACGGCGATGCGAACGGTCGTCTTTTATCATAATATAATATTTATAGCTGTCTTGGTATTTTTATACGTATACATACCTATACATTAATATTATATAAAACGCGGTGTTTGCCGTTATAATAATTAAATAATTACATTATTGTACTCCTCGTCTCCCGACCGCAAAGCGTAAATAACGTAATTGAAAAACGCAATAAAAAACCCGGGCGAGGAATTTATGCCCATGCAAAATCAACCCTCTTAAATAATAATAATAATAATTTTAATACAACGATAATATTATCGTGTGCCGCGGTACGAATAACGCGTTCGCACTATACACAGGATACATGCTGAGAGTCGGGCTACCGTTTGTAAATGTTTTACTATTTTAACGCCAAGCCGAATTGTCACTCGAATACCGTTTTTCGCCACCATAACACAATAGCCGATAGTAGGTATCGCGTTTTTATTCGCCATCTCCTCCACACCCGGCCTAAGTCGTATAATAGCTCGTATTATAGCCGATCCCTTTGGACATTCCCTCTGAAAATCCACTTTCAGGTTGATTAATAAAGGCTGTTGGCCTAAAATCCGTAGATTGTATCGATATGTGAAAGATCAACACCGTGCAGTGCAGATATTAACGAGAGAAACGCCGTCCAGATTCAGAGCTGCCTATACCCACTGGATTACCCAAGGTCGGTCACCTCGGTTACTCTGGTGAGTAAGACGATTGACGTCACATAAAATGCCGGATGATAGCTCGGAGATCTCCGAGGAAAGCCAATCGGAGACGCAAAGCTGCAAACGAGCCGGGCCTAATGCCATTGGCTTTAATATAATAATAACGCTGTTAGCCAATGAAAATTGGAAAACTACGATAATATGAAGTAAAGACCTAGGGGACGTAACGATAAGGGGGTATTGGTAGTATAGTCACGACGCTCTACACCTCTTCAAAACGGTGAACGCATATTTAAACAATGTGTGGGTAAAAACAAAACAACGTGATTGTACGTCATATCTATTTTCTCATGGATTTTACTATAATAATATTATTATAGTAAAATCGATGAGGGTATCATATTATGATGTGTGCGCTTTTGTTCTTTTAAGATTCTGAACAAAGCGAGAAATATATATTTTACCACGAAGATGTGTGTGTGTGTGTGTTTTATTTTTTATTGTGTAAATAATATGTTGAGGTCCCGAAAATTTGGTGAATTTGATACGCACGTTTATAATTTCGTTTTTACTCCGTAAAAGCGGATTTTCGATCTACTGTTTAGTAAGCTCCTTGTAGCTCTCGCACAGCGTATATACAGCGTATCGATACAATGTATTTTTTTCTTTTTTTTTTTTTTCCATTAAGCGACTCTCGAACACGAATGTATCGTATATATATATATATATATATATATATGTATATAATTCATTCTTATCTGGAGCTTTCGTTAGCGCCGTGGCGTGGATCGCGGGTCCAATTTGGGTGAACACAATTAAGATCGGGCACGAACGATACGACGAAGGACTACGACGCCGGTCGCGGCATAGTAGCGCACAGAGGGGGAAAAAAATATAAAGATCGAAACAGAGTGAGTGAGAGAGTGAGAGAGAGAGAGAGAGAGGTTCCAGAGTAGAATAATAGTACTAGTTTAGTATATATATATGTGTCCGGTCGTTACACACAAAGCGCACATCTTTTGAGAGACGTCTGAGGAGAGGATTATTGCGTATATACACAACTTTTCTTGCGTTTAGTTCTCGGACGTTCTATCCGCGGCGGCGCGGTGGCGCGCGTATCGCCGTTATCTAGATTAAAAAGTTCTGCCGGCCATAAAGGCCGCGATAGGAGAGCCTCTTTTATTTTCTTTGGCACGACGATGAGGGATATAATAATATGGGGAACGGGAAGGAGTGGCCGGTATGTATACATATATATACAGAGAGAGAGCGAGAGAGAGAGAGAGAGAGAGAGAGAGAGAGAACACTCGACAACGGAAATCGGTCCGCACGAAACTCATTAGGTGAAACACGGTCCGTGTGCAAAAAGGGTTTATTCGCGAATATACTTAGCGAGTGGGCGCGCGCGCGAGTCCAGGATAATTCGGTTAGCTGTTCTCCTCACAATCGTTTCGACCGTCTGGCCCGCTATACAACGGCCAGTTAGAAATTATTACTGCGCACACGGTTTTTTCCTCGTCCTGCGGCCGTACCTCCCGGTCAAATATTTCCCCAAAATTTATTTAGAATTATTTCCAAAAGAAATTCGAAGGGTTTGTCAATAGCACCATGATTAAGTACTATAATTAACCGGATTAAGAACAAATTTCGTTATCATCGTGTGTATATGTATGTACGCATAGAACCATGGACAATAATGAAAAATCGCAGGTACAGTGGTAAATTTGTGATGGGGAGGGTGAATGGAGACGGAGTTCTTATTAAATGTAAAATAATCAGCCTTTTAGAGTTTAAGTCTTCAAAGTCCACGAGAAAGATGCTTTAATTATTCTCACTGAGTCATTTTTAATGTGATTTTAAAAACTTGAATCAGTTTTATTAAAACTAAATTATTTAATACCTGCTGCTAGATTATGTACATAATATCGGACTCTAATTTACTTTACTTTTACCGAGAAGGCCTATGCGTTTAATAATGTTTGAGGACTAAATGCAGTTTATGTTTGAACCCTGCTATAGTAAAACATTTGTATAAACAAATGTGTGTGAGAGAAAAATATTTTGGAAGTATTGGGTGATGGGTTTCTTGGAAGTTCGATTATGTTTAGTTATTTCTCGGGAACGTTTCTCAATTTCAGTAAGTATAGTCACCCATTGAAGTTTTTCTCACTTCATTCACTGCAAAGATATAAACAATAAATTAGATTGGTAACTCGTGATAATAGTTGAAGCCACTATAACCACCACACTGGAAGCCCGTTGTCCCTTTAAGTTATTCAATCGGCATGTAAATAAGTTGTAATTATAATATTACATGGTTATGGCGATTTTACTATTTTATTGTGATATCGACGATAACATACTGAATTTTTTTTAATACGCATGATAAAATGTATGATAAAATCTTACAGGCTTCCAAATCGGTTCCCAATTTTTAGCTTCGCTTAAATGCACGAGTATTACAGGAAATTCGACATGTCTAGTTTATCGTATCTACTGACTTATTGTTCCTTATACGTAAAATAGAGTGATTTAAACAAATGTTAAATTTGACCACTACACAGTTATAAATTATGATGGTTATTATTTTGATAGATAATTGGATGGTTTGGACGTTTTTTCAAAGTAATTTTTCCGAAGTCTGACACATTTTAAATATTTGAAAAAAATGTCGACCGTGTGAACCGGTCAAAATACGTATAGATACGGTGGCGCAATAAGAGTTGACAAATGGGGGAGGGGGAACGAAATATTTTGTGTCCAGAACTGTAATAAACAAAAACTCTCACATAAACTGTCATTAATATGGAATATCGTGGTTATTTTTCAAAACTAAATTTGACGAATATAATGTATTCGAATAACCAGAACAAAATATAATTGTTTACTCTCATGTAGAATAACCTAATTTCCCATTTTCAAAGGAAAATAGCTACAAACGTTATTTATTATAGATCAAAAGAACGTCTACGTGACAATCGGAAATATTATAGCGACTAGTCAATTCATATAATCATAAGTACCTATAACATTGTTCGATTTATCATGTCAAAGTCATAATAAATAGAATAATATGTTCTTTAAAATATTTTACAGGATATTGAATAACTTACTCCGGTATTGTAAGTAATGAATTGTCTAGTCAATCGCATCGGTGTCTACGCCAAAATTTTTTAATAACTATTAATTCTATTAACCCACAGATATTTCGAGTGAATTTAATTTGAGTAGTTTTTTTTTTTTTTTAGACTTTGCACAACCGTTTACTAAATAAGTATCTAATTTTATGTACTAACAATATTTTCACAATTTTTCACAAATATATAAAACAACTATAGAACCGATTTCTGCGAGATAACATTTAGCTTTGAAGCAAACAAAAATTGTATTGATGACTTAATGAAATTTTAATTGTTTATACCCACAAATCATATATGGTCACGTTTTAAATTTAACAGAAACCGTTTACTTAAATTATCACATAATTCACGGCACGAACAATTATTTCACGGGTTACTTAATCCAATATAATAAACTATGCAAAATCAAATATATATGATATCGTCGTTGATATAAACGCTATTTTGTGATAAAAAATAAAATCGCACTCTACAACACAATTGCAGAAATTCACCGATAGTTCTGTTGTTGTTATTATTTTTTTTTCCCGGCTATTTCATGATATAAAATTTAAATTATAAAATGTGTCCAACAGTCCACCAATAGACGTTTGTTTTTTAAAACGCTAATTTGAATTTAATTTTTATCATTAAACGAGACATAATAAAATCAATTATTATTATTAATATCTCGGAATAACAATAAAAATAATTACGTTCGACCGCTCGCTTGAAATACTGAAATAATTCTTTGGGACCACCAATGCTGTTTTAAACAGCTTGTTTGTTTGTTATTTTATATTGTAATTCATTGATAATGAAACTAATGATTTCAAAGTGACTTGACTAAATCATTTAAACTTCGTCATTGAGTCGAGTTAATTTTTATTTCGTACATTTAAACATTATATAATACATAAACAAGACTTTATTTAGTATTCTCAGTGTTATTCGTAACGGCTTTTATAATTTTTCTTCGTCTTCTGCAGTTTGCTTGGCTTCAGCCCATAAAACCATGTTGTTACTGAACTCTTCGAAAAGACTAAATGAGAAAAACCTGACACGTTTTGATTGGCCGTCCTCGCGACCAGAGTTGTTCTCTCTCGTACCTCGACGTATTACTTAGAAGCGCCGGGACTCCGCACGAGTTTTGGCCATTTGGTAAAATGTCGCTGTAATTCCACACGTGATTTTTTATTATTATTGTTTTTTTTTTTTTATAGCACCACAATTTCGCACACTGGAATTAACCGTATTTATGTACCAATACTATATTATTGTCTACTAAATAAATAAGAAAATAAAATGCGATACGTGCGTAAATTAATACATACATTTTAATGAAATAATATAAATTGTTTTTGTAATTAAACAAGTTTTAGATTCTTAATTGTTAGTGAATCTACGTGGATGCAAACTTACCCGATTCACTTGAAAACGTATGGTCTGTTCCGATAATTATTGAAACTGACCAAAGCAAAATAATATACAATTATTGTACATCAACGATTGGAATGTTTTTAATTATTTTTCCACTAATCAATAATTGATCGATTCGGCTGGTACATTGCATACTACATTACGAATTACGGCTATTCCGCTGTCTGTTATACTATTCTGGATTAAAAACAAATAAATAAATTTAATTTGTAAGATAAATATTTGGGACTCTGACACAGATCACGACTACTATTGAATTAAACTCACGTAAAACAGGTAAGCATCGTACAGAGGAGTAATTTGACAAGTATCGTACACGATGCGTTTATTATGATGATCCGTTATTAGTAACCGAAAATGGTTCGTTTTTATCACCGTGCGGTGATGGGAATTATGCGCATGGCCATTTGTTCGATAAAATTGAATTTATGTGGAGCTGCAGTGCGTCCAATTACTTATCGGTCCATTTCTCATGATCCGTTTGACACGACCCGCCCTCCCCCCCGGCCCACTGGCATAATGCTCCGTCTAGACGTATAAGTCTATGCATATTACAGTGTATAATATTTGGATAGATAGTCTGAATCATTATTCAAACGAAAATTTAAAGTTTGACGTACGTGAAAATAATATTTTATCAGCTTTATATTATGCAGTACAATACACCCCATATGGGTACGTGCGATGAGAGATGTTTTTTTTTCGCGCGCATTATATTACAACACGACACAATATAACGCGCGTAATAGGCTCGTTATTATTTTTGTTTTTTCTTTTCTTACGTTTCATTATTTTATCTCTTCGCTCTATTATATTTTATCGTAACCCCGGCCATCATGCAAACGGGTCGGACGACGGTTTATGTAAATGCGCCGGTTACGACGTCGTGCAACCCGTCAAAAAAGGTTTTTCACTCCGGTCGGTCGACCCGACGAAAGAAACAACCCTCCCCGAACACCTCCCCCACCTCTTCTCTTCCTATATTTAAGCCGACCGACAGACGGGCAAATAAACGATTTCGCGTGCATAACGATGACGTGCGATGCAGCCGCAAAGTCTCGCCGCAATATTTGACCGAGCCGAGTAAATATAGATAGAAGCAATTTTCTTTGTATGCATACGTATTATCCAAACAAATAGTAAAAAAATGTTGAACCTATTTATCTACAGATGAAATTGAATGCGGCAATTTCGGATAACTTATCCGTATCTAAATTCTACTACCGACCTATTATATAAGAATAATTCATATATAATAAATCATGATGTGAACGTAGTTACCTATTTTAGAAAACGACGACATAGGTGTCACAGTGTAAAATTTAACGATAAAATGTGTAAAGATATAAATTAAATTGCAATATTATATGGTATATAGAGTGAAAAAGGTCCATTTGACATTTTTGTATTTATCTACAATGTAAAAATGTCATACAGTCTTGTTACGCTCTGTATACCTTTAATCTATAGACAAATACCCACAGACGTTTTTCGCGGAGGATGTCGGAATTTTTTCAATTTGCCTCGATATTGTATTCCGGTTAAATGGAATATGGTTGTGTGATAAATTGTCACGATGATCCTGTACAACAATTGTATTTTCCGTGTACACTTTATCATTGCGTTGTCTATTAATACACCGCCAACGTATGGAATTGTTTTTTTTTATTCCACGGTCCTACACTAAATTTATAGCTATCTAAAACTAAATAATGATTTACCACGATTGGTCTCTATAAATTCAGCCATTTCAATAATAAAATAATAATAAATTAGTTGATTATTGTTAACTGAATTACTCAAAAATAATAAAAAAACGAAAAAATGACGTAACAAGTATGACAAACGCACAGAGACTGTAGGTATTGTACAAAGAACGAGCATCGATTTTACAAAAATAGAGAAACAATTTAACCAATCTGCGATAAAGTCATGAAAACCCGTTGATATTTATTTGGTGTTTATATAAGTGTCAGCTTTTGCGACCAACCGAAATTAGTTTCACTGTTTAGCGGAAACCGAAGGCTTGTAAAAACAAACAGGTAAGATATATTCTTATATTGTTATTGTAGATGGATTGTCTTTCTCACTGACGATCTTTCGTAAATCGGCCGCATTTCGTTAAATTATATTGTATATATTTTTTTTCGTGTAATTCAAAGAAAACAATAATTGTGAACGAAAATGTACGATTTTCCGGTAGTGAAGAGCTCGGATTCACATTTATTTTCGCTACATTTAAATTGAAAATATTTGATTAAATTTTAACTACAAAACAAATAATTAGGTAACCCGTTTTCACAGAATTTGTATGGAAACGAAAAAAGTTTTATCATAACTAATTGGAAATTTGTAACAACGCGATACGTCATAGTTTATCTGATATTTATCGAAAATTGAAATTTCATCCCTTATAAACTAAGTTGGCGTGTCTATTGTTATATTTTATGTATACCTACATAACGTCCCGTAATTCCCCACGTACGATAGTGAATAATCCGTTCAGTTAGTCCAGACCACTTCATTTTATTAGGGAAAGTTGATTGTTGAATTTCACAATTATAAATTTGAGCTGTAGCTAATGTGTAGCATATAGAATAAACTTCAATATACTCGTACAAGTAATATTCTTTGGTAGTACAAAATAGCATAATTATATTCAATTTTTTAAGTTAAAAATACGATTTTATAGAACTAGAGAGTTAATACATATATACGAAAATCATATCATAAAAAAACAAAAACTTCAATAGCTAGAATAATTGGAGTGGAAGGAGTAGGCAAGCTTATAATTAGGACTTATTAAGAGTTGTAGGATTTTCATGGTTTTTTCTGGGCTTATATATTTGTGTAGTAACCGAAAATACAAATAATGGAAACAAGCTCTAATTTTATTTTATATATTATGTCATTTTTTAATAAAAATGCATATTTGGTAATTTTGTGCATAATTCGCACATTTTAAAGAAAAAAATTAACTGTTTTCACTCGATTTCGTTTTTTGTTTGTTTGTTCATAAACATATTATTGATATAGTATTAACAAATTATTAAAAATATAGTAACTGTATAAATAACTCTGAAATGGGACGCCAATAAGCATAATTTTTAAGGTAGTGTGTACTTTTAAACATTTTTTTTCCCATTAGTTTTATATTGGTTAATATTCTACACGATTAAAATTACACGCACAAAGAAAAAACAATTACAATTCAACAATTTAATAAGTGAGAAAAAAATAATTTAAAATATATTTTTGTATAAAATATGATTGTTTTGTTGTTTTTTTTTTTTCCAGTATTATACAAAAATTAAACTTTAGAAAAATGTAACTTAATGAAATGAAATGATTATATTTTTAATTTAATCAAAATTTGTTTCATTTTACGTAAACAAATTATAAATTAAATTTTTTTTACTATTCACGGTGTAAAGTATTACGTCCTTTTTATTATTTCACCAGAAGCATGGAAAGGGGGGAGTCTGGGACCTCAACACTGAGATGACTGTGATGACGTGTAGTTGATAACACTTTCACTTATCAGTGTTGAAGATGAGGTTCCAGAACCCCACTATTTATACCGTTATCATCGCTGGTCACCGAACTGCGTGCGTGCGGAATAAAAAGACAATATAGTACAAGTACTATATTGTTATTCATGATAATACACATTTATTATTATCACACGAAATGTGTTCTTATAATATTATATGAATAATAATCACGCGGAATTAAATTTTAAGCCAAATATGTCAACAGAACTCGCGTGGTGTGGGCATTAACACGGACCAGTAATAATAGTTTAGCAAATTTAGCTCCGGTATGAACATTTTATATGATGAGAGACTACCTATAGGTATATTATAATTACTATAACGCTGTCGCATTTGTCCCGAAAATACCTCGGCGCCTTTTACCGCGGATTCGACTAGGTCCTCGTTTAATCACGTGACTTTCGAGTAGGTACCCAAGAGTAAGCCAAGGGAATACCATAACACATAATAATTACTATAATTTATACACTCGCCCCTGTGTGCAGACAATATTAAGCCCGGTCAACACGGTGATACATTTATAGTTACTATTGTTATAGTTACGAAATCTGTAACCGCGATAGTAATTATCGAACTATCGCGAAAGCGACTGTCACACATGCGTGACATAACTGCTAAAATCGATGTCTCGAGGCTGTGAGAGTGATAGTAACTGTCAGCGTTCTATTTTGATGTCTTGTTCGCGTATTCTTCTATCGGAGTTCATCGAAATATAATAAAATCATCGTTTATGGACTTTGTCTCTGTGATAGATCTTATTGCAAACGTCGCAACAATAACAATCACGATGGTAATACTTATCGTGTGGCCAAGCATTACGCTGAAACATAATTAGTTTCCGAAAATGAACGTCTGACGTAAGAAGGTATCGAAAACAAATTAAAAACTGTGGTTGGTGTTTTATCGAAATGGATATAATTTTACGTTTTAACTTATTCGGGTAAATGAAAAATTATTTATCTGAGATATAGAATTAAGTCATCTAAAAAAACTTATCAAGGAACAATTGGAAACCATAATTGATAGTATAGGTACATTATACCAATTAGAAGTTATATGTACAACATTTTTATTAATATGATTTATAAAATAATTATTAAAATACATCAATCACAGTAGGGGATTTTTTTAAATCTAGATGTGCGCCACATTGTTAATGAAATTCTAGCACTCGGTTTTATGATAGGTGGATAACGATGAATTGAATTATCTTTTTTTTTTATCTAAATAAAAAGTTCTGATTATCTGTTTTTATTTAGATAAACAAATTTGTACGTATCTTTTATGTCCATCTAAATAATTCGTTATTATCACCAATTTTTAGCTAGATATAGGTAGCTAAAAATGTCTTTAAACAACACTCTGATTTTAAACTACTTTTGAGGAGAGTATGCCTATAGAATATTATTCTCCTACGCGTCGAGCCAACACATATAATAATATTTAAAACACATCGTCGTCATCGAGTAAATAAGTTTTCTGTTTTAATAAAAATTTAGATTTTTTTTTTTTTTTTTTGTAAACAACTGCGCCACGCTGTGTTATTATGCACCACCGTCATCGTTTAAAAATAAAAATCTGACAGCGTTCCCAAAAGGATACGTTTGGCACGTCTCATCATAATAATAATATTATATTAAACGGAAACCGCCTTTTTACGGCACGAATATAAAATTGAGTTTTTCCACCCCTCGTAAGCTCTTTTATGTTATACGTACAATAATATAAAATATTAAATCGAATTTCATCAGCTGTTGTACACCTACCTACGGGTTTGACGGTCGAATATTACCAATAACGAATCCATAGTCGTTTATCAAAATCCCGGAGTGGCGAATTCAATGGCAATGAAAAATTTATCCAAGAAGCCGAAAAAATAAAAGTGTATAGGCGTAAAAATTGTTTTCATTTATTTTGAAGGGTTTTTGACTTGCATGACGTGTTCTCACTTTACACGCTGACAAATATAATACGTATATGGGACACAACCAAGATAAAGAAAATCTGCAATATTCGAGAAAAAAGAATTGAGCGACAAAGAGAAATGAGAACACATTAGCATACATAAACTAAGGAAAGTTTTGTTTTCGGGTTTCCTCGGTTATACAGGAAAACAAAAAAAAAAAAAAAAAAATGCCTCAATCAGTTGAACCAGTAATTAAACGATCTCGACTCGGAATATTTCTTTAATTGCAACAATTAATATCATATTGTTGGGTTTAGTATTTAAACTAAATTATACCCTTTATCTTTCACAGTCTTCCCGTGACTTCCCTGCAGTCTACCGTGATGCATGTGTATTGCATGTACGCATCGCCCGGCTTATTTGGAGATTAGAGTGTTGAACTACTCCTAAAGCCTCGAGTTGAAAAACGATAATGTCTTCAACTGGTTAGGGAGCGATGATTCGAGAGGAGAAAGCGGTTAGAACCTGCCATTTTAACGACTGCCGCGGTCGTTAAGGCGTCTCGTCGGCCGATTACCGCGGGCTAGCAATTTGTCAAGTGGAATTTTCCATTCGTGCGGACGTTCCCCTCCGATTTAGAGGACGATAAAAAAAAAAAAGCACCGATGAGGGGTAATGCGTATACACCGCCTCCTCCACCGAAATAATATACTGACTCTTGGAAGTCAACAATTAATAATTCATAATTCACCGCCGCAAAAAGTTCTAAACTATATTTGCGTTACCCGGGCCCAGCAATTCGTTTACCGGATCTGAGTATTTTTATTTATTTATTTTTTTAACTTTTAGTACAAAAAAAACAACTATCGGACATGCGTGTGATGTGTACTGCGTCTATGTAGTTCGTTTTTTTTTTTCAAACCATCTATCGCTGAAATAAAATATCAAATAAAATATTCATCGACCGCATTTTTGTTTACGGTATATTTTTCGTTTTTTTTTCCCAATCAAAAAAAATGCATAACACGGCAAAAATAAACAAGTTTATCGACCGTTTTAATCATGAATTATTCTCGATCGGGACGTACAATAATATATTATTTATTGTGAAGATAACGGTAAAACAAAACATTGTGGGAGGAGGAGAAGAGGAAGGAGTTATTTACATTTCAATTATTTTACAACTCACATGCAAATATTATATATACATTAGAAATTATTCCTTCCGTTTTAATATGGTACCCTCCACGCCCCTCCACCCGAGCTCCCCCGTATATCCATTTTCGATTAAACTCCGTGCGTCGTTTTGTCGCTAAACCAAAATTAAAATCAGTAAGTTTTTGTAACTATTGTATTATCCATATAGTATTTAGTCGTCTTTGTAAATAATATATATTGAGTACGATAATATTACCTACATTATAAGTACTTTAGCGTCACCGGAGCATTATAGCGAGGGGAGCAAAAAGTGAGTGCTTCTGCTGGAAAAACCCAGAGAAGTGAGTTTAAAAGTAACATGTGTGGCGATTTTATGTCTTCTACGGTCTCACACATCTACGAATCCTCTTTAACTGCCATAATAGCTCAAAGTGGGGCGCCTCTTTGAGGGGCGACAAGTGTTGTTAATATCGCGAATGAAAATGTGGCGCACTTAGGTGGCAACACTGTTTAAGAGATATTATTTGTAATCGAACTGGTAATAAATTGTACCACGTCACATTTGATCGCTTATTACAAATATTAAATATCCGACGTATTACGACGAGTTGTATGATATTTAATCCCGTATTAAAAATCTGTGTATGTTTGTGATCGTCTTAATATTAGATACTCAATGTAATTCTACAACAGATTTGATTATTACTGTTATGGTATCAAAACGTCCGTTCAATGATATGGTACGTTACGGCGGCAAAACAAAAACGGTTTTCGGATTTATTACGAAAATGTCGAATTATGTAATCTAGTAATTATTAAGTCAAGTAAACTTACCGCGGATCATGATCGGGGGTGAGGTACATCCTATGTACAGTATTAAATTTAACGTCTGGGTTTTATTTTCGTACTCGCATAAAACTAAATTTTTATTACGTAGTAAATTTGATTTTTATCTATCCGTGCTATCCACCGCGACGGGTATAACCACGGCGGAGACAATAAGTAATCAACATTTTTTACGACTTTTTATTATGGTTTATTCAAAACCGACTTTGAAAACAAATACAAAACGGAGTAATAATACATAATATAATTTATTATTATGATAATAAGATGGCCTTTTTTCTTTTTACATATAAATACGTAATTTTTTGAGTTATCGCGAGGCCAACGCGGAATAAAACTCATCCGTTTCGATCATTTTTGCAGAACAAAACAAAACAAAAAAAAATAAATATAAAATAATGTAACTGTTTAGGTACGTTGAAAGTGCACGAGAACGGATACGCAAGAGACGGTTAGTAGAATATAATGAAAATGGAAAAATTGGCATCGAACAGTATAATATAATGTAACGATTGCGGCGGTGGCGGCGGTTCTGAGGAGAATTCAATTTCTCAAACAGCATTGAATTTATCGGGTTGTTCTTAATCTGTACACACATAATATAAAATAATAACTGCCGTACACTCGTATAATATAATATAGAGAGTTAGCTGTAGAAGAAACTCAACAAAAAAAAAAAAAAAAACCGCTTTAAAAATCTCTCTCCGGTTTTATAACTTCCGACAAGAATCCTGACGCCACTGCATTGACTATGTATATACTCTGTATACAAAAGTCAGTATAAACATAACCCATTCTATTCCCTTCCTCTAAGTATATGCTATATATATATATACGATCCAACTTTTTTTTTATCGTATTACACCGTTATTTCTCGTTTTCGAGATATTATCGGCTTTCGTTCGTACCTATATATATATATATATATACACACACACACATATACATATAAATATACGACACACAGCTGCCGAAACTTTTTTTTTTTTTCTATCGTTCGCTCCCGCAGCAGCAACACAAGCAGCAGTGCGTATAATAATAAACCGTATAATAAAGTCTCCGCGGACGGGACACTTCAGTCTTGTATATTTGCAGGGGGGGGCCCTACGAACCGGGGAAAGAATAATAATAATAATAATATAAAGACGTAAAAACTGATAGTTATACTTACTAGACGGAGGAACATTGCGAAATGCACGCGTATAACCGGGCAGCGAAACGCGATAGTTATACTTTATACAGCAGCGCCGGTGTTTCAATTTCCAGGTTTTTCCCTCCCCCTTTTTTTATTTTTTTATTAATACGATTATTATTATTGTTATCGGGTACTGAGAAGAAATCCCGGAGAAATGTATTTTTTAGATCCTCCTCCAGAGAAAATTGTCATTCCTTCTGCGCAGCGAATGGCAATAACGTCACTGCGAGAAAACACGACGACTTTAATAATATTATAATATACAGAAAAAATAAAATAACCCGGGCTTTCATAAGAATAACAAAACGAATAACGCCCCGTTAAACTTTTCTCTCAAACTCTTTATGCCGAACATCCATTGTTACGTTCACGATTGTTTGCGAACAGGCGCTGATTCGAGGGGGCAGGGGCTTAAGAGTTTTGTCACCCCCACCCTTCCCTTTGGACATAATCGTTAAATCTCTAAATTTAAAATAAAACATGAATTATAATTGTTATCAATACGAATAAATTGAGAATTAGTAGTTTCGAAGGTTAATAACAAGTATGAAAACAATGAACTCGACAGTGCCGTTACAACCACGGTATTAGAAAGTACCGTTTTATATTTTTATTTCTACCTAATAGCATTTCTAAATTGTATTTTACTATAAGTACCTACTGCAATTAATATGGAAACAAAGGAAATAAAAACTAAACCTATTTTTTTTATACTTCCAATAACATTTTAAAGAAAACGAGGATAAAATCGTTGAACAATATTAGTACCTCAATTATGTGAATTTTTATCGATTTTCATAAAAACACGGGTTAATAATGAAAACTCTCACACTACAGTTACTAGGAACACCAATTTTAAATTTGAATAGATAAATCTACGAAGTCTATAAAATAATTTATATTAATCATTCGAGTTTTAAATAAAGTTACTGATTGAATAATTGGAACTATTTTCTGTTTTGTCATAATTATCATGATTTTGGAAAATATCGTATAAATTGTATTTGTCATTTAATTACTGAACAAAAACTGAAGCCTCATTCCCGTCATTTCAAACCTCTTGATTCTCGTCTGTCTGAGAGTATATGAAAAATCGAAGAACCCCTAAAACTTATTTCGTAAACAAAAGTACAATTTTTCGGGTTTTAGATTTATCATTACTTTAGAATCCCGTTTTAATGAATCTCAAATGAACTACGAATGTGATATTACCGTATTAAAGAAACCATTTATCATTCGTCATACGGCGATTTGGTGACAATTAAATGAATGTTTTTATGATTCTATTTTACTATATTTTCAAAATGTTACTCTTATTTCAAATGAGACCACCCGTATCAACTAGTGTTTTTTTTTTTCTAATTGTGATTCAAAATTATAAATATTGACATTTTCAAATTCATATTCCAAAATTATTGTCTAAACAAAATCATAGTCAATAATCGTATCTACTTTTAATTTTCGCAGATAAACGGTGTCTCGTGACAAACAAATTGCCCTGTACGAAACACTTTAAATAAGTTTAGGTTATGAATACATTATGAGAATAAATTCAAGTGATAGAGATTGCGCGGAGTTTGAAAGAGTTACAAGTATGTTTATATTGAAAAAGAAACAGTACGAAAATGACTGTACGGTGAAGAAAAAAACTAAACGTGTGTAAATCTTTTAAAATATAATAAAAATTAAACTACCCTTAATATATACGTTGGCCCATGTGCAACCATTCCCAGCTTAGTTATTTGTTTTTATCTCCCTCAAAATGCGTGACATCGCTATATAGTAAATTCCCATCAGGTTCCGTGGAAATTGTATCTGCCGAATTTCACGCGATGGCTGGTTGATAATTTCACACTTGACGTGAGTCCTCTCGAATGAAAACAAATAATAATAACAATAGTTTTGTTTTGTTATTATTTTTTTTTATGATCCCATAAAACCAACGTCGTTGTTTCGCAGATAGAACCGATTTAAAAGAAAATGAAATCCGTCCTCAAGAATGTTAAACGATTGCACTGTATTGCCAATTGTTTATATTTTACTGTAGGTGTGCACTATATTCTATATAATATGCACATATGAGCGATTTTCAAATCGCATACGATTTAATAGATAAAAAAATAAATCCGATTGAATCTGATACCATATAGGTAGATAGAAATAAAAAGCTGTTGTGCTTCACACCATGGTTACGCCACTGTTCGGGTGGTGGCAGATGGTGCGGATATTTATTAGGAAAACTTGGGTGAGAGGAAAGGAAACAAAAGTCATGGAGTTTATAAACAATATAAATAAAACGATAAATCTTAGTAATGTTACGGAAAACGATAAGAGTTCAAAATCTAAAATTGGTTTATAGTTTATACAAACAACAATAGCTGTTTTTTTTTACTTAGGTTGCTCTGCACGACGTCTAAAATTGTTTTAAAATGCTAACGTCCTTATTTACTATGGTTGTTTCCGTAGAATCCTGCTCAAAGGACCAAACATTAAATAAAAATAAATATTTGTACAATAATAATACTATTATAGTCATGACACTCTTATTATGGAAAATATTTTTGCTTCATTTTATATTCACCGGGTTATATTATAACTGTTATACCCTTATTACCTTCGAATTTACGGATACAGTGGATTCAATAATGTTGGGTCTTGTGCCGTAAATCAAGACATATAACGGGGTCTTTCAGATTTTATGTTACAGTCGAATTTTCTAAATCAATCTAATTATTTAAACAACTATTTTAAAAAATTCTATAAATAGACGGGGTACTAGTTTAAATACATTTTGGTATTGACATTTTTTTATTGGTAGGCAGAGAGTAACGGATCACTGTTCAAATCCGAAATGCCACGCGCTGTACGACTACGCAAATAAAGCTCTACTATTCTCCCCTAATCCAAGCTTAAAAATGGAATATCTCGTCAACAGGTTAAGGGAAACGAAACATTTCAATAACACAATATATTTATACTAGTACTTATACTTTGTCTAAAAATCAAAATTTTTATTTGAAAATCAAAAACGGATAACCGTTTTAACCATTAAAACAAGAACAATGCAATATTTTAGAATACATAATTCTAAAAATTTTTTGATATAAATGTTTTTTTGAAAAAAAATAAGTATTTCCTGGGACGTTCGATTGTAATATGATTTGGCAAAAAAACCACGCATAGCCATATACCTAGGGCATCAGAAAACAAACGGCACTCGGCATAGTTTTCACCAAGTATATATTAGGTCACCAATAAGTTGTTTCATTTACGAAAATCGGTCTGTACACCTAATACACGCGTAAATATAATGTAGTACCTACGTAAGTATTATTGTTATTACACCGAACGCAACACTGCCGTAGCTATACAGTACTATTACGACACGTGTCACACTTATACATTTCGTCCGGCCTGTGTGTAGGTATATTATACTGTAGTATACGTATAATATCAGCCCAGGTGTAACGTTAGCCCTCCGACCCACCGTGTCCCGGGGAACACCCGGGAAGACGGGACCCGAGGGCGGTAAACTTTTACGATTCCCGAAAGGCTCCTCTCTCCGCTGCGTGTACACGGAGCCGCAGCCCGTATATATTTACGCACAATAGTAGTTACGAACACATGTTGTATTATATAGCGTCGAGTTATTATTATCATCATTATTATTATTATTATTATTATTATTATTATCATTATTATTATCATTATTATTATTAGACGGCCGTGTTGGTTTACGCGTATAACTGCTGTGTTTTTTTAGCGACTTCATTAAGACGGCCCGAAAACCGCACGGTATAAGTGTGTAGAATGTGTAGGTACGACATCATTATTATTTTAACGTCATATAATATTATTCACGCCCTCGGTGTTGGGGAAATCGTTATATCCGAGTACAATACAAAGATAATTTCTAAAGATTTACGCGAGATAAAAATAAAAGATAATCTTCAAAAGCGTTCGAAATTTACCCTTATTATCCCTATATCTTACCCGCGAGTGATGTCGAGTTCGATCAATGTAAGGCACATTACTAGTTTCATAGTTTACCGTACTTATATTTACAATTCGAGCACTGATTTTCATTTTCAGTTATCTAGATAACATAATTAGAGAGTTAAGGTAGTTTATAAAAACAGTGTATGAAGAATGTAGGTGTTTCAAATTCATGGCATAGTGTTATTAAATATTAAAAAAGTATGTGCAGGATAGAAAATCAGTGTAGTAAAGAAGAAAAAGCTTAGGTGAATGAGTAGAGTGTCGAGAGAAGATATGATGAGGAACAAGTTAATAAAATGTAGCTTAGTTGTGACTTTGATAATAGACAAAAAAAGATAAAATAGACCGGGGTAGTTTGAGAATGTTATAGGTAGAGAGGAATCTGCATCAGTAATAGAATAATCATCATAATAGAAATAAACGTAGGAAGAAAAAGGGCGAGACGAAGACTGGAAAGAAGATGTTTGAATGAAAAAATCTGATAATTTTAAGTTGTTCACATTGAAATAACTTAATTTCCGATTGTATTATCAGACTAAAACTAACTAAAACGTATTACTCACATTGAAAGTCTTTTTTGTTTAACGGGTGAATTTTGGTTTCTCAATCGGGTACATAGCCCCAAACGGTTTTTTGTAAATATTTTGCTGATTTCATGATTACACAATAAATACTTGCTCCTTGACACGGAGCTATGGAAATTAATTTTAATACTTTTGTGCTGATAAAATTTGATTTTTCTAATCACTGTTTATACTTCCCAATCTTCTAAACAAACCTCATATCAAATTTTCAGGCTTTTTAGAATTATATTGACACACTCGAAAAAAAAACCATTAAAAACGTTAAAAATTAGAAATAATTTTTGCCGATTTTGTTCGTGGAATTTTCGGTATTCTTTGTTTTTTTTTTTATTTTTATGTGAAGTATTTACTACGTATGCTGTATTATTATACATTATGTTGCTTGTATTTAACTGTACACAAACTACAATAGATATTTTGTGTATTTACAGATTATAAATAGAACCAATCCAATATTGAAACAATATTTTCGGACGACGGTATTTCATTTTCAGAAGAACACCATTTCGGTTGGTTAGTTATTTTCGGTTGAAAATCAATTTACCGATATTCGACCAATTCTATTTACCAGCAGAGTTTAATTAAATTTGAATGCAAAATTTGTATTTACTGCGAACCTTTATTGTATTTTATTAATAAATTTATAATATATTCTATAAGGTACTCTGTTCGCATCATTCAGTGTCTATTGATAGTTTCTATTATAACGGTTTGATGGTGTCCGAGACGGTTCTATTAAAATACATTTCTCGTAAATGGATTTTTTTCTAGTCATTGCTGCATACTTTATTATCGAAATTATTTTTCTGACGTTATGGACGTTTTGATAAGATTACCAAAATCTGGTTTTTTATGGATGTACCTGCACATACATTTGAAAAAATGTACATAAATAACGAATGTATAGAGTGATTTTTTTTTTTTTTTATGATTTAGCGATAACAAAAAGGGAAAATGTTGAGTAAATTTTATTTCGGTTTCATTCTGCCGTCACCGTGAAAACGATTAATGGTAATATGATTAATATTATTTTCAATAGTTCCCGAAATTTTACCTTTATTTCGTATTTGGGCTATAAACGTTATTAATGTAGATTTTTACTTTAAAATTATTACCACCTACGTTTTTAAACTCATATTCGAGAAGAGATGTATTTTTTTTTTTCTAAAAATATTGATATAAATATAATACGTCTAATAGTACGTTGGATATTATGCTAAAATTTTTACCAGATGTGTAGAGAAGGGTTATAAATTGCATAATAACTATGTTTCGATAACCCGCCTGCTCTGCTTATGTGATATACATTTCAAACTGTTATTACTCATAAACGGTAATAAATATTTCTTTTCGGATGTAGGTTTAAAAGCGTGGGTTGGTATTTGAAAATCAATAGTTGATATTATAAGTATTTATGATAAAAGGTTTTTTTTTTTAAATTTTGTTAATGTAAGATGTAAACGATTAAATGCAATCACTGAGAAAAAGAGCTGATACGGCTGACGGGTCTATAGGATAGATAGGATATAATATAAAATTTAATGTATATGCGTACGCAACGTTAAATCATTACTGTAGAAATATGGTTCCGCAAAAGTACGGCTAAACAGATTTTAAATTCCCATGATTTTTACGATATTTATTTAAACGAAGTGTGGATCCATTTGCTGAACCTCCAGTATTATTTTTTTTAATTTTCTGATTCCTCTTCAGGTTTTCAACCTGAGCAAACAAAGACTTGTTTAAATTCGAAAAATAAAAAACCAAAATATCACGAACATTTTTCTTTACATCATTTTGAATTTAGCATCAACTAAATACGAAATAATATAAAGCCAGGTCACTTTAGGATATACAAGTGTCCTACAATATTCATAATAATGATAAAAACATAAGAATGTTTTATTAAAAGATCACCCCAATGTACCTAGTAGATTTAATTTGCTATCAGAAGCCACCTCTAAAATGTTTATAATCAAAACAATATTTTACAGAGAGCATTGATAAAAATGTCCAACCTGTTTCAAAAAAATTACAACTGAAAAGAAATTCAACATCTTTAGAAATACTAAGTGAAAAAATCAAATCATTTTCACTAACCCAAAATTACATTTTGATTATATCAACTTCTTATTATTCTAAGTTCATTCGCTGTACGTAGGCTCTATAATGTAAAAAGCAAAAATCGCATGTTATAATATTTCATGTGTATAATATACGAATGAATGAGCAACATTTTTTTTTTTTTTTTTTTTGACATTTTCCCGAGATCCTAATTATAAAACGTATATTTACTTTTTTTTTAATTAACAAATAAGAGGTAGCTGACCTGTATATTATAATATCATAATATTAATACGTTTTATCCTGAACTATCAAAGTGAAAAAACTTAACTCTGACAAAAAAAAAAACTATCGTTGACCGTGTTTGAGTAGTATTTTTTTAGCGTTTTCAAAATGAATGTTTATTTACCACATATTAAATCGTTATATACGTTGTTCCGAAAAGCTTTGATGTTTTTTACCATAATATTATATAAAGTATAATGTTTTAGGCATCTGTTGTTTATCCTATAGAAAAAACGATACTACACATTCAAAGCATCTGTATTGAAATGGAACAGGGGCAGGGTCGGTTTTATTGAGAGTGATAGGCAATAGGTTAATCACCCAACCCTTGACTCGTGGCTTTTCTATAATTTAGTTAGATTCTAAGCTGAATTAGTATTATATCGGTTTATGTGTGCTTTTTTTATTTGTTTTTTTTTTTTTTTTTTATAAACAACATCATTATTATAATTGTTTTTTAAGGACCTATCATTCAATAATATATTATGCGTATTTTAGAAACTAAATAAATATATTAGTTACCATAATATAACATAAAGAACTACTGATTTCTTTAGTGGTAACATTAAGACAATTGTAAGGCGAAATAAAGATATACATAAAGATTTTTTTTTCTTTTTAGGCTTTACAAGCTATTTAGACTCTTGGCTACCAAAACTACTTCCTTCCATCGCTGTTTGTAATATGCCTGCTCTCAGTCCACTCCAATTTCTTTTAGTAATTATTTTTTGCGGTCTTCCCGTTGGTCTCTTTACCTTCACTATAAATTTCGTTACTCCTTTCATTATACTCCCATAGACCCACCTTACATGGCCTGCCCATTATATATTTGTACCTTTGATGAATTGGACCACATCTTCTCTTATGTATAGCTTCCAGCTGGTATAATTGGACGTTGGTTCTTAATTCCCATTTTAGTTCCCTATTGATGAATACGGGTCCGTAAATTTTTCTAAGAATTATCTCTCATATAAATTTATTATAGATTATTGTTATATACAGAGTGATCAGTCTATCGTAAGACACTTTTTATCTAGAAAAGCATGCACAAGCAGATTTAAAATTTTACATTTATATTGTTTTTGTAACCCTTATTTCGGAGTGTAAAACCACTACCTACTTAAGAATTTCAAATGGCGAACTACATAAAAATAATTCCATAAATTGATGAGGAATTAGTTAAAATAAATTTTGGTATTGAAATGTTTGATTTCCGTCCAATTGTTGACGAGATATTCCACTTTTATGTTTTGTTCGGGGGAGAGTAGTGGTCCATTATTAAAACTCCGCAACAAAAATTATGCTCCAGTATACTATTCCCCGACCCAAAATTAAAAATGGATTATCTCGTCAATGGATTACCGAAAATCAAAAATTTCAACTACAAAATTATTTTAAGATACAATTTTTTGGTTTATACCTAATTTACTGTGACCAACTGTAAAAATAATTTTGTAAATTCAGATGCAACCCAACCCACACAAAATGTATACCTAATACCGTTAAAAAAAGCTGAGAATTTCAACTATCAATCTGCTGGATTTTTTTTGCGTTATCTATTGAAATTTAATTATGTATGTTTAAATTTGTTCGATATCGATACAATAAAATACCGACTTAAGATTTTTCGATATGTTTAATTCTCGGTTGTTTTGAAAACTACACAAAGTAATTGATTCATTTCATTAGAAAAATAATGATTAGGTAATGTACTATATTATCATAGAGGTTCATTAGACAGCAAACGAGTTTACTCAAGTGTTAGAAATAAAAATAAATAAACACAAGGAATAAGGAAAATGCAGTAATATTACATAAGCAATACGTTAGCGTTAGGATAAATTTGAAATTTTACTCATGGTTGCGTTTTCCTGGAAAGTGTCTGTTAAAAAAAAACAAGTTCAAAGAGATAAATAGAAATAAATATTTTTATAAGAAATCATAGATAATACATGTACATTTTAATTTATATTATATAATTCAATTGATATTAATTATTAATTTAGATACATCAGTACATCAACCATACAAATTGTTTGATATTTAAATGTGTTCGGTATTTTATGAAAATTAATGAACACGATTGCCTTCATCCAAATAATTGAATCACATATTTCAGGAACCTCATAAATCCACTTCTTTACATGATCAGGCAATCCGTAAAGATTATCTTACCACAGGTCTAAAACTATTTCTCCAAATTTCTAAACATTATTAAAAATACATTTTACTACTAACTTTTACAGGTATCAATGTCGTTTTAGTTCAATAATGTAATAGGTGTGGGAAAAAATCTCGTCATTTATAGGGTTTCTTTAGTAAATAATCTTACCATACCCGGTTTTTTTAAATTGATCTCTCTTACCTAATCAAGTAATCAGTGATAAGGTATACTATACCTAGTGATAGGTAAATTATGACTACACAATAAGTTTTTACCCAGTCGTGCATGGACCCCTTGATGGTTGAGGATTCATAGATTGTTACTCGAAAGTCTATGGAATGGTTGTGAGTTTTTTTTAAATAACCAAAAAATAAATTTGTTTCAATTTAGTTCAAATTATTTGATGAACCAAGATCATCGTATAAAGTATAAAACGTATATTTGTAATGAAAGAAATGTAAATTCATTGGAGCTTAACATGAAGTTCTTTTGTTACTACACTTATGAATTTTAAAAATATAATATTTATTTGTCCAGTTCTACATAAACACATATTTTTGAACACCTAGATTAACTAAAAAATTAATTTGCTGATTATTTCGACATTCTTAATATTATTCAAAAGTAAAAATATGGTAACACGACTATTTTCTTGTGGACATCAATACTATTAATGTTTCAGGACTCGTTAAATAGGAATAGAAAAGAAACGAGAGAACTGGTTTCTCAATAAAATTCCCGTTGTAATCCGTGCGCCTACTTCCATCAAACGCAAAGTAGTCTATTTTGTTTCGTTGGCGTTAACGAGTTTTCCGAAATTAAAAATTAGATTATTCTATTCAGTTGTTTCTTATCTTTATTTAGTTGTTTTAATATTTCTATTCGTAAAACACTGTTTATGATACGGTACAATATTTGCATAGATAATCCATTTTATATAATAGAATAAATACCAATAGTATTATGACAAATACGTAGTAAATTTTGTTACAAATTATCTTATTATTGTTTGTTTTTTAATCATTTTCTGTTCGGTATGATTAAATATGTTATCCCATGAATAAAATGGAGAAAGTCTACAATAGTGAAGAACAAAAATAAAATTATAAAATATAAAATTTATCCATCTTTGATGTTGTTTTGAACGAATGCACAACGTCTGTAGGTAGGTATTTGTAAACTCGATTACTTAACGTAATTGTTAGTAAATTGATTTAATCCATTCTGTCGCGTTTTCATGGCGACCGGTAAACAGGAATTTTTTTTTTATACCATTATCGACTTCATAAAATTTCAACAAATCTAAATTGTGCCAATTATTTGTGAAATATAATACAAATGGCATTATTCGCGTAATAACATTTGTGAGTGATGATTAGTTGTTCCGTGTAGGTTGCAAGAAAATGAGAAATTTGATTAATTTGTCACACCCAGTACTAGCAGAGGTTACGCCAAAACGTTCAATCATCGCGCGCTCAGAAAGGTAATTTTTAAGATAAATCTCGCAAATAAACTAAAGGCACCTCGCCTGCCTAATTGGAAGAACGGTGCGATTTGTACACGTAAAACAAACCGTGAAAAACATATTTTTCACCATATTACAGTGGACCTATATTAAAATAGATATCTAATGGAAAAAAATGTTGGTAAATAACGCGTAAAACTGTTTTGCGTAGTGAGTAATATATCGGTTTAACTACGATGTGTGATTTAAATTTATTTTTTCGTACATGTAAACTAATTTTCTGTCATAAATCTTACTCCGATCATCGAATTCGGGGTAGATATTTGTAGACAATTTTATCCAGTTGGTGTTAATGTATAAACTTGTCATTAATTGACTTACCGTGTAGTTTTCTTAATAGACGAAACAAATGACAACTTAACGGATATTCTTCGATAACTATAGATATTTAAAGTATACAATTCTGAATATATTTTTAAATGATATGAAATTTCCGAGGTTTTGGGTTTTATGCGGATAAAAATCATTTCTATTTATGTAAACGATCAAAAATTTGATCCAAGATTTCGCTAAAGAATCACATATTGTAATATGACATTTAATATCGAAAACCATACTTTTTAGTGTTTTAATTTTTTGAGTTAAGATTCTAATGAATCTCGTATCTGATCTCTATTAGCTTCAAAATTTTGCATAATATACTGTTATTCGATTTTTAAATTTCCGTTCGGAATGATCTACAGTTTTACAAAAATAATATAAACTACAAATTATACTATTTATATATTTTATATAACACATTTTATCGTATATTTTTTCTAATCGATATTTTTCGTTTTATATCAAATCGATTTGCGATTTTATACGATTACACGTAGTATATTTTGTGGACATTCGCGATAAATTCGCTGTTTCTCTGGCTCGCGACCCGGAAACACAGCGATTCGGTCAGCATCAAAGAAATAAGTTATCAGTGGTTTTCGATGTAGTCAAAGTTTCCCCGGCAATATTATCGAATTCGAACCGTCCGCGTGGAAATTGCTACCTAGGCATAAATTATGTAGGGCGAGTACATACAATAATATTAATTTGTTTGCGCACGATATAATAATTTTCCAATTTGTTAATATTTACCGAACGTTGGCAACAAAGAATATTATTTACTAATAAATTTAATTTATCGTTGTGATGGCTATCGAAAAATTATACCACCGCAATTCGAAAAACCGGACGAACCATGGATATATCAACTGCCGTAGGGGGGAAGTTTGAAATATATAGAATTTAGGGTAAATTAATTTATATATTGAAAATATCATTGCAATCAAAAAATAATTCTGACTGGAATAGTATTACTAGTGTAACAGATATTTATATTTATATTAAAATAAAATGTACTAAAATATCATTCGCGTTTTTTTGCTTATAAAGTCAAGGTAACCCAAACTGATGTACGGATATCATTTTTGTTAAACTGTATAAAAACACTAATCGAAATCTACAGATATGTAAAAGATTATAAATTATAAATTATAATATAAATAAATAATAATAATATTATAATTATTATATAATAATTATAATAATATAATATTATAAATTATTATTAATAATAATATTATAAATTATAATTACAAATGTCAAACATGGGCATTTTCCCAACACAATTTTTTAGGGTATTACTATTAACCAAAAAACGTTTTCCATAAAAAAATAACCATAACAAAGACCTTTAGGTTTAATTGTAAGAAATTCTAAAAAAAAAAATGTTTAAGGTAAGTAACACTGGAAAAAATCAAGGTTTTTTAACAAGCGGGATTTAAAAATCTGAACAGTTTTACTAATCCAAAAAAGTGTTTTTCAAGAAAAAAACCGTATCTTAGTAAAATAATAAATAGCTTCTTTACTACACGGAGAACTTAATAATAACTAGAAAGTTTAATAAAGTAATACTGTAAAGTGTGAAGTTGTATAATGAATACTGTGTAAAATACAAAGATATGTAGTTTCAGACATTTGGTTATGCGGATCACTTATTCCGGTGGCGTATAAATGAGAGTGGGGTGGACTTTTGAGGTTATAGTGGCATTTTTGTCTAAATGTATACTTATAATCTATTAATTATAGAACACAAATGGAGATGGTTATATTAATGGGAACTATTTTTTTTATTATTTTTTCAACAATAATATAGATTTAAAAAAAGGGTTATCAAGATGAAGTTCTAACTATATAATATGTTCTATTGAAACTATTTCAGTGCTTTTGTAGGTAGTTAAATTTTACGTTATTAAGATTATTTTAATTAAAATGTTCAATTTTTAATTAGATTTTAAGTACAATATTTGTTTTAAATGTCAGCATTTTACAAAATATACCCGACTATCCTTTGTCAAAAATGTATTGAAAATGCAAATTATTCGTTCTTTTATACGTTTTATATGAATAAAATAATAATGATAATCTTGATTTTTACAATAATTTACACTTTTTTCAATTATAAAACTATATTTCAACTCATTTAAAATTTCATAATTTTTTTTTAAGCTATTATAATTAAATATGTGCTTACGATTAAATAAGTATTGTAATTAAATTTAAAATTTATATTTAAACATTAAATTGAATTAAATAAAAATCAACGAAATAAACCATTATATTATAGCTACAAATTGAGAATTTGATAATTCGCTATTCAAAAAAAAAAAAAAAAAAGAAGATACACGATTGTAAAACCAATACATTATTCGCTTTATAATTAAATTGCGTATTTGTTGTATAATGTTTTGTTGTTAAATTGTTCGAAAAGCTATTGAAAAGTTCCGTAGTAGGTAATAATGATACAGCTTGTAAGTACCGTTCCGTGTTAAATTCTTCTATCTATATAGGTATGTGTGTAGTACGTGAAACTTTTATGTGGAGCACACCTATCAGAAAACGTGTATTTTGATGTAACTTAAAAAAAAAAAGAAAAAAAGAAGATACACGATTGTAAAACCAATACATTATTCGCTTTCTAAAATCGAACGGTGGCGGTGTCGAGGCATAAAACAGTACTTTTATATCCCGAACACGTTGTCCTATACTATACATATACAACCCATTTGTTTTTAACTCGTTTAAAAATGTATGATTTACTGGGCTCGCCGGTAACTGGATATACTCGCTTAGTTTCTCAAATGCGTGCATTTCGTCGGGATAGCTCCTTTTACTCGTGTCCATAATATTCTGTACCGACGTGTGTATGTGCGATTGACGTGAGAATGATACGCCTATATATAAAGCGAAACTATGACAAGATTGAAATGAATTATTAGTGTTGTGAACACTGGACGCGCAGCGCTAAAAAAAAACCTCGATTAGAAATATAAAACGCATTAAGTCGCAATGAAAACCAGTGCTCACAAGCACTTAAAATTTAAAAAAAAAAACAAAACAAACAAACCAACGGAAATTCATTAAAATAATGGAATTAATATTATACTATTTTATTTAAATTAATTGTATACGAAATAAATATTTAAACACATATTATGAAATCATTCGTCATTTGAGAAGAATTTTCTCCCGCGCGTTTAGAAAATATTCTTGGTCAAATAATAAATGACCGGGTGTATTATAAAAACACAGTACTATTATGGTGAAATTTGATGAATGGAAATTTTATATGCATAAGTTAAAAGTGGAAACCTCAAAGAAACTTTCTTGAAACTTACGCCGTGTGTATGCAAAATTACACCGGCTATGTTTTCATATGGGACGTTTAAAGCTAAAATAAAACATCCTTCTCCCCTCAGCATGATGAAATTCATAATATTGAAACTTGTACCTATATCGCTTTAATCCGGTTATAAAACAAATCGAATTCCAGAGTTTGAGGTAATTTAGTCTAGTGGTGACATTAGAAGTGATGCACAAAAAATATATATACAGGAGGACGTAACAGGACTATTAAACAAATGTAATACAATTTTTTTTCGCTTGCATATTTTTAAGCTTTTTCAAAATTTAGATTTTAAATTTTTTATAATCTAATATAGCTTTTTATAAATGTATTTAAAAAAAAAAAAATTGTTGGTAATTAAAACTATCAATTAGATTACGTCATTAATTTTTATTTAACTGTTCAAGTTTCTTAAAATTTAAATTTATCTTATTTTTCTAACGATTCATGATAAACGTTTATAAAAATCACAGTTTAAATGAATACTATTAGAATATTATTAAATTGTATTATAGTTCGTTGAAAAATCAAATTAACTAGATATTTTAAAAAACGTAAGCACCCAATAAATGTGATATTTCACAAAACTTCGAAAATTCAAAATCGTTTACAAATAATTGATTCGACCTTAGTAAAAGTTTTTGGTGCACATAATTTTTTTAAAAATCAGATTTACAAAATTGCTATCTTGATTTTTTTTTTTACATTTTTCATTTCCATTTTTCTTAAACGTTGACGTTTACCTAAACAATGTTTAAATTATAGCGCCAATATGCATTAACAGTTTAAGAAGAAAAATAATAAACTTAAAAATATGCAATAGAAAAAAAGCTATAATATTTGTTTAGTTTTATGATTAAACAAATATTATTAATATTTGTTTAGTTCTATGATTAAACAAATATTATTAATATTAGTCCTATTTTATTCCGTATACGTATAATATATATCAATAGTCGGTACTTTCGGCAGAAATTCGGCAACAACGTTGTGACTGAGATTTACTAAACTCGTACAGTATTATTTCAAACTATAATATGGTCACACACGGAACAGTAGGTATACATTCATCAGGAATACACTCGCATGTATTATTGCCGCACGCAGTTCACTAATCGAATTTATTACATTCCCCCGGACGATGACGACGTGGCGAAATAACTATTTGGCAGGAAGTTGGAATTTTTATCCGTTGTTTTTACTGCTAGTTGGTTTCCATATATATATATATATATAGCTTTGCGGTAAACTTTCGCTGTAATAACGTCGGATGAAAATGAACTAATTCGGATTTTCGGACTTTTATATTATTACAGAAGTTAGTAGAAAATGCTATACAGGCGTGACCATAACATTCTTATAATACCAACACCGGCCATTATGTATTTGCCAGTAGCCCGCAACTAGGTTTTTACTACAGGAATTTCTGTACATTTCACCGGCCGTTTCGTATAATATTTATTTTATTATGTTGTGTAAGAGATGTTTATACGTGTAAAAATATTTTGTAATCGACAATCATAATAATAAAAATATCATTCCAATATACAGTAAAAAAATACAGCGCGTAAGAAAATAATTGACAGTTTAAATAAACGACTGCACGAAAGGTGCGTGCTAACAACCATATTATAGTAATTGTCTAAAAAATTACTTTTTCTTCTTTTCCTTCACCTTCATCCCAAATATTTGAGGTCAGCCACACTTGTTTTAACTTCCACTTGGCCAGATGTACCGACTATCCTCATACCATCCTCTTAATTTCCTGCATGTATTTTTATTTATTTTATTCTTACTATTGCAGATCCCTTTTTTATCCTCCTCTTTCTTTCCTTCTCATTTCACTAATCCACCTTTAGGCATTTTTATCTATGCTTCACTCATCTTCTGTTCTATTTTCCTATCTACCGCCCAACACTCCGAACCATACGACATATTCAGTTTTACCACACTCGATTGACCTTAACTTTAAGTTAAGTTGATTCCCCATATAAGTGTGAATGAAAAATACAGTTCTTTACATAAAACACAAAATACCTGACAATTTTCTTCACTTTATCTAACCACACGTAATCCTATGTTTTACATGTTCATAAACGCAACGGTTTATTTTTTTTTTTTTTTACAAAAGATCCTATGCACTAAAAACGCTGTCACCTATAACTGCTTATTATCGTTAGTTGTTTTGTCCTGTTCCTTCAAACTCATACTCTGTTTTACTCCTACTTACCTGTAGTCCCTTTCTTTTAAGTGCTAACTCCATTCCTCAAGTATATTATTAACTTATTCCAGATTACCTCCTCTTATCCATTATTCTCGGATACATATTAGATGGAACAATCTGCGAAAGTCTTGTTTAGAACTTAGAACTCCTTATACTGTTTGACAACATTTTACACCGACTGTCGACTTAACGCAACCTCATTTGTCACATCTTATAACAGATAGAGGTACCGTAGAAGTATTTTGATATCCTCCTATTATGAAAACGGTCTTAAAGATTACTGGATAAGTATAGGCTTATGGTGAGATGCAGGATGCTAAATTTAAAAAAAAACATTGTGACGTGTAGGTATATATTAGGTAATATTATCAGTATAATTCCCACAACGGTACATGATCGCAAACAAAATACGACTTTTCGATCAAATTTGTACGCTAAAATTAAATATTGAAAATTGTTATTATTATACTAGAATTTACAATTTTTGGTGTTTTTAATACGTAAAAAATATATGTAAACGTAATTACTCCACTATTATACTCACACGCACACCATAAGTTATTTTTGTTTCTTATTATTTACGAGTCTAAAATTAAATTTAACCAATATAATTTATTAACGCCTGTGATTTATGATGTTTTTTTTCTTATTCCCTAATCAGATTAAATATGTGAAAATTGCCGCCGTTACCGAAACGTTAAATAAAAATACCCGAACAGCACGCGACGCACACGCATATAGCAACAGTAACAACCGGCAGGTGGCGATTATAAACTGCGCCCAAAGTACTGACACAATTAAAAGTATTATGTAGGTTAGATATCGGTCTATATATTTAGTTATTATTCAAATTTATCTGTTATAGCACAGATTATAATATTAGTCTATAATGGTGTTGCTTAGGGTGCGAACGATCGGTTCCAAACATGATTTGTTCTAATTTCATCAGGTTTTATCATTCGATAGAAAAATATGACGTATGAGCTCGTGAAAAATAAAAAAAAAATAATTGCTATTTTAATGCTTAAGTAATATTACGATTATGACATTTATGATTAATTTATAGTATGTCGATGAGTCTATTTGACACATTTTTTTTTAGTACTCGACTTTATCCGAGTGCCTGTAATTGTCTAATTGACTTTAGAACTCGATTCGATTTCAAAAAAACGAAAACTCGTCTAACATTAGAGTTTAATTTTTAGAGACCATTTTTATACAAACAAACAAAATTGACAACATAGTATCTCGCGGTAACCGAAGTAACGGTACCGATGAGTGACAGACCGGACAAACCGAATGCGAATTAGTCGCGAAAGGAACCTGATTACGTTGCCCGTAAAAATATGAATTTAATATTTTTCAACCGACGACGCCCAGAACCACGACGGTATTATATCATTTTCGGTCGGTATCACGACGGTCATAGGTTGTGATTCCCGTTGCTCAAACGCGAAAACGGTATGATTTTAATTCGTAATACGATTGTCGTACACACGAATAACGTATTGTATTCACGATGAACGGTGATAAATTACGCGTTGTCCGTTCGATTATTACAATGCGATGTCGCATCGAATTTAAAGCGGTCTTAATATTATTACTGTTATTATACGACAATAATAATCGAGTTAAATAATTACGATAATACGGAAAAGGTTTTCGGTCATTATCCCCGCGTATAAACTACGCGGGGGGCGTTGTCGTGGATCGTCCGGATACGCACCCGACCGCGGAAAATCGGTTTTCGCCGTTCTATACCGGTCGAGGTCGTCTTCGCATAATCGATATGCATTAAACAAAATCATAATAAATACGCGACTTTAATCGCCGCCGTTAGCTGCTGTGTAAAGTTTATTGTTATCCGTTAACGGCGGTATAGGTACCGGGCAGACACCGCGGAATTCGAGTGTAATAAAATAACAGCAAGACGTGCAGACGAGGAGGCGACGATAAGCGAGCGGGGAAACTCGAGGCCGAAATATACAGGGTGACTCTATTATCGCGAATCGACTACGAATAGTACACGAAGGCTTCGAGAAAACATCACGTAGATTTTGGTTTGTTGGTTTTTTATTTTTAGTCATTCTAAACATGTTACCATATCACCTTATGGTGACAAGGTACAATGTTTCATCCACTTTCACAAAAGTGGTATAAAAACCCCGGTTCTGGGATACCCACATCCCACATTCCCATATCTACACTCGAGCGTGATTCTGATCATGATCTATCCAACCAGTGTTCACCTCTAACCTGACTCAATCTCGATCCTGACAGATGGATCACGATCAGATACGGGCATGGATGTGAATGTGGGTGTCTCAAAACCGGCCATTATACTACTGACATTAACGTCACATATTATACATTAAGAGGCCGTCACAGTTGAATTTACAGCCTCGGTCTCTCAAAAGCGTAATTTAGCAAAATTGAGTTTATACATATTGAAAGAAACTCACAAGTTTTTTAAATAGGTTCAAGAAATAAAATACCTTTGTAGTAAAATTTGGTAAAATGATAACATTTTAAATATAATTTCACCGGCAACAAAATTTTTCTAATATGTAAAATGTGCATAAATGCCTTTATATTTCAATTAAAAAAAGAAAAAAAAAATGTTTGTAAGACGTTTGTAAAAATTATGAAACACGGACATAGTATCAGTAATACCATTTTCGAATTGATAATACAGAAAAATAAAAAATGGCATATCTGTTATATTATTTACACAGTCTTTCCTGCAGTACTCCTCCGACTTAAACATTTAAAACTGTTAAATTTTGAAAAATAGAGCGAAAAAGACCGTTAAAAAACGTCTCTAAAACACCGAAATCTTCGTGGCGGATGAACGTTGCCTCGTGACAAAAAAAAACAAAAAACAAAAAACAAAAATCACCCTGTAGAATATGCTCGTATATTTATCTATTCGGCCCGCGCACAATTGACGGGTGCGTCATCGGTTAAACTCTAATGCCATACCATAATTTCGTAATCTAATTTCCAGACATTTAAATAACAAAACAACAACTCTCCCTCCGCTGTTCCCGTCAACCCCCCCTCCCCAATATCCTCTCGTCACGCGTAGACTGTCTAATAGTATCATCCGAAATTCACATCGCTGCAACAGTGGATGTATCATTAGTGTGTATATATATATATATATATGTATATGGTATATCTATATACAAGTATATATTTGTACATAGTTTCTCCCACGTGGATTAAGCAAATTTCCCGAATAATGTACAACGGCCACTGAATAATATAATATGCAAGGGCTGTAAATATTTGAACGGTCCCGATACTTATCGTATACCTAATACCATCACGTGTCCATCAGACCAATGATACGGGTGGGCCGTCAGTTGTTATCATCGTTGTCGAACATAATTATCGCGGTTGTAGATATTACTCTGGTCGCTCTGAACTGCTATAAAATATACACTATCTCGGAATATAATATTAAGGTCGGGCAACTCTTTATTATCAGTGTCCCGCTTGTTCAAGCGAAATGCGCGTGCGCCACTTCTGTGCTGCATGCACAGAAACGCGGCGAGTGTATAAAATATATTACATGAATTCCTAACCATTTCGTTAAAAATACGGTGTACGTTTGAAAAATGTTCGCCTAAATAAACGAGACATTGCCAGTGGGCTGGCTGAGGGGAAGCGGTCCGACAATTTCTTCAAAAATCGAGATCACATAATCGAAAATTAAAAATGCTCCTACTCGTATACAAGAATTGTGATTTATGGTTGGTCAACTTAACGATTACAGTGGACAACTCCGTTACTAGTATAGTAGAACATCGACATCGTGCGCCTCCCACGGAATTGCGTCGTACTTTGGAGTTTTTCGGTTTTTAGCTATAAAAATGCGTGTCTTCACTGATAAAGACTCAAATCCTTCAGTTTCAACGTTCAACAAAGCTGTATTAAATATAAAAACACGGGAGTGACTTACCCTTAACTACCTATAGTTCCTCCCGACGGGCTTTTGAATCGTTATTTTTAATATTTTTTTTTTTTCATAATACGTAGTAAACAAAAAACGATTTTGAGAAATCTCGGAGTACTATTGTCTATTGTACTAATAAATTATTTACATTGAAAATTGTATCGATTTGTAACTACAGAAAACATTACTGTTGTTTGTATTTTAAACAATAATTGTTTTATCAGTAATTATTATCTGAACTTTAATCACTTATAAAAACAAGTAATGAGACCACGGTCAACTTTTTGTCTTACCACTGAGAACAACTCGCGATGAAATTTCGCATTTTTTACACTAACCGAAAGACAGAAATTTCATAAAATTCAAAATTCGAGGAATCGAATACGATCCGACTTCGAACCCACGCGCATATGAATTTATAATATTACGTTATTGCTTCAAAAACGTTAAATTTATAATTTCCATATTAATACGTTTATAAAAATGTTTCGGCTTCACACCGACTTCCGTCATAACTCGTAATAATAATAATAATATTTTCTCGTCGAGCGTATTTCGTCAACTTTTCAATGTTGTAATACCGGGCTGTCGGTAAATGGCGGATTTTCAACATTTTTCTCTAAGGGGTCCTGAAAAATCACGTGTATTTCAAAGGTTATGCCATTAAATTGATGACAGATTTTTATACGCCATTTTATTTAAACTATATCTTTATTTGAGAGGCGTTCAGACTCCCAAAAGATCCCTCCTAAGTTTGCTCCTGCCTATATAGCTGCACTCAAATGAGCGTAAGTATATGAATTATTCGTAAAAAATTCAACTAAGAATTAAAAAGTCAAAACAAAATGTCAAAAAAGAGAATGTATTTAACCAATGAAAAATTCTCCTGTATGGTTTGTTTTCATTGTTTATTGATATTTTACAAAAAAAAAATCGGTTAACATGAGGTTTTGACATTACAAAAAAAAAAAAAAAAAACTATTCTAAAAGCTATGCAATATAGAGTACCATCCCGTTGATTTCCGGAACACTGTGCGGTAATAAATTGGAATATTTAATAAAAAAAAAAAAACGTTTTTTTACGATTTACTATATTATATAGGGAATATATTTTCATCGGGGCTATTAAATACCAAACCGTTACGCATTTAGTCAGTCATTCGTGTTTAAATATTTTACAAAAAAAAAAATAATGTAAAACGACAATAGGAATGTTAATATTTATGAGTATACAAATTTCATATAAAACGTGTATATTATAGATTATTAAATAATATAGATATACAAATATCCGACATATTTTTTACAATTTGAAACAAAGGCCGCAAAATCTGTAACACACACGCGTACGCCAATAACCGAGGAAAATGGCAATTTTTGTATACGGTAACTACCACACATATAATTGTATAGTGATTCGATAGGAGAATATTTTCAAACGAACATTCCCGGTAACCATATTTTGGGGAGGAATAAAAAAATTATTTTCGGACAGTTTGTTGTTATTTTTTTTTTCAAATCGTCATCCGAAAGTATAATCATTCCGTTTAGATTGCATGTATCGTTATTTTTGATTAAAATACGATTCTACTATAATGTATTAGCATATTATACATGGTTTGTTTGCATGGAACACTTATATCTATAAGCCATAATGACTGTTACCTATTTTGAATTAGCAGCAAAGTATACTTTGTTAGTGAAAAATCACGCACGTGTTATTGTTTTTAATTTAAACAAATGCATTTTTGTCCAAAAGTAATTCATTTTTGTTTGATAAAAACGTGGAACACTAAGACTTGCGAGTATCAACAGCATAAATAATATTATATGATTGAAATTAATTATTTAAATTTTGAACTCGATGGTTTATGAATTCTGACTCGATTGTTTGGTAACAACTTAATGTTTTGTCCTTTGATCGAAGAAAAATAAATGAAAACTAAGGAATATTCCACGTAATTTTAAAACGCCAAGTGATGTACATATTGGTTTTTCGTGTTTTTTTTTAACGAGTTTCGTCGATATTTTCTCGATTAATTTAGTTTTCGAAATTTAGAAAACATGAATGGCGGTCCCGTAGAACATTACGCGAATGAAGCCTACTCGAGAATTTTCACGGTTTTACAGTATCCCATTTGTAGGCACTTATACACCATCATATACGTATGTATTTTTCGTAAGCTTTCCCCCCTTCGCCATTCCCCCGAACACTCGACTTTCCCGTCGGCAACGGTGATTTTCGACCGGATTTCGCTCTCCCCGGAATCGGAACGTTTGGAACGGATTCGTCGCGGTGGTTTTTTTTTTTTTTATATAGTCCTACGCCTGTGTTTTTTCGGTTCTTTCGTGCTGTCGCCGCTGTTAGAAGCGCGACACGGACAGGGGCGTTCCCCCCGCGCCTACACGTACGGAAAATAACAAAAACCGGGCGTATGAAAATCCCGTCATCATCGTTATTACGTCCCGGGCGCGTTTCGAGCGGTCTCGGCGAGCGATATTATCGCGCGAAAAACCGCCCGGGCCGCGGTAACCAACGCACGTCTATATTCGTACACGGGGTACTGTGTACGATGAGGTAATGCGCGTACTAGCGTTAATTGAAACCCCGGCGCATAATTTTCTTCCGCTTTCGCGCTTCTATTATGTAACCGTACATCGTGCACAATGTTCGACTTTTCGCCCGTTGATTTCCGCTCGGCAATATCGTAACCCCCGGTGCCGCGGGTTCTCGCCGGCGTCGGCCTCGTTGAATACACCCGCAATAATACGTGTAATTCGAATGTTGTATAATATATTATCATATCGTATTGTATATCTGCGTATCGTGCGCGTGTGTGCGTGTGTGCGTGCGTATGTGTGTGTGTGTGCGCGCGCGCGCGCGGTATTATAACATGGGTACCCGCGGTAACGGACGCGCGTAAACTCGGAAAACAATATCATTACGGGGTTTCGGAAAGGGTTATGATAATAATAAATTTAACGAGGAAAATAAA